>JASAUF010000484.1:0-600000 GCA_030180095.1 Magnolia changhungtana
TAACAGATTTTCAATTTTGAAACTAGAAACTGAAACTCCAGCGTTGCTTCAAGTGATACCAATGCAATCGACCGAAAGATGATTAAGATAAACAAAAAGCAATTTCTACTGAAACAGAAAATTTTGTTTGCTTAATGATGTGAATTTGGTTTTCAGATTTTGGTAATTATGTGATTTGTTTATTTTCTTTTCATTAATTTTGCATTTCGTTGTGATGATTTGTTTGCTTCTAATCATGTGATGGTTGAAAGGCAACATGAACAGAGCTGTGTTTTCTTTAGCCTGGTGAACTTGCATGTTCTTAATAAAATGGTATTCTTGTGTTTTTACTGAACTGACCCATTTCACTGAGGAGTTTCAGTCCCAGCCAAAACCTGTCCTGTTTCGGTGATGAGTTCTGATCCCAACCAATCCGACAGTCTGGTCCATTCCAGGTAAGTAAACACCGGTCATTGCTGACGCTTATCAAACTGGAAGCTCCTCATTGATCAAGTGAGTTTAATGTGATTTTTTTCCCTCTTATGGTTGCTGGATGAATTTGATTATTTTTCACTTTTGCCATACAATTGATGTAAATGAATCAGCTAGTTAGAAGATCAGATCAGCGAGATAATTGATCATCTGAATCAACTTGCCATGAAACTACCTTCCAAAAATGATAATAATAATATTAATAAAACTAAACTAAACTAAACAAGGTCTGAAACTTGAGTCAGGCCTGCTGCTACCATAAATATCCTGAAATGACAGCTTTGTAGCAGATTTTTCCTCGATTTGTGAGTAAAAGTTAGGAAAAGGAAATCAATTTCCCCATTTATTTGGGTTTCTAAAATAGAAGAAACCATCTCATGATTGAGGTCGTATGCTTCTCCATGGATTTCCACTAAAACAAACAGATTTGTTGGAAGCTCAACTGAATTGAATCACAATGATTAAGCTCCAAATTGCAGTAGTGTTTCCTACTACTCACCATTGCATTCCTTTCAATTCCAACTTGAATATTACATGATTGCAAATTTGAGCCAAGCACCTCAAGATGCAAATGAGGAATGGCATCTCCATTTAGCCAGTTCCATTTTGTTAAACTAATCATTGCAATTCAATTCAAAAGTCATCCAAACAGAACCTAAATCAATTAAAAGTGTTTTCAAACCTGGCCCATGGCCCGGTGGGACCCATTATCAATTAAACCAGACTCATTCACAAGCTTAAAGTTGAAACCTAAAACCAGACCACTGCAGATGGGACCTGGGACATAGCCATCAGCTTAAAAGCATATGTTTGTGATTGTATTGCAGGTTATAGTGGTGGCATTTCGGAACCGAAATCTGATGCTGCCAGAGAACTATGATGAATTGTATGAAATTCATGACAAGGAATTAGCATCTCTTGATGAACAAAATATTTTACACACACCTCAGTTCAGGTAATGCTTCAATGACATTCCATGCCATGTTTGTGCAACACGCATACACAAAATGCTATTAATGCCCAAGCACGTGGGATCATCAGGACCTTTTGATCTGGTGGGCCACCACCTGGATAAGACGTGTTCCAGAAAGAAAGGATATTGGACTGTCTTTAACCTTTGATCTGATGCGTGGAGTTTCTGCCTATTCTCCATCGGAACAGAGCAAATGCATATAAGCACAAATGAACCATACACACATGCACATGCACACGTTCATGTTTACACACAAGTAGTTTTGAACGACTGCCCATCCATGATCAGGTTCTTGGACAGAGCTGCCATTCTTGAACAAGGCTCCACGCCACAGCCATGGAGAGAATGTACAGTGACCCAAGTTGAAGAGGTGAAGATCATAACAAGGATGATGCCCATCATAGCCAGCACCATCATCATGAACACAAGCCTGGCCCAACTACGAACATTCTCTCTCCAACAAGGCAACATCATGGACCTCCATCTGGGCTCCTTCAAAGTCGAGGAACCATCGATCCTGTGATCCCGCTTGTGTTATATCCACACTTTCTAGGCATTTCTTTTCTTTCTTTTTTTATTTTTTTATTTTTATTTTTTTACCTGTTGATGAGAAAGATTTTTCTCTATAGCTACGGATATAATTCGTAGCTATAAATTTGATACGGATAAAATCCGTAGTTTTTTACGTTTTCTGGTAGTTCAACAAAAACCTTATGATTTGGGGGTGTCCAGCACAACCGCCGGTAAAGCCTTTACCAGTGGTTAAACAATTTTCTTGTAGTGCTAATCTGTGCCCATTAAAATCTCATATGGGACACCCCAACTGCAGCAATGTAAAATCGCACTTAAAAACCAAGTAGCTTGTCAAGTCTCTTTGTATTTCTTAATAAGTCTGATTTTTGTACAATCCCTCCAACTCGGTGAGTTACTTCTGATGAACCAGTTTGACGAATGGTGCATACACACACGAAATTATGATTGGCATGTCATCCCCCTCGTTCACTTTGGTTTAGATCACACGAGTTGCGTATCTGGGAGATCCTAGAATCGAGGATCACAACCAATGGATGGAGTGGCTTACACGTATAAAACATGTGGCCACAGAAGAATAGAGGTGTATAGGAGTTGAACCGAGTCGAGCTTGGCATAGCTTGACTCGGCTCGGCCACTAGCCGACCCCAACTTGAACTCAGCTCGACTCAGTCCTCGAGCCTAACTGGCCAGCTTGGCTCGATTTGGTCAGTAGCGCGAGCCAGTTCGATTTGAGTTCGAGCCAAGATCGTGCCTATGCGGCATTTTCACAAACGCATGGAGTGCACTTTCAATTTCTTACTATATGTAAAACAACAATAACTGTTTATAGGTATTTCATCAAACACCTCGTAGGCAACGTCAAAATCAAGAAAAAATGGTATTTGTTTCATATACATACCTTCCTTGCCACCAGCTGACACTTTGTTGAGTCATTTCATTGAACACTTTGTGAGCAACATCAATATCAAAGCAACCGAGTTACTGAACTGGTTCAATCCGAGTTCGATTCGAGTTGGGGTTCAATCCGAGTTGAGTCAAGCTCAGGCAAGCTCGAACTCGATTCAAAATTTTTTCGAGCTCAAAAAATCAATTGGACACGAATCGAACTCAATTTCGAACTGAGACAAATCAAGTTTTTTCGAGTCGAGTCGAGCGAGCTAACCGAGCTAACTCGGTTCGTGTACAACCCTACAAAAGAACTTGTACGTTTTATCTGTTGCGCTATAGTAGATGGACTTCAGTCACTCCAATCCAATTCCCGTGGAATTAATTAATTAAAAAAAAAAAAAAACGACAGAGTGATTTCCTCGTAATATAGGGAGTTCCTACAACACGAAGCCTTGTGGGGCCCACTGATGTCCGTTTGAAAATCCAATCTATCCATAACAGCAAATCATGTTACCTTGAGAGCACAAAAATAAACCAGTTCCAAGACAAACCACAAGAAACAGTGGAGATTGAATGCTCACCATTGAGACTTTATTGGAGCCCATGGAGTTTTTGGATAAGCTTGATATATGTATTTTCCCTTCGTTCTGGTAGGAATCATCTTTTGAATGGATTGGATGGCTTATAAACATCATGATAGTGTGGGTGTTTGCATCCTACTTTTTGATGTGGTGTGTGATACACTTGCATCTTCTCCCTTCTGCCTTTGCACTTGAGGGGCAATCTCCATCCAGCCGAGGAAACCTTTGCACACCTCCGTTACCTTTTAGAAGGCCTACGCCCCATAGAAACTCTCTACCCGATTGTCCCTTGGCCCATAAGTTCTGACACAAGGTTAGAATTCTAATTCTTCCATTCTTCCAGAGTGGTATCTTACTGATGTCCCCCCCCCCCCCCCAACTTACCCGAGAAAGAGTTTCAGTGCCTTAGGACCGTTATAACTACGGCCGTCGTTCACCGAGATTTCGGTCGGATGTCTCTCATCATAACATGAGCTTGTAAAACTAATGGATGAAGTAGATTTTACATGAAAATCGTTGTAAGCCCCACATGGCTTGGTGTTGCAGGAAACTCACATCAAGTAACTTATAAGGAGATGGAAAACAAACAAGGATTTCTGAATTAGAAAAAGAAGAAAAGGAAGAACTAAACATCTCTCAATTACAAGTAGAAACAGAATATATGAAAAAGTATGCATTACTTTTTCATATCAGGAGCCTACAAGTAGAACTACAACCAATACATGCAACAACATTTTTAAAACTCGAAATAAGGAATGCCAAAGTGACAATGTCACTTATTGAGATCTAAAATAGTCACTGGAGAGCCAGAATGAGAGTCAAAGAGATACGACGCTTGCTCTTGATGTCCATCACTAACCACCTTCTTTGTTTGCAGGTCCTACAAAAAAATACAATCATATAAGAGAGAGTTTCAATGGAACATCCAATCGATCCCTTGTTGGACGCAATCCTCTTCCAATAAATGTATGGTTAAAAGTAATCATAAACCAAAACATAAATGCATGAACTTAGAGACACAAGGTGTGGCCCACCTACGCTTTGGACTGCACTCATTTCTGGGCACATGAGAAGGTGCAACTGTTAAAGAAGTGGATCTTGTCCGAACAATATGGTGGGCTCTATAGAACTTTCCTGTTTTACCTTGTGCGTGTAACAGGATTTGCCGAGGATCTCTGAAAGGAGGCCGATTGCGTACTGTGTTAAACTCTGTGGGGTCCACTATGATTTATGTATTTTATCCACTCCATCCATCCATTTTACTAGATAATATTAGATCTTAAGCCTAAAAATGAGGTATATCCAAAGCTCAAGTGGACCACACTACAGGAAACGGTGTGAATTGAAAATCTACCGTTAAAAATTTCTTGGGGGCTACAAGTTTTGTATCAAGCTTGTATTTGTGTTTTCCCTTCATCCATGTCTGTGTGATCTTAGGAAGAGGTTGGATGAGAAATAAACATCACTGTGGTCCCTAGAAAGGCTTCAACGGTGGAAATCATTATTCCAACCGTTTCCTACAGTATGGTCCACTTGATTTTTGGGTATGCTTAAATTTTGGGCTCAACCCCTAAAATAAGCTGGAAAAGCAGATGGACGGCATACATCCACTTTGTAGAGGATGGACCCAAAACTAAAGAAGATCAGAAGCTTAAGTGGACCACAACAGAGGAAATAGTGGTGATTGAAAGCCAACCATTGAGACCTTCCTAGGGTCCACGTAACGTTTATTTTACCATCTAACATGGTGATAAGGTCACATAGACCTGAAGGAAGGGAAAAAACAAATATCAGATTGATCCAAAGATTTTTTATGGCATGCAAGAAGTATTTTAATGATGGGCATTCAATCACCACTGTTTACTGTGTGTGGTCCACTAAAACTCTTGATATAGTACATTTTTGGGCTCATGCCTTAAAATGAGCTGTCAAAAGGGATGGACGCTGTGGATGGAACACATACATCAAGGCGGACCCCAAAGAGCCCAACACCACCCACTCCGATTCCATGTTAAATGTGCATACCATCTGACCTGTGCATCAAGTAAAAGAAACCCATGCTGATGGGATGCTCCATAATCATGCCTATCTAAGTACCTGGAGGGCCATGCACTAAAATGAATGGCCAAAACGGATGAGTAGCTTAGATATAAGGCACATACAACGCTCACTCCATATAATTTTAGAGGAACCGACCTCCTTGAAACAACTGTAAAAATGTCATTTAAAAAAGAAAAGAAAAAGAAAATGCAAGTAATAATAATAATAATTTTAAAAAAAAAAAAGAAAAAACAGAAGCAACGTAGAGAACAAAAATATAGTGTAAATAGGAAGAAGGGAAATATGAAGCAGTCACCTGACAACTGCTCTTCAGAATCATCACAAATCCCAATAAACGTTTCTCTGAGTGTCTGTATATCGTATGAGTGGGATGTGGCGAATGGAATCCACTAACTCTTCAGCTCCATCCTTTGTGAGCCCCTTCAAGAAAGCCTCCGACATATCATACAGGTCGAGTTCTTTGAGGTTAGTGACGTGTTCGAGCCACAACGGCGCCTCCACTAATTCTTCGCAACGTCCAATCTGTAGCTCTTCGAGGATGGGCATCGCTCCTTTCTCCACCCTCACAGTCTTCAACCCGCTCAAATGAAAGAGCCGTAATAGCTTGAGTCTTGGATATCCTATACCCTCGCAACATAACTCTTCTCCATCATAAGCTCGATCTAGTAGGAGTTCCACCAAATTGGGCAGTGATTGAAGGGCTTTGAGTGGATCATCCCTCAATCTGGACCAACTCAGACGAACTACTACCAGATTATGAAGCGAGGCAATCCATTCAGGCAACTTCTCCAAACGCCCTTTCAAATATAGACGTTGAAGAGGTAGCGGAGGATGCGATAAAGAATGCAGGTTGAGAACCTCCTCCTCATCCATTGATCTCACATCTAAGGACTGAAGGTAGTCCATCTTCTCAACGGAAGTGCACAAATCGTTCCCATTTCCCCTTTTTAGCTTGATAATGCCTAACCTCTTCAGTTGGGTGAGATTCCCCAGCTTTCTAATGATGCCGCTCTCTGCCTCTATATGTGCCAACTTCTGTAGGGATCTCATACTCCCCATTCTGGCAGGCACCTTAATTCCATCTACACTATTAAATGGCCTGTAAAAGCTCTCTGTCATATAGGAATAAGCTAGAAGGTGCCGTAGGTGCTGGAGCTTGAGAATCTCAACCGGCAATTCACGTACGAAAGTGCCCTTAAGATTCAATGTTTCTAAGTTCTTTAGCCTCCCCAACGAACTAGGAAGCTTCTTGATCTTTGTATTCTCCAAGCTTAAGTATCTCAAATGCAACAAGCTTGTTAGATCATCAGGAAAGATTTCCATGGACGTGTTTTCAAGATCCACCACCCTCAACAACCTTAAGCTGGAAAATGAAGTGATTGTAGGGGCATTAGATAGTCCCGCACCAAAAATGAACAACGAGCGAAGGCAGGAGAAGGCATCAAATTTTTGAAAATTCTCATCTTTATAAATGGACAGACGCCGGATTCTGTTACTTGTGTTCTCTTCAACAGAAGATGCAAAGAAATGCTCCTCCTTGAATTTTGGAATAATCATCTCCCGCACTAGATCATGGATGCGACAAGTGCTCACCTTTCCATATAATTTCCATTCTGCCACCTGAACCAGATTTCTAGCGATGAGCTCATTGAGGTAACCTTCAGCAACCTCTTCCTTTGACCTGCCTTCTTTTCTTTCTACAAACCCCTCGGCTATCCATAGGCGAATTAGTTTCATACGCTTAATCGGACAGTCTTCCGGGAAAATACTCAAATACAAGAAGCATGATTTCAGGTAGTAAGGCAAGTCATTGAAACTGAGCAATAATATTTTCTTCATTCTTCCAAGACCGTTATCGCTTTCAAACTCTGGTCCAAGGCTACGGTAAATCATCTCCCACGCAACATACGTCTTGTCCTTCATTGATAGAAGACTACCCAATGCGACAATCGCAAGAGGCAGTCCTTGGCATTTTTTGACAAAATTTTGAGAAAGCTCCCCCAATTCCTGGGGACAGCTGTTCTCCTCGTTTGATTGGAACGCCTTCCTGCAAAAGAGGGACCATGCATTTTCTGGAAGCAGAGGCTGAAGGCGGTAGATGTGATTCGAGGGTCCGATATAAGAAGATGATGCAACATCACCTTTGCGTGTGGTGATCATTACCCTGCTACCATTTTCGTTATTGGGGAATGCACCGCCTATGTCATTCCATACGTCTGCCTCCCATACATCATCAAGAACAAGTACATACCTTTTGTCCTGCAAGTAGCTCCATAGCTCTTGTATGAGCTCGTCATGTGGCATCGCGTCTAAACCTGGGGGAGATGGATCTTCCTTCGCCTTGAAGAATTGCTTTATCATGCTTCGAAGCTGTTCCTCGGCTTTGAACGATTGTGAGACAGTGATCCAAGCATATGTTTCAAAATATTTCTTCACCTGTTGGTCATCATAGACTTTCTTTACCAGAGTGGTCTTGCCAAGGCCACCCATCCCGACCACTGAAATCATCAAAAGTCTTGAATCTTCATTGACCAACCGTTCAATCAATTTCTTTCTTGGCTCATCGATGCCCACAAGATCAGCTTCCTCAACGAAAAGAGCTTTCGGTCGAGGATCCTTTTTTTGGGAGCTTGAAGTTTGCCCCGTACTATCCAGAGAGTAAGCATCCTTTCTTTCTTTAATCTTACTGACTCGGGTTTTGATATCTCGTATCGATGATGCAGTCTTATGGCGCACCATAGGCTGCTTGATGAGTTTATGAAGAAAATTGATATATCCCTGCTTCTTTTGTGCTTGGCCGAGCATGAACTCGTCAAGAACATCCTCAACGTCGTAAGCCACTTCTCTTATCTGTTTCACCCATGTCTTGAGGCCTTCATCGGTTTCTTGTCTTGCATCGGCATCCTTTAAGGCGGATCTGATGCTTTCAAACTCATTTATGAGTTCACGGACTTCTCCGCGGACCCCCTTCAACGACTGCACTTCATTCACCAGCAAAGGCCCCAAGTATTGTATTAAGAAGTTCACAGCACTCTCTGCCATTTCTATTTCTTTTTCTTCTCTCTGATACTTAACGTTTCCTTACCATTCAAAGTCCATCACACCTATTTGACAAGGAAAAGGAAAACTATCTTCAATTATTTAACAAGACGGCATCCTCCTCTCAATCTCTACTTTTTCTTTTATTAATATTTAATACTGGCTCATGAATAGTATGGAAAACCTAATGGATGGTCAAGATTGATGAATATCTGACTAGACTATCATGTACGGAAACAGATTGGCTACTCCCCATGCCACCAGCCAATGGCTGGTGGTCAGTGCTTTGTAGGCCCCACCATAATGTATGTGTTTCATCCATGCCGTCCATATATTTTTATGAATCATTTTATGGTGTGAAACCAAAAATTAGGTATATCCCAATCCCGAGTGGACCACATTACAGAAAACAGTGTTGAATGAACGTTGACCATTAAAAGCTCATCGGGGGCCATAAAAGTTTTGGATCAAGCTGATCTTTGTTTTTTTCCCTTTATCTGGATCTGTATGATAAACAGTACGGTGGGCCATAGGAGGATTTTAATGGTGGATATCCAATCATCATTGTTTTCCTGCAGTGTGGTCTACCTGAGATTTATATCTCTCATTTTTGGTTAAAAATGGATGAACGGAGTGAATGAAACACATACATCATGGTGGGGGCCATAGAGCATCGACCATCAGCCACTGGGCCGGTGGCAGGGGAATAGCCAATCCGTTCCCATGCTGGCGCACATCAGTTTCCCTGCTTTTCACCGTATATTCTTCCCATACGTTGAAATTGTCAAATGTATCCGGACCCTCTGCTTGCCAGCTTGCCACGAATAGGAAATCTGATTGAGCCACGTCATCACACACTGCATTTAATGCACCAGCGCTGACCATGTAAGTGATGATGTGGACCAACCAGAATGAAGGACACGGTTGCTTGAGTAGATCCAATGCTCAAGTGCGCCTTACTATAGTAAACAATGAGAATTAGATGCCTACGGTTGAAAACTTCTTCAGCCACGTAGGCTTTGATCAAGCTGATATTTGTGTTTCCTGATCTTTGTAACCTTACGAAGATTGTGGATGAAAATAAATCTCATGCATTTGATATTGTGCCACTGCGATGGTGTAACAGAAAGGCATGAGCAATCCATTCCTAAGACTTCGTAATACAATGGGGTACTACAAATAATGAATCTCACTATTTTAGATAGAATCAGGTTTAGGCTTTCGCATGTCAAATTACCAAAATTATTTTGGTGAGATGTTGTGTATCGCTTGATACTTAATTAATATATCTCTCTCAGCTTCTCTAAATAGAGATCTTGCAAAAAGCATATAAACCAAAAATTATATTTCCTATGAACACCTAAAGGTATTTTGTTGCCGATCATTTGTGCATGTTCTAAAAGATGAGCGGTCCAAACTTGATAATAAGGCAAAACAATGTATCTTCTTTAGATATGCAAATGAAAATTTTGGCTAAAGGTTATGGGATCCAATTGACAAAAATGATCAGAAGTAGGGGACATGGTTGTAACGTTCTATAAAATCCCACATAGAAACCCTATTTCATACACGAGTGAAGCTATCAGATGGTCGTACTAGTCCAACTTAATTTCCTAATTATGCTATAAATGATGAATTTAAGGAAATTGGAGTCGAACGACCATTCCTGCACATCACAAATAGGTGGGTGGGTGAATTTAGACAATTTCTCCACTTGTTGACACCTACAAGGAGTCTCTAGAGTTAACATACTCCATAAATACCCAAGTTAACTAAATTAGGGTTACACGACATGTTCTAGTCTATCGGTCTCAAAATTATAAATTAGCATCTGTTTTACCCTGCTTAATGTACAGTGCAAATATTGAGCCAAGGTGACACTTCGAATCGCTCAACTTCAGCCCGCAAGTTGGGCGCATGAGTTGTACGATTATCTTAGTTAATGGCCTAGATTTAAGTGAAATGATCACCTGACCCATTTATCGAAGTTGTGACCTTCGGACCATCAGATCATGGCCAAACTCGGAGCGTTGACTTAAGATATTCCCCTACGCATATCAGTATAGCCGCACCCTCGATCAACCGCTGGTGATTATCGAACTAAATTTGGGACCTTATCCATTGATCGGCATGTCCGATCGTTGGATGACTATGTCCAAATATAGATCCCCTAATGGGGCGCCCGTCCCCTAACTTGATCGACTTGTGTACTTTCCTATAGGCTCTCATGGTTTGAAACCACCCCCATAGGGTTAGTGTAATGAAGACTTATCATTTAGAGCCATTTGTGTACATTCTGGTACTATAAATACCTTTTTATTCACACCCCCTCTCCTCATACGAGTTTTCATGCCCTAGCCTTGGGGAGGAGAGAGAGAGAGAGAGAGAGAGAGAGAGAGAGAGAGAGAGGAAAGGGAAATTGTGTGTGAGAGGGAGACTGATTGTGAAGGTTGCCTCTTTCTCGTCCGATTGGCAATCTAGCCATGAACAAACCCTTTGTTGGATCTCCGTCCACAATCATTGAAGGTAAACTTCGAACCTAGATCCCCAAATCATGATGTTAGGGTTGAGTTTTTCTAAACATTACTAGGCTTGTTTGAATTATTTAGGTTTCGGTAACTCTTTTCAAAATCCTAACTTTAGGAACAAATCCAAGTCGGGCGAGCTAATGCAAGGTGCAAATTATTTTCCTGGGTTTCTGTTTATCAACCCTTGAGGGTGATATACTATGAGCCTTTTTTATTTTGTAGAAATCCTCAAGTCAAGTATGCCTTAAATGCTTTGTTATAATAATCATTGTTTGTGTTTGTAACACCTCGTACTTTTCAGTACTCGGGTGTTACCGTGTGATCTAACTTAGTATAAATTCCAACCTAACTTACTTGGATACTCACATTCATTTCAATCTAAATCCGACCATTAAAAGTAATCCCCATCCATATATTAAGTCATCCATACATTGATCTTCAAGATAGATCATCAAGTCATCAGAGAAACCTAATTTAGGATTTCAACCACCCTGTAGGCAATTTAACTGCATAGTATCTATCACAGGCATTAGATCACGCGGTCTACTATTTGTTCATCTTATATCATGGTCGTTAACAATCTACTTAACTTCGTACAAATCTAACAATACAATTATAAGACCAATCACTAGTTTAGATTAGGAATCTGTTTAATCATGAGCTCGACCATCAAATTATTCATCCTAGATTTAAGAGACTAAACAACGAGATCTACAATGTTTTGTCGATCGTTCTAACACTTGATTTCCCTAATTTAACCACCGGGTTATAAAATCAACCTTTAGGTCGCAATTAGACAGCCCTAAAAACCATTGAAATTGTTCAATGTGGACTATGGAATGCCCTAACCTTAGATCATCTTAAATTGAGATCCAAATCACTAGATCCACCGTTTATCAGGCCACGTCACTCAATGTTGAAATCCATTGCATAGGCAGATAATCCAACCATCTGGTTATAGTAACAACCATTAAATTTCTTCTAAGATCGACTAAGAACCCATTCAAATCCGACCAAACCCTCGCCCTTCCTGCACATCGAAACCCATGTGCATGCACACGATTTTCAGCCCAAACCGGACTTGCGTGCCGTCGTATTTTCAAAACTGGAAATCTTGTTTCGTTTGCTACTAGATGTTGCGATCCACATGCCTCCACTCCTTTCCATCTCAACCTTCCATTCCAGACTATCCCAGCCCCCAATTCACTCCACACTATGGGGTTTCAATTGAAACAAGAGAGTCGTCGCCGAATGTTGAAACTAAGATCCATTGAGTGAAAATGCTAATAACTGCACATCTGGTGGTCCCACAGTGATCATGGGACAAATCCACACCATCTATACATTACTAATTATAAGATCAGCCAGTCAATGTTGACCCACCATTAAGAGCCGGGTCATCTTCTTCGTTTGATTGGGAAATCCATTAGTGGTTGGTGAGGCCCATTCACTTATCTAAGACATGCATTAGGGTGGCCATAGTCTCAGAAATTCCTCCCTGGTGACTAATAGGGGCCATGCAATCAAAAGCCATGATCATTGTCTCAAATTCGATCGGTTGAGAGTCGTTGGCTCATAGCTAATCTGACGATTAAGGGCATCTAGAAATGGATTAGTATAGCCTATATAGGCTACCCTTTTAGGGCTTTCCTTCTCAGAAATAGAAATCGAAGAGAGAGAGAGAGAGAGAGAGAGAGAGGATCACCGCTGCGTCGCACCAGGGCAAGACGAGTCGTGGTCTGTCCTAGTTCGTTGACAGGGTGAGAAAAGGGAAGGAGCGGGAAGGAAATAGAGGCGAGTGAGAGAGAGAGAGAGGGCAAGAAAAGGAAGATAGGGAAGGTAGTGAGAGAGAGAGAGAGAGAGAGAGAGAGTGTGTGTGTGTGTGTGTGTGTGTGTGCACGCGCGCGCGCGTCACCACACCAGCTCAACTTGAGCTTAGTCATGAACTCACTTTGACTCAGCTAGGTCAAGTCCGGACCTTGTTGGTCATTATAGCAAAAGAAGAGGAAGAGAGGAAGGAGAAAGGAATAAGAGGGAGAGGGAGAGAAATGAGAGAGTAAGGAGAGTGGATCGGGCTGCTGAGTGAGGTGTAATTCACATCGAATCGAGTCAATAGTTGTATGATTGACTTTCTCAACTTAGTTGAGTCGAGTTAGGATGTTCGATATGGGTTGGGCCTAGTCTAGCCCATCCACTCTAGTGGGCATAGTAGGAAAGAAAAGAAAATGAAATGAAGAAAATAGAAGTAAAGAGAAGGAGAGGAAGAAAAAGTAAAATCGAAGAAGAAGATGAGAGAAGATGTTGGCTTTCAGCTCCTAACTGAGTCGAACCGATTTCAATCCTTGTATAACCGAGTTAGTAAGTTACTGACTCAATTCTGAGTATGTTTTGCTTTGGGTCTGGATCATCAAACTCAATAGTTAGTAGGGTACTATTTCTCCCTTAAACCCAATAGACCGATGTTGTGATTGCCGGGTCGATCCGAGTTGGGGGGACATGAGGTGAGTTGACTCGGTGGGCTAGCTAAGTTCAGTGACATTGGAGCATGGATATCAAATTGAGGTCAAGTCAACTTACAGATTGGATTAATGCGGTTGATTTGATTCTAAGGGCGTGCACACTTCCTAGTGACATTGTAGGCGATTCAAAACATAAGGTGATGAATTTTTCCCCTTAAGCTTTCATCTTCCATGTTAGCTTAAGTAATAGTTTAATTTTAATTTCAATTGATAACTGACATTTTTAATTCATGATTACTTGTATTAGTTATTGAATCTGATTATCAAATTATATGCTCAACATTTATCTTGTATGAATATCTATATGTTGTATTGTATATCTTCTTATACTTAAGGATTGTTGTAAAACTTGAATTATTATATCTATTAGTGGAAAATCTCACTTATATATGTATATTCTGACTTAGGATGTAACTTGATTGAGTGCAATTATAATGGACCCTCGACCTAGTGGCTACTTTGACTGATGGATTAAATGGAAGATTGTTGTGGGCTTACCATCCATGATTTGCTATATATTCGCCCTAAGTGGCTTGAGGATTATTTTGTATGAACATGTGATGGTAAGTCTCATTTGTTAAACTATGATTAGCCACTGGTTGACAAGGACACTATCAAACATCCTAATGTTGGAGTCTCATTAGCCAGGGATTGTGGTATGGGACACTATGCCTGAATTATCAGCCTATGTTAGGTGACGCCCCCTCCCCCATAGTAACCTTTGAGCTTTCTTAAATTGGCTGCTTGTAAATTGGAATAATAATAGCTCGGCTAATCATGTATTCATGGCACTTGGGCGTTATTGGGTGCCTGATTGACTGTTTGAAAGATCAGTGCACCATTCGAACAACCCTTTTTATTTTTTTGAATAGACTAACTATTAAAAAGGTTCATTCTCTTACCTGAGCATGTTGACTATTTGAAGGAACCGCTCATTGGCAATTGAACGAATCGACTGTTTGAAATACTCATTTTATTGCTTGAATGAGCCGACTGTTTGAAAGGCCCATTATATTGCTTAAATGGACTAACTGTTTGAAATGTTCATTCTCTTACATGAGCGAGTCGACTGTTTAAAAGACTCGTTCCTTTACAAGTTGAATGAGTCGACTGTTTGAAAGACCCATTGTCTTTCTTAAATGGAATGACTGTTTGAAAGGTCCATTCTCTTACTTGAGCGGGTCAATTATTTGAAAGATCTGTTCTTTTGCAAATTAAATGAGCTAACTGTTTGAAAGGCCCATTCTCTTGCGTGAATGGATTGACTATTTGAAAGGTTCATTCTCTTATTAGGAATGGGTTGACTGTTTGAAAGACTCGTTACAATGCATGAATGAGACGCCTGTTTGAAAAGCTCATTGTTTTGCATAAATGGACTGATTGTTTGAAAAGTCCATTCATTTGACCAACTGGATGTGCATCCCCAATTAATTTGCAGTCATACACCCATGCATTTAAATAAGATCGCATTATCGATTATTTTGTATGTTTTCTTATTTAAAACTATACTTAACTTATGCGGTGGTGTGTAATCTTGAAGAGAATTCACATTAAGTTGGTCACTCATTCATCGAATATATAATCGTACAAGTCCTGCAGGTGGTTTAAATGATATTCATGTCTAGATTGATGATGACTAGAGTACAATATTTATCAGGGATGCATGGCTGCATCTACCAAGAGAAGTTACATGATTTTATAGCTTAAGAATAGTTACAATTTATTTTGTTTTATATGTTAAATTTTTTCATTTTGTAATTGTAAGTATTGAGATATTAGTTTGTATAAGCCTTATGGGAAGTTGCTCATATATTTTAAATGTATATGTGAATTTCCTTTAATTTCGACTTGTTTCTCTTCCATTAAATTGCTAACTCTGAAAAAAAAAAAAAATTTACCTGAAATTTGACTATCTTTAAAGTTTAACACTCAAGTTTCATAAAATGATTTGTATAGTCAGGTTTCGAAAACCGGGCATTAGAGTATTATTATTGGTAGATCACATGTATGATGAAATGCATGCTCATTTTAATGCTTAGTTTGTTGGTGGTTGATTAGGGTTTGTAAATGGCAATGGTAGATTTCAAAGGGGTTTTTTTTTTTTTTTTTTTATTCCTTTATAACTTTAGGCATGTTCTTTGCATATTTTGTTGGGTATTGAATGTGGACACTTATAAATTCTGACTACACTTGCATATACATTTATTATTTGAGATAAGTTTGAAACCCCGTTGATGTCAAATAAATATTGTATTACTGATTTTGTCATATTAAGCTATGATAGGAAGAGGTCGAGCCCTGTTTAACCTTGAAAGATGGTCGACGAATCTACTCACCCCGACTCATGTAGCTGACCAAGGTAGAACTTAGGCGATCGACAGTAGTTGGAGTTACATGGCTTGCTTGCATCCAATGTCGGTCTATCCAGGGTTCTCCTTGGACAATCAGATTAGTCCCTTGCATGGCTCGATCACATGTATGATAAACGTTTGAGACACATTGTGGAATCCGGGATACCATGTCGGCCATCACCAAAGAATGAGGTCATTCATGACCATTAGTGTGATACGATCCGTTGAGACTCGGGGGGCTAGACATAGTGATATGAGACACTATACCTAGGTTGTCGGCCTACACTGGGGTGACGAAGTTGCCACATTGGTAAAACAATGGGTGACGAGCCTCCCTGTAGTGACCAGCTAGCACGTAAGAAGCATGCGACCCTATCATGAAATTGATGATAAGAGTGGTGTGCGTTCTCCACATTGAGGTCGGGTGACGACCTTTATCCTAGTCGTGGCTGTCTCCGGATGATTAACCCTACTATAAATCCGATTTAAGTATAGGGACTTGATATAATGGAAACCCAAAATGGATTAAGTGATACTGGTGAGGAGCTGCCTAGTGCCGCAATGACCCATGTAATTCGGATGGAAACCCGAGATTCGACGGCGGTATCCCAGCTTTATCAACTTGTTGTTTGAACTAAACATTAACAAGCACTCGGCTAATTGTGCACTCCATAACATTTGTTGGGTTGTGCTTCGGGCCAACCATTACGCATATGTTTACGTGGTTCTATATTGGTATAATTAAATCTCAGGTCATGCATACACATTTCATTTCATTCATGTATTTAAATAACCAAATATAGGACTTTCATGTCATTCCTGTATCTATTTAATAACATATGAAACTTAAGTAAATAGTAGCATTGAATTGATCACTCACCCCAACCCAGGCGATGTTTTAAAACACCAACCAAACGATTTCATCGATGCAGGTGCCCTAAAAGCAGATACGCTTGTTGAGGAGTATGTGGACCATACTGAGGAGTTTTTATACTTCTGGTGTGCAAACAACCAAATGTAAAGTGATGTTTTAGGACCACCAGTTTCGTTTCCTTTTGAGGATGAGGTCGCTTATTGCATTTTATGTTTGGATATGTATATTGAGTCCTTAGCTAGGTGGACTCCATAACTTAGTTGGATGTATGTATGCATGTATGGGATTTTTTTTTTTCCTTTGTACACTTTTGATAACCATGATATGCATGGTTTAGTTTACTTCTTATGCATGATCATGATACAATTGGTAGACGCTTAACCAAATGACATTTCTAAAAGGCTTAAGTGATACTTGAAATATCGGGGATCGAGTATGTACTCAACCCCTGAAATTCGGAACATCACAAGTTGGTATTAGATCATGAGTTTGAGATTAAACTGAATCGTGAACTAAGGACTTACCATAATGAATATGCTAGCATAGATATTATTTTAAAAATTAGTTATATTGAACCCTAGGAACCAACCCCCAGATTATAATTAACTAGTGTGAACTCATGTGTAGAAAATTTAAACTTGGAATTTCCCTAAATTGATGTAATCTGGCTCCTAGGAGCATTAGTTGCTAGAGACCAATCATAGACCAATACTTGAGTGAGTGGAATGAGATGAATGAGTAAAGAGATTTCAAGTCAGAGAAATCTGGTGAGAGGATTTTAGCACAAATTGATTAGGAGGGATGAAAAATACGTTTAATCTATGAGTGATTCACGTGGGTTTTTGTTAAATGCACCACACATGGACCCACATTGATGCATGTGTTTATCCATGCTTCCCATTTGTGTTTCCCCTTTTCACGTGACGCTCTGGTCATATACATTTGTTAGTGACTGAAAATCAATTAAGATTAGATAGTTAATTCTGATTATGTGGCACACCAAGCAAACAAAATAATAATAGTAATAAATAATAAAATAAATCTCTGAAATTGAGACAGTGGATCCATCCGGTTGACCCCAAGTCACCGGGGGTGACCCAGTTGACCTCAAGTTACTGACCAATGGGGGACCAGGGTGACCGGGTCAACCCTGTCACCACCCGGTCAACTGGGTCCATATAATTTTTTTTTTCTTGAAAAAAATGAAAGAAAGATGGAAAAGGAGGTCTTCCACGTGGGGCTGGTGTACCGCACACCAGCAATATAGCTGGTGTATTGACGTCAGCAAGTTCTGTGGGTCCCATCATGAGGTATGTGTTATATCCAAGTTGTTCATCTATTTTGCGAGCTCATCTTAAGGCTTAAGACTAAAAATAAGATAGATCTAACGATCAAGTGGACCACATTGCAAAAAGCAGTGGGGGATTAAACGTCTACCATTGGAACCCTTTCGGGTTCCTGATGTTTTTGGATTAATATGAAATTTATTTTTCCTCTCTATCTTTGTGACCTTATGAACATATTGGATGGAAAATAAAAGTTACGGTGGGCCATACAAAAATTTTAACAGTGAAAATCATTACCTTGGCTGCTATTTATGGTGGGTCCATTTGATCTTTGGATATGATTATTATTATTATTATTTTTTTGTTGTATATTACTGTAAAATGATATCAACAAATGGATGAATGGTGTGGATATAATAAATACATCACTCTGGGGCCATGTAACTTTGATCTCCTTTGAACCGTTCTTACAACTCGGAGCTCGAGGAGCGTCACCGGTCATCTGCGCACGACACGTACCTACATCAGCTATATAGCTAGTGTGTGGTACACCAGCTAATCCGTTTCCTTTGCAAAAGGGGTTGAAGACCCCTTCCTTGCCATTTTCCTTCACCATTCACACCCTTCTTTCCCAAATCAAAACCCAGCTTCCCCAAAAGCTCTCCAAAATTCCAAATCCCTTGGAGGATTGCAACTCCACTGGCTATACCATGCAAATCGGTGGATAACATATGATTACCTGACCATGTTCCACTGGCTATACCATTCAAATCGGTGGATAACATATGTGAACGTTTAGATATTAGGAATCTATGACATGAACATGGATAATTGTGATAATTACTTTTTTCTAGAATTTTCACCCATGAATGTTATTCAGTACTGGATTCCAATACTAAGATCTTGTGTGTTGAATCATGAAGAAGAAAAATAAAAAATAAAACAACGTACCTTAACTGTCTGCCATTAGAGCAATCTTCAAGCTTTGTTGGATGAAGAAGATGAATGCCTCTGCTTAATTCATTCGTTTATAATGAGCTATTGATATTTCCTCTCTATGCTACATTCCACGAAAGAAACGCTGCTACTTCATGGACGCGTAAGGAAAAGGAAACTCAGCTTCAATTATTGTACGGAAAGCCATTGGACAATAAAGTCATACATGAATGACAGTCTGGTCAAATATTCATCGTTCCTCGCTATCCCTGCTTTTCGTGGGCTGTTGTTAAAAATAAAATGTAAAAACGAATATTGGATGGGGAATGCTTATGTTTCCTTATGTTTTCAACCGTAGATGCCATTTTCTTATGTTTCCTGTAGTGTGGTCCACTTGAGCTTTGGATATCAATTTTGGGATCATATACTAAAATGTGTGAAAAAATGGATGGACGGTGTAGATAATGACACATACATTGCAGTGGGCCCATAGACTTTATTCAGCACACTATTGCAAACTGAGTACCCGGTGTACCATCTTTGTAGCCAAGTAGCCTACAAAGAATCTTATCTATATCTTCAATTATTAAAGGGAAGGGGCCCTTGTCCTTTACCTGTGTGGTAGAAATTGCACCACAGTAGCCAAGGGAAAAGGTTTTTTTTTTCTTTTTCTTTTTCCTTTTACGACGGAACTTTCTAAGTGTGGAAGAGGATTTGGTGAGACCCTAAAGCTACATCGCTCACAGTGATGGAAGGTACCTTAAATTCACGCCGTCCAACCATTTGCGAAGCTCATTTTAGGGCATCATCCGTAGAGATACACCTTATTAAGCTTCAGTAGGATTGAATTGCCGAGGGGAAGTATTAATTGGCGATGACAAAAAGGGTAAAAGAAGTGAGGGGAAACCATTAATAAATGAAGGGCACATTCTCACCGACAACCTATACTCTATGAGAGGCAAGCAACACAATACCCTTTTACTAGCAATCAACCTAGTTTCCTCTCAGTGACAGCCTATAGCTCCTCTTACCTTAAATTTTCTCCTATAAATTCACACTTCATTGATAAAAAAAAGAGAGTACGGGTAAGGAACCCAGAAGTAATTAGAGAGTGAAAGATAAAGATTTTCTTAAGTTAATTAGCCAATCCATTCGCAATTTTCACATTGGTCTATCATCGAAGCAGCTCAAATAAAGAGTAGGAGTGCGATCAGAGGCGTCCGGCCATCTCTTTTCAAATAAGAGTGTTTGATTTTCTCTTTCTTTCAGCCTGCTCAAGACAGATCAATTCCAACTCTATACATGCTAAGCAGTTCTCTTTATTTATTATTAGTTTTACTAATTATTTCCTTTCTTTAAATTTATTAATCTGACAAATTATTCCAAGCAGTTCTCTTGTGCTTGGCCGAGTATGAATTCATCGAGAACATCTTCAATGTCGTAAGCCACTTCTCTTACTTGTTTCACCCATGTCTTGAGACCTTCGTCAGTATCTTGTCTTGAATCGGCATCCTTTAAAAAGGATATGATGCTTTCTAACTCATTTCTGAGTTCACGGACTTCTCCGTCGACCCCCTTCAACGAATTCGCTTCATCCGTCGACCCCCTTAAAAGGCCCCAAGTATTGCAATAAGAAGCTCACAACACTCTCCGCCATTTCTTCTTTTCCTTCTTCTCTCTCAAATTGGGTTTTCTTCTTTCTTTCTTTCTTTCTTTCTTTTTTCGGCCATTGCTTTCTATAGATTAGTGGGGAGAAATTTATCACTGTAAACGGTACCTTTTATCCAGCGTCTTTTATGAACAGTGCAAAATTTACCTTCCCAGCTTAAACATTGCACGTACGGACAAAGCGTTTCAGGACGAAAATACCCCCATCCCCTGCTGGTCTCATGCATTATACGTACGGACAGGGGTATTTTCGCTCTGTCCGTACGTACAAGGTCTAAGTTGGGAAGGTAAGTTTTAGACTCTTCATAAAAGATGAAGGATAAAGGTAGCATCTACAGTGGTAATTTTCTCATTAGTGGGACAAATTTCTCAGATTCTGGATATCTCCCGATAAATACAGTGAATGATAGTATCACGATATTATCGCCGAGTTGGCACCCTTCGACCGCCGAGTTGTACGAACGGTTCAGAGGTTATCAAAGTTACATAGGTCACAAAATTATGTATTTATTATACCCACCCTGTTCATCCATTTAACGATATCATTTTAGATCGTGAGCCCAAAAATGAATTATAGCAAAAGTTCAAGTGGACCAAACCACAAATAGCAATGGAATAATGATTCTCACCGTTAGGGCCACACCATAACGTTTATTTATCATCCACCCTGTTCATAAGGTCAAAAATACTTGAATAAAGAGGAAAAGCAAATATCATGTTGATCCAAAACTTATGTGACTCCGAAAATATTTTCAATAGTAGACTTTCAATCCCCACTACGTTTTGTATTGTGGTCCACTTGATGCTTGGATTTATCATATTTTTAGGCTCAAGCCTTATGACTAGCTCGTCAAATGGACTGACGGTTCGGATATAACAAATACTTCCTGACGATATCCACAGAAATTATTGACGTCAACGCACCAATCATGTTGGTCAGTATTTTCCGGAAGCAGATTGCGTACCAAGTAACTCTGAAATATTTACCTGACTTGCTTATTTTATCCACTCTGTCCATTCATTTTAACATATAATTTTAGTTCTTTAACCTAAAAATGAAGCATATATATAAAGATTAAATGGACCACACTATAGGAAATAGTGTAAATTGAACTTCTAACATTGAAAAATTCATAGGCCTCAAAAGTTTTGGATTAAGTTTATATTTAATTTTTCTCTTCATCCATATCTGTTTGATCTTATAGACAGGTTAGATGACAAATAAACATCACTTAAGACCTAGAAAAGTTTCTGCGGTGGATATTATTATTCCCGCCCTTTCCACTTGAGCTTGGGATATGCTTCAATTTTATATGAAAAAATGGACGAGCTACGTGGATAGACCACATACATTCACGGTGGGCCCAACCGAGTAACTCAGTAGCAGTCCGATTTCTAGACCACGTGTACATTAAGGTGGACCCCACAGTCAGGGAAACACCCACCCAGCTGCAATGACAGTTCGTGGAAGACAATTACAAGGAAATGGGAGGCGTGTTGGACCCGGCTTCCCACCACCTATTTGAGGGATGAGGTTTGCGTGGTCAGGTTTGCTCGACCGACATAGGTGGGCTCCACAGTAAGGGAAGGCTGCCCATGACAGCTGGTGGAGTAGGAAAGGTAGCTGTGCGTGGGACCCAGCTTTGCCACATATCACCTATTGCTCCGTACAGGTTTCAGTGGTGGACGTTATTAATGATGGACGTACATGAGGGTTGGGTAAAAAAAAACACAAGTGCACGCTATGGATTAGCTCTTCCATGCTTTTGATGAGTAGCTGTCACTGCTTACAAAAAAATAAAGTTCTATAAACAGCTGCCTAATTAATATTAAATATATATTCCTACTAACTTAAAAAAAAAAAATTTCATGCTACCCGGTGATTTAACTACGATCATTTAATTTTCTTGTATTCTCTGTGTAGTGCAAGTAAAGAATCGGTGGCTTGAGTGATCCCTATTTACAGCAGGGGCCTGGCACAAGGAGATGGGATGTTACCACGGTTGGCAACTTTGTTTTGACAATTTATTCAAGCTAAGCCACACATGTGAGGGGGCCTGGATTCAATTTTTGTGTGTGATTATGATAGGCGGGCATACTAGAGTATGCTCAACTTAAAGGTTAATTGAATTATTGGTATCCCTGTACCAGTACAGACATTTAGAGACTGGACACTGATTTCAGTCCTCCTAGCCACATGTATTGTGATCCATTCAGGCGATTTGTGCATGGATAAGAGGTTAAATCTTTCGAATGATTTTTTTTTTATTTAATTATTTATACCTTGTATCAATAGACATAAATATATTGACTTAAGGAATTATTCTTTCAGCGTGATTTGCTAACAAATTTCAACAGGAAAAATAATAGGGGAAGAATATGACAATTGAAAATATTTTTTTTAATAAGGATTTTTACAATAATGACACTTATGATCAACTTAAATGATGATGATCTATTTGTTACCCAATTAGGACTTTAGTAGCATGACTGTCGTGATGTGCGGGATAGACGTTTGTTCGTCACCCTAGCCGGGGAGGTGACGACTTGTTTGTAGTCTTAGTCGAAACCAAGCACATGGCAAGACAATCATGGATTGACTATTCGTTCATTATCTGGCGTGGACCAAGCTTCATGGTGAAATGGTCGGCAAAATCACCAAGCGTATTATAAGAAATCCCTGCAGTCTTCCGTTTGAAATTAAATGATCTTCCTTACGATTTAACGGGATGTCGTTGATGAGAGGTGGGGGAATAAACTAAGAAATAAAAACCAACGGAGCCATGCTATGAGAAGCGATGTGGTTAAAATAAAATAAATAAATAAAAAGGTAAATGTCTATGGCAGATGGAAAAATGAAACTTGACTTGATTGTATTGGTGTGAGGTCTCGAGCTCTTCTTCAATTGTTGCTTTTATAGGCTTCTAATAGGTTGTGGCCTTGCGTAGTCTCCGACATTGTAAAAGATCTGGACATTAGATTGTGAATATCTGCTTGATTCTCCTATGTTAGGGTAGCCTATCGCATATGACGATGTGTACAAGAGATACTCTCGCTTAGGATCATGTATTGGCCAGAATCTTCAAGTCTCTGCACTCCCATAATAGAAAATTTCAGGAGTCTTATGTCACTTGGTTGTGGCATCGGTAGAGTTCCTTTTGACAAAGCTCTGACATTTATACTAGATAAAAATCTTCGTTAATAGGATTCTAACATTTAATGCTTGAAGAGATAGAGAAAGAGAGAGACTTGCTTTAATAAAAATCTTACTTTTTATGGAGAGTACTTCTGATAGATTTATAACATTTAATGCTCTCTCAAATGCACGTCTCTAACTCTTCTTTGAAGTCATCTATACCATATGTGGCACGACTGCCATATAACATCTCCTGAACCATTTGATCTGGGTGCGTCAAATCATGTGTAACAAAATACTTTTGATCCGCGAGTAAGAATTCATCCATCATTTAGCGCATAGTGCCGACACATGATAACATCTCATTGGTTCATGTAAGTGTGCCAAAAAGGGTATAAAAAACCTTCAAAAAATACTTACAAAGCATTAAGAAGATCATACAAATCAAAGGGATGGCTTCATAAGATATACATGTTATGCCAAAAGTTTTATAATGTTTGGAGATGTATGAGCGACCGAAACCCTAGAAGCGGTCATTCTTTTAGTAATACATGGTTGAAAAATATACGTCTTTCTCCTTGGCAAAGAGAAATTTTAATATTTAACCGTATCCGCATTTCCTTCATTCCTCACACACACACACACACACACACACACACACACACACACACACACGTATGACCCAGATTGTTTTTTTTTAAGGGCCAAGAGTATATTGAGTAATTTTGTATTCGACAAAGGGTTATGGGTTGAAGCTGTCTTTACAACTGGCTATTTAGTGAATCAATATCCTTCTATAGCTGTTGATTATAAAATTTTATAAGAAGTATGGAGTTGTTAGGTAGTTGATTACTCAAGGCTACGGATATTTGATTTTGATGCATACTCTCACGTACCATCAATTGATAGAGATAAGTTAAACCAAAATACTAAAAAGTGTAGTTTTATCGATTATGTCGATGGGGTCAATTTCATTGAGTACTAGGTGAAATTAACTGAGTACTCAGTGAATTATTAGGTTAAATTGACCAATAATTCATTGAAATTGACCAATAACTCAGGCAAATTGAACTTTAGGTCTTGTTCAAAGAAAGTTTTTGTTTAATCTGTTTAACGTGGTGTGTAATGGATTTTCACGGTTCTTATAGTCAAACAACTATACTAGAAGGGTTTTCAATGGCCTAAGATTTTATCTTTATATTACCATTTCGATCATATAACCGATGGGTAATGAGTAAATCGCACTTCCATTTTGTTAATTTTGAGAGGGAATGAAGAATCGAAAGTTTTAAGGTATTTCGGTGGTTTAGAAGGCTGGTGACGTAAGGAAGGCCGCAGAAAAGGATAGAGGAAGAACATAATCTCTTCAACGTGGTATGAATCTTAAATTCATAAGAGAATAAAAATCCAAAATATTTTAGTGTAGACCACCTCGAATACAAACTTACAGTCTTAAACAATGAAATTTTATCATACTCAATACGCTTAATTCAACTATACTGGAAAATACTTGAAATATATATATATATATATATATATATATATATATATATATATATATATATAAAACACAAAAATAAGATCTAATCTAATCATATAGGAAGATTCCTGACGTAATTACAAGTACTTCCTAAAGAGACATCGAATACTAAAACTCAAAGATGAAAAAGATACGTCCAGTCCATCGGCAACTCAGAGAAATTTTTAGTTTCAATACATATTTTATTCATTACATATTTATCACTTTTAATTACTGAATAATTTTTAAAATTTTTCTAGTAATTCATCATTAAGTTCACTTTTGTTCCACAAAATTTCATTCTATATCAAGTTCCAGAAAATTTATAAAACTTTCGAAAGTACAAGCTATCAGAAACCAACGATTTTCTGTATGATTCCAAAATGCCTCTATTTCTTATCACGTTTGTTTGTACTTTTAGTCACTATATTATTTTTTTTTTACAATAATATATAATTAACTTTAGTCTCATTTCAAAAAATTTCATTTCATTTCTATTTCTAAAAATATATATTAAAATTGCATAAGTGATAGTTGTCTGAAACTAATGATTTTTATATACTTTTCAAATCTTCCTAAAATTAACTATATATTATTTATTATTTATTTATTTTTATAAAACTACGACACTCATCAATCTTCAATCCAACTTTTGAATCAACTAAATCAGAGTTGTATTGGAGAAGATATGAATTTTTGAAGTTAGGACATAAAAGCTGAAATTTGCAGAAATGGGTGGTGGTGGAGCCGCCACTCTAGCGGTAGCATCACCGCCTCCTTGCAGATTCCGGTGGTGGCACCACCAGATTTTATTTTATTTTTACAATTTTTTATAAAAAATTCTCTTTTTTTTGTACTATATATATATATATATATATATATATATATATATATATATATATATATATATATACATACTCTCTCATTCTCTTTATTCTCTTTCTTTTTTTATTCATTTCATTCATTCATCATCCTTTTTTGTCATTTATTTTAATTTTAATTTTATTTATTTTTTCATTAATTCCTCATTCCTCATTCATTCATTTTATTCAGAATTAATTTTTTCCATTCACTTCACTCATTCCTAAATCATGCATTGTTCATACTTTTTATTTATTCATCATCATTTTTTGTTCATTTATTTCTCCTAATTTTTTTTAAAAAATAATTCTTAATTGTTACTTAGTGAAATTGACCGAAAACTTGCTGAAAGAACTCAATGAAATTGACTGAGAACTCGTTGAAAATTGACCGTGAACTCGTTAAAATTGACCATGAACTCAGGTAAATTAACTGAGAACTCGTTGAAATTAACTGAAAACTCCGTGAAATTGACCGCAAACTTGTTGAAATTGACCAAGAACTCCCTGGAAATTGACTAAGAGCTCATAGAAATTGACTGAGAACTCATTGAAAATTGACCAATAACTCATCAAAATTGACCAAGAAGTCAGGCAAATTGACTCAGAATTCGCTGAAATTGATTGAGAACTTTGTGAAATTGACCGAGAACTCGGTTAATTTGACCTAGAACTAAGTGAAAATTGACTGAGAACTGAGTGAAATTGACCGAGAACTCACTAAAATGGACCGAGAACTCGCAAAAAAATTGACTGAAAATTCACTGAAATTTATTGAGAACTCGGTGAAATTGACAGAGAACTTGTTGAAATTGACCAAGAACTCGCTCAAATTGACCGAGAACTCAATGAATTGGACATAAAACTCAGTGAAAATTAACTGAGAACTAGTTAAAATTGACCAAAAACTTGAAATAGACCGAGAACTCATTCAAATTGACCGAGAACTTATTGAAAATTGCCCAAGAACTAGGTAAATTTGACCAAGAACTCGGAAAAATTGATCGAGAACTTGCTGAAATTGACCAAAAGCGCGCAGAAATTGACCTAGAACTCGCTAAAATTGACTGAAAACTCGGTGAAAATTGACCTAGAGCTTAATGAAATTGACCGAGAACTCGATGAAAATTGATCGAGAACTCGATAAAATTGACCGAGAACTCGAGGAAATTGACTGACAATTCGCTGAAATTGATCAAGAACTCACCAAAGTTGACTGAGAACTTGGTGAAAATGATCAAGAACTCATTGAAATTGACCAAGAACTCGTTGAGATTAATCAAGAACTCTCTAAAAATTGACTGAGAACTCACTGAAGTTGATTGAGAACTTGGTGAAATAGGCCGAGAACTTGGTGAAATTGGCCAAGAACTCGATAAAATTGATCGAGAACCAAGAACTCTCTGAAATTGACTGCAAACTCGCTCAAAATTGATTGAGAACTCGATGAAATTGACAGAGAACTCATTGAAAATTGACCGATAACTCACCAGAACAAGACAACAGGTGACAGTGACACCGACGGATCGATTGCGCCACCACCAACACCCAAAATTTCTCCCCTTCACATGTGTGAGGGATTTAACTCTCCTAAAATCCTATTCTTTCCCCCAATTCTCCTCCCATTTGAAAGTTCTTAAAAACCCCAACTCCAAAAACTCATCTTCCCTCTTCCAAATCCTCCGTTCCCTCGTGAAATTTAAAGTTTATCAATGTGACCAATTTAAAGCAATGAACATAACCTTGAGAAAGATTGCAAATGTAAAATGATAATAACTAAAAGGATTCAACCAAAAAATTTTAGGATGAAAAATGAAGAGAAGAAGATAGGTTTTTAGGTTTCTGGGTATAACGAAAAAAAAAAAGAAAGAAATATATCGAGAAAAAACGAAGAAGGTATTTTCGTTTAAAAGTAGTCAATCCATTCAAGCACTAGTTTAGAATTAGAGAGTAAAGTGTAGGAGATTTAAAAAAGATAATAGGTTAATTAAAAGTGAAGTTTAGGGTGAAAATATTCTCTTTTATAAGTTGATCCTTACCCGCTTGAACATATGCTCAAAAGTAATCTTGATCCAAAACTTACAACAACCACACAACATGAAGGCAATAGGTGTGACATCACATTGTTCCAGTGGTATGGCCCAATAAACCTTTGGACTGCACTCATTTCCAGGCAGTATGGTGAAGGCGCACCAGATTAATGAAGTGGATATCACTATAACAATATGGTGTGCTCCATGGAATTTTGGTGTTTTACCTTCTAGGACACGGATTGCGTCCTACCCCTGCCCCGAATCCGTCCGAGCAGGGCTCTGTGGGGCCCAAAGTGATGTAAGTGTTTTATCCACGCCGTTCATCATGTTTCTCATATCATTTTAATGTATGATACAAAAATGAAGAAGGTGCAGGGCTTAAGTGTACACAAAGTGGGGATTTAACTTCCACCATTAAAAACTTCTTAAGAGCTGGAGAAGTTTCAGATCAAGCTGATATTTGTGTTTTCACTTCATCCACATATGCATCATGACCTTATTAATAGGTTGGATGATAAAAAAACATCGTGGTGGCCCTTAGAAAGGTTTCAACGGTGAGAGTCATTATCACTGCAGATTCCCTTGATGTGGTCTATTGGAGTTGTGGATCTGCTTTATATTTTATCTCATATGATCTGAGAAAAGCGATGAACGGCGTGGATAAAACACTTACATCACTTTGGGCCCCACAGAGCCCTGCCTAAACGGATTACTGTACAGGCGGGGGTAGGACTAGGGCCGTACACGAACCGGACTAGCCCGATTAACTCACTCGAGTCGACCCGACTCGGAACTGAGTTTGGGTCGGGAAGGGCCATTTTCTTCAGCCTGAAACTGAGTTCGGGCTGAGTTCGAATAGATCCCAGTTCGGCCCGACTCGGTCCGAAGCCCGACTCGACCCGGCCCGACTCGATCGAGTGGTGTGTGTGTGTGTGTGTCTATATATATATATATATATATATATATATATATATATATATATATATATATATATATATATATATATATATATATATTTCAAAACCCTACCCGTCCCTTTCGCCTTTACCCTTTTGAGATCGCCCGACCCCACCAAACCCTGCTCCCTCTAAATTATAATGTCCTGACTAGTTAGTTTTTTGTGGAGTCTATAGTTTAACTATCTAAACCGTTGATCGAGGGCCTTGTAATGGGGCGCGGATTACCTGCCAAAGCCCTCCCCATGAATTTGCGGTAAGGTCTGAAACTGGCCCGAACTCACCTGATTGCTGACCGGGCTGAGTTCGGGCTGGACATGTTAGCCCAGTGATCGGGCCCGGCCGAGTTCGGGCTGGGTTTGGCTGGTAACAGGGCTGGGCTGGGTTGAGCCCAATTCGACTTGGATCGACTCGTGTACACCCCTAGGTAGGACGCAATTCACGTCCAGGTTGTTTCCTGTGGTGTGGCGGACTTGAATTGCAGATCGATTTAAGCGCACTTGATGGATGGTGAAGATGTCACCCACATAACCTGGTGGATTCCAATCCACTGAAATGTATACATTTTCTAGCATTAAGATTTTCATTGGGAGACGTATGCTCTTGAAATAAGAGGCCAGTTTTCACTGCAACATTATGGTATAAGCTTTTGAGAACGGATTGGCTAGTAACCCTAGTGGTCGGTGCTCTGTGAGCCCCACCATGATGTATGTGTTTCATCCATGCCGTCTATCTATTTTTGTACATCATTTTAGGATATGAGCCAAAAAATAAGGTCCATCCCAATCTCAAGTGGACCACATTATAGGAAGCAGTGTTGATTGAACGTTCACCATTAAAAACTTCTTAGGGGCATAAAAGCTTTGGATCAAGCTGATCTTTGTTTTTTCCCTTATCAACAGATTTGATGTCAAATAAAAAGTACAGTGGGCCTTAGGAGGATTTTAATGTTGGATATCCAATAAATACCGTTTCCTGGTGTAGTCCATCTGAGATTTATATCCCTCTCATTTTTTGGATCAAGCCCTAAAATGATCTCTAAAGATGGATGAACGGCATGGATAAAACATATACTTCATAGTGGGGCCCACATAGCACTGACCACTAGCCACCGGTCTAGTGGCAGTGCCACTAGCCAAACGGCCTCCTAAGCTTTCGTGCAACACTTATTCAACAATGTGACAGCGTATTCAGTTGCATGTGAAAGTAATTCAACTACTTATAATTGTGTTGAATATATATGACATCCAACTTATGTATTAAGTGAGACTCACCATGGTGATGAGATGCCCCAAAGTCATGCCCATCAAATCACTAGTCGGGCCACATAATAGACCAAACCACCCACAAACCTCCAAATTCATACGGTGGCTTATGGTTGCATTGGTCCGGTTTTTCAGGGCATCCAACTTTCTTCACAGTGGTGGCCCCGACATAAATAATTGTTGCGGAATAAGCTTACTCTACCACATTGTAAAGAAACAGGCGTCCCTCCATGGACGCGGATTAGCTACTGACAGGTTGAGTCGCTGGACTGGCCACTGAAGTGATGTCTCCAAGTTCTGTGGAACCACCATGATATATGTGTTGTATCCACACCATCCATCCATTTGGGCGAGAGATCATTTTAGGACGTTAGACAAAGAATAAGTTAGATCCAAAGCCCGAGTGGACCCACCATAAAAAACAGGGGAACCACAGAACTTTATTGTGGGCCACAGAACTTTGTGACGTCACTTCAGTGTAGCCACGCCTTCTCCATTAAGCAATTATAAAAATGCCTTCGTGTTTATATATATATATATATATATATATATATATATATATATATATATATATATATATATATATATATATATATATATATATGATAGATTTATTACAAAATAAAATCCAAAGAAAAGAAAAAGAAACCTAAAAAACTAATAAACATAAAAATTAGAAATAAAACAACATCAACCCCATGGCTGGAAATGACCCAATAGAACCCAAACCTTACTGAAGACTCCAGCAACCAAAAGGCTTTTGTTGCAAATTGAAGCACCCATTATTCATTTCTCCCCGTCTGAAAGGATTGCTAACAGCGCCATCCTCCATTTCTTCATATTCCCAGCTCCAGCCACAACGTGCCAAGAAACAAGAAGGCCTTCCATGGAGGAAGGCATGACCCAGGAAACATTTGGGAAGCCAAGCGCCCCAGACCAAACACCTGAAGAGATCAATTGATTCCACATCTTGCAAGCACAACAAACAGACATTTGGCAGGATCAATCTTCTCCTACGAAGATCATCAACCGTGAGCACCCGACTCCTTCTACGGGCCAACCAAAGATCAGCAACTATAAAATGTCATAATTAAAAATTTTAGAAAAATGAAAATGCAAATGTTTGAGATAAAATAGGAGAGAATAAAATTATCAACTGTGAATAGGAAGAAAGAAATATATAGCATTCACCTGACAGCTGCTTTAACCTCGCAGGTGTGCTTTCTCCAGCATCATGAGAAGTCGTGATAAGTCCGTTCTTGAGTGTCTATATATCGTATTAGAGGAATGTGATGAATGGAATCCACTAACTCTTCAACTCCATCCTTTCTTAGCCCCTTCAAGAAAGCCTGGGACATATCCCAAAGGTAGAGTTGTTTGAGGTTAGTGAGGTGTTTCAGCTCCAACGGCACCTCCAATAATTCTTCACAACGTCTAATATGTAGCTCTTCAAGGTTAGGCATTGCTCCCTTCTTCACCTTCACCTGCTTCAATCCATTCAACTCAAAGAGTAACAGTCGCTTGAGTCTTGGATATCCTATTCCCTCACAACATAACTCTTCTCCGTCATAAGCTCGCCGTAGTAAGAGCTCTGCCAAATTGGGCAGTGATTGAAAGGCTTTGAGTGGGTCATCCCTCAATCTAGACCAAAACAGGCGAACCACCACCAGATTATGAAGCGAGGCAATCCATTTGGGTAACTTCTCTAAATGCCCTGCCAAGTACAGACGTTGAAGAGGCAGTGGGGGATGTGATATAGAATGCAGGTCAAGAACCTCCTCCTCATTCACTGATGTCACATCAAAGGAGCGAAGGTGGTTCATCTTCTCAACAGAAGTGCACAAATCAGTCCCGTTTTCCTTTCTTAGCTTGATAATGCCTAACCTCCTTAGTTGGCTGAGATTCCCCAGCTCTCTAATGATGCCGCTATCTCCCTCTATATGTGCCAGGTTTTGCAGGGATCTTAGAATTCCCATTCCAGCAGGCACCTTGATTCCATTCACATCATTAAATGGCAAATAAAACCCTTCTCTACTACAACGATAAACCATGAGGTGGCGGAGGTGCTCAAGCTTGAGAATCTCAACAGGCAATTCACGTATAAAGGTTCCCTTCAGATTCAATGTTTGCAAGTTCTTTAGCTTCCCCAATGAACTTGGAAGTTTCTTGGTCTTTGTATTCTCCAAGCTTAGGTATCTCAAATGCAACAAGCTTGTTAGATCATCAGGAAGGATTTCAATCGATGCATTTTCAAGATGGACCACCTTCAACAACCTTATGCTGGAAAATGATGTGATTGTAGGGTGGTTAGATAGTCCATCCACCCTGAAAATGAACAAAGATCGAAGACGAGAATTCCTTATATTTCTGAAAATTCACACCACCATTGTAAATGGACAGACGTCAGATTTTGTTACACAGCGCCGTGTTCTGTTCAACAGAAGATGAAAAGAAACGCTCCTCCGTGGATTTTGAAACAATGAATTCTCGCACAAGATCATGGATGCGACAAGCGATCACTTTCCCATAAGATTTCCGTTCTGCCATTTGAATGAGATTTCTAGTGATGAGCGAATTAAGGTAACCTTCAGCAACCTCTTCCATTGACCTGTCTTCATTTCTTTCTGCAAAACCCTCAGCTATCCATAGCCGAATTAGTTGCATACGCTTAATTGGATGGTCTTCAGGGAATTTACTCAAATACAAGAAGCATGATTTCAAGTAGTAAGGCAAGTCATTGAAACTGAGCAATAATATTTTCATCATGCTTCTAAGATTATCATCGCTTTCAAGCTCTGATCCAAGGCTACGGTGAATCATCTCCCACTCGGGATATGTCTTGTCCTTAATTGACAGAAGACTACCTAATGCAACAATTGCAAGTGGTAATCCTCTGCATTTATTAACAAAACTTCGAGAAAGCTTTTCCAATTCATGAGGACAACTGTTCTCCTCATTTGATTGGAATGCCTTCCTACAAAAGAGAGACCACGCCTCTTTTGGATGCAGAGGTTGAAGATTGTAGATATGATCGGAGGGTCCAATGCGAGAAGATGATGCAACGTCACCTTTGCGTGTAGTGATCATTACCCAGTTACCATTTCCACTCGTAGGCAATGCATTTCTTATGAAATTCCATACATGTGCCTGCCATACATCATCAAGAACAAGTACATACCTTTTGTTCTGCAAGTAGCTCCGTAACACTTTGATTAGCCCGACCTGTGTCATCACATCTACTCCTTGAGGAGATGGATCTTTCTTTTCCTCGAAAAATTGATTTATCATGCTTCTGAGTAGATCCTCCGGTTTGAATGATTGTGAGACAGTGATCCAAGCAAATGTTTCAAAATGTTTCTTCACCTGTCGGCTATCATATACTTTCTTTACCAAAGTGGTCTTCCCAAGGCCACCCATCCCGACCACCGAAATCGTCGAGAGTCTTGAATCTCCATTCATTAACCATCCGATTAATTTTGTCCTTGGCACGTCGATTCCCACAAGATCAGTTTCCTCAATGAAAAGAGCATTAAGCCGAGGATCATACCATTGATCACTCATGTTGTTGGAGCTTGAATCTTGCTCCATCCTATGGAGAGCATAAGCATCCTTTCTTTCTATAATCCTATGGATTTGAGTTTTGATATCTTGTATTGAAGATGAAATCTGATGGCGTATCTTCAATTGCTTGACGAGTCTTGGAAGAAAATTGATGCATCCCTGAGCATCCTGCTGCTCTTGTGATAGGCTGATCATGAACTCATCGAGAACATCCTCGACGTCGTAAGAGACTTCTCTTATTTGTTTCACCCATGTCTTGAGGCCTTCATCAGCATCTTGTCTTGCATCGGCATCCCTTAAGAAGGATCTGATGCTCTCTAACTCATCTATGATTTCACGGACTTCTCCATCGACCCTCTTCAACGACTGTACTTCCTCCACCAGCAAAGCCCCCAAGTATCGTATTAAGAAGCTCACAGCACTCTCCGCCATTTCTCCTTCTTCTCTCTCAAACTTGCGTTTTCTTCTGTCTTTCCATGGTCCTCGATTTCTTATAACCAGTGTTAGAAATATCTCGCATAATGTCGTGAAAAATAAACTAAAATATAATATCACGATGTTATCCGTATGTTTTCAAAATCCAGAATTTAAAATATCGCCATATTAACTCAGAAATTAGGAAAAGACACGTAATTGTAAATGAGGCAGATGCAAACTCGAAGTGGGCCACAGGACAGAAACACTAGAGATTGAAACACCATAGTTAGAACCAATAATTAGGGTCATAAATAGATACTTAAATTAATTTACTAATTTAAAATAAATGAGGCAGATGCAAACTCGAAGTGGGCCACAGGACAGAAACACTAAAGATTGAAACGCCATAGTTAGAACCAACAATTAGGGTGATTTTCCGGCCTTAGCCACCCAAGGCGGGTCAACTGAATGGACCATGTGTAGACCTGGGCATCGAGTCGAGTCGGACCGAGTTAAGGCTGACCCAACTTGATCCGGTTTTGAAATATGCCTTATCCGAACTAGACCTGATTCAGTACTGAGTCCAGCATGCTTGACCTGATCTGAGTTCGGTATGCCCTAGACTGATCCAGACCGAGTCTGAACCGGTCAAAAGTACCGAGTTGAGTTAGCACCAAGTCAGATCGAGAGATGAGGGAGGGAGGAAGTAGAGAGGAGAGAGAGAAGAGGAGGAGGAGGAGGGGGCTGATGGTGGTGGGTGGCTGCCGGACTTGGAAGAGGAGGAGGAGGGAGGGAGGGAGAGAGAGAGAGAGAGAGAGAGAGAGAGAGAGAGAGAGAGAGAGAGAGAGTTTGGGTTCGGATTGAGATCGGATGCAGCGGCTGGGGTTAGAAATACTTAAAACTAATATATAATATATATATATATATATATATATATATATATATATATATATATATATATATATATATATATATATATATATATATATATTTGAATCCTTGTCGAGTCGGGTTTTGGATCGATTTGAATCTGATCGGATTGAGTTTTGGGTCGAGTCAGGTCGAGTTAATGAGTAACTTAGACTCACTCGGTTTGAGTTCAGATTGGGTGAAGCCTACTCGATTCAGACCTACTAACCCATTTGGTTCAAGTGAAGTTGGATAAGAATGAGTCGTACGAGTCGAGTCCGACGTGTGTCCCACTTTAACCATGTGTGAGGTGATGGGAAGACTTTCGAAATTAGCAGGTAAATGTCAAACCATATTGGATGCATTTAAAAGGTTGGGAGATATGCAACTGGGTGGACCGTAGCTTGTGCTCAACTTGCTAGACTTACACCTCATTTCTAAACTAAAGAAAAATTTAAAACCCTATGATTTGGTGCTCTCAAAGCACTACACACTATGATATTCCCAGTTGCGTTGGTGCGCTCAGACAGTCCAATTGATTGATCAAGACAGTTCATTTGGGTCCATCACGCACTTCACGGGCCAATCATGCCAATCAGATGATGGTCTTTCTTTTTATGTCCATCATTTTCCAAACCATGGATGAAATTGTTAGGATTGTCTGATAGAATAATCAGGTCAGGGTAAATTTTGTAGGGTATAGCTCATGAAATGCGTGCTTGACCTAATAGACTGTGTGGATCATTTGAAATGGACTGTCCAGTTGTCGTGGCACAGTAGGGAACATTATAAGCTCTTGTTCCCTGAGTGTAGTCTATCATTTCTAATTGTCAAATGTACGCCGTCAGGGCAAGTTGTGATTAAAAAACATTGCTTGTTTTGTCCAAGTGCCTATAGTCGATGTAGCTTACCGTCCTGTGGGGCCGGTTAACGAGGCCTCCAGGTGTGAAAGTCCGACTAATTTTAGTTCTATTTTAGCCGCCTGCTTAATGGACAAGGTGGAAATTTCTTCTATCATGTGAACGGTTGACATAGAATGCTTCATTTGCTGTCGACTTGTTTTTTTTTTTTTTTTGTTTTTTTTTTTTTTTGTTTTTTTTTTCAAAAAGGTGGCAGCACACCAGCCACATTTGATACATGAGACTCCAAAAATACAACTAGAAATTAGGACATGCACCTAAGCTCAGACAAGCATAATGGTTTTCTAAAAAGTAAAAAGAAGATCTCGGTGGACGGGTTTATTTTTACAAAGATAATGTTGACAGTCAATATTTAAAGCTAAAGAGCTAATTTTCAAAGGTTCGAATGATAAACATGGTGAACTTCTATTATGTATGCATTATATAAAGTATGAACTATCGTATAAATTGTTTTGAAAGTGGCTAACGTCCCTATTTGTGGAATAGATTGGGACGGATGTATTAGATGGCACCTGAAAGATATGGCCATGGGTGACTAGATTTGTTTTGGAGTCACCACTTGTTAAATCTCCAAATTCTATGACAGCTTGACACTCTTGGTATAGGGTGATGAGACCGTTGGATAAGAGCCATCACCGCAAGAGCGGCTGTTATCGCCAATTCAATCAAATTGGATCGGTTGTGTCATCAAGTATTTAGATTGGGATTTTGTGTGTGGATAAAGTGCGCAGACATGTCAGAAACTACTGAACTTAAAATTTGACAACCACTGATGTCCTCTTATATTGAGCTAAACATATTAGAGACTGGAATCAAACATCAATCCTCTTCTTTAGACCAATGGAAAAAACATACGCACGGTGTGAATATACACTAAATACATCAAGGTGAGCTCCACACGATTGGGGTAACACCCACTAAAATGTGACCCAGGTAACAGCTAACCGCTCTCCTCTTAAGACGAGATGTATGCTTTGTATGGATGCGGACTCGCTACTGGGTTGAGTAGCAAGACTCGCTAGTGAAGTGACATCATCAAGTTTTGTGGCCTCCCCATGATGTATGTGTTATATCTACACCGTTCATTCATTTGGAGAGATCAATTTAAGGCATGAGCTAAAGAATGAGGCAGATCTGAAGCTCTAGTGGACCCACCATAGAAAACAGTGGGGAGAGTGGCACCCACTGTTGAAACCTTCCTAGTGTCCACTATGATGTTTATTTGATACCCAACATGTTCATAAGTTAACACCGACATGAACGATGAAGGAAGGGAAACATAAATATCAACTTGATCCAAAACTTCTATGACCATTGGAAGTTTTTAAGGGTGGGCATCATCCTCCTCACTGTTTTCGGTGATGGGTCCATTCAATCTTTGAATCTGACTCGTTCTTTAGCTCATGCCCTAAGATGATCTCTCCAAATGGATGGATAGTGTGGATACAAAGCATGGATAATGGTAGGCCCACATAACTAGGTGATGTCACTTCAGTAGTGAGTTTCTCAACCTGTGGGCAGCTAAGCGGCGTCCGTTTTATAGCTCCCACCAATGGCTGAGAAAAGGGAAAAGTAGAAGCGGATTGCATGATGTGCCACTCATCGCCAACCTCCATCCCCTTGTGTGCTGACGTCACCAAGTTATGTGGGAACGTTATACACACCTTCGATCAATTTGGAGAGATCATTTTAACGCACGAGCCCAAAACTGAGACGATCCAAATCTCACAAACCTCAACCCCCTGGTGTGCTGACGTCACCAAGTCACGAGGGATTCATTATCATGTACGTGTTATATCCATACCGTCAATAAATTCGTAGAGATCATTTTATGGCAAGAATCAAAAACTGAGGCAGATCCAAAAATCAGGTGGACCACACCATAGAAAGTTGTGGGGATAACGATGCCCACCGTTGAAACTTCTTGGAGGCCACAAAAGTTTTGGATCAAGCTCACATATATAAATTTTTTCCCTTCATTCAGGTCCGTGTGAACTTATGAACGGGTTTGATGGCCAATAAATATAATGATGGGCTGTAAGAAGGTTTCAACGGTAGGCATCATTATCCTCACAGCTTTCTGTTGTGTGATCCACGTGAGCCTTGGATCTGCCTCGGCTTTGGTTTTCTGCCATTACATGATCTCCCCAAATTGATTGACGGTGTAGATATAACATGTACATTATGGTAGGACCCATATAACTTGGTGACGTCAACACATCACCAAGGTCAGTGGTGTGTGGCACACGCAATCAGCTTCCGGGGAAAGCTGTCCTCAGTCCCTACGGGCGAAGAAAATCACAATTTCGAGATCCACCGCAAGAAAGAACGGTCAGATCATCGTCTCCTCCATCTCTTCTTTCGCAGAAATTTCAGATCATCTTCTATAGATTTTTAATTTTTATAATTATCGTGGCACGAAGTAATCAGATCTCTCTCTCTCTCTCTCTCTCTCTCTCTCTATGTAGCATTGGATGATCCAGAAATTAGGATTATTTTTGGGAGGAAAGGGTTATCTGTCAACCATAGATGGTGTAAATGCCAACTCCCCTCTTTTGGGTAATGCATGCAGTGTTAGGCCGAGCAAAATGATTTATTTTATTTTTTATTCGCAGAGTAAAATTTCAGCTGGGCTCCACCTTCTCATGATCTGGACCGTTAATTGGGTTCTTGCTCAAAAAATCTTCCCCATCGGACAGATTTTAGCCATTTGCACCAGTGGTTTCTTGCATTTCCTTTTACCCCTGTTGAGTGTGGATCGCTGGGTTAAATGGCTATCAGTCACCCATTGAAATAGTTGAATCACTACTCAAGAGATGTACACGAGTCGAGTTAGCTCGCTCGACTCAGAAAATCTCAACTCACCTCGGCTTGAAATTGGATTCGGACTGAGTCGAGCTGGTTTTAGAGCTCTAAAAATTTTCGAGCCGAGTTTGAGCTTGCCCGAGCTTGATGCTGCTTGCCAAGTGTTGTTTAGGTATGTACATTCTCTGCAGGATTGACTGCCCTCATAACTTGTTTTCTATGTTGCTCTCTAAGTGTTTGATGAAATACATGTAAATTGTTGTTAGTGTTTTGCATTCTATGAGAGATTGAAGACATGATATGTTTTTGAAAATTTGTTGCACAGGTTAGAGCTGGCCTAAGTTGCTGACCAAGCTGACCAAACCGAGTCAATCTGGCCTGCCAGGCTCGAGGACCAATCGAATTGAGTTTGAGTTGGGGTCAGCTGCTTGCCAAGCCTAGCTGAGATCTCTCAAGCTTGACTCAGTTCGACCTGTGTACAGCTCTAGTTGAATGGATGAGATTTCTTTAGCATTGCCCATTTATATAGTGGTTCGATCATTGAAAAGCAGGCCCTACCGTTAGGTGCTGTGCCGAGGGAATTAAGTTGCATTTTGTTTGGTGAGCATCAGATAATAGTTGGGCCCTACCTCATGATCGAGACCTTTAATGAGGTTCGTGCGCCAAAAAAAAAAAACCTCCCTCGGACAGATTTTAGGCATTTGTTTCCGTTTATTATTTTATTTTTTTATTTTTCCATTGAGTGTGGACTGTTGGGTATAATGGCCATCAGTCACTCATTTAAATAGTTGGATGGTTGAGATTTCTCGGGCATTGCTCATCTCTGGTGGGGCCCGGCCAGATGACTGTTCTGGATCAGTGAAGGTGAGCCCTAGCGTTAGCTTTGTGTGCCCGAGGAAAGAAGTGGTACTCAGTTCGGTGACTATCGTATAACAATTGGGCCCCACCTTCTCATGATCTAAGCCATTAATCAGGTTTTTGCTTGAAAGATCTCCCCCATCAGATATATTTTAGCCATATTCATCAGTAGTTTCTTTTCTTCTTCCTTTTTCCGTTGAATGTGGACTGCTCGTTAATATGACCATTGGTCATTAATTTAAATAGTCAGATGGATGATATTTAATTTCAGCCGCATGTCTGTTCGTGATGGAGAAATGTTGACCCAACCATTTGGTTGCTTTGCTAAGAGAAGTGTTTTTTATTTCCGGCAAACATCTTATAACACTTGGATTCAGTTCCTAATGATCTCCGAAATTTGAGTACTTGAGTGTTTACTTTCAGACTCGAGTCATGGACTGTAACATATGTACTAAGTGTACTTAATTACTTGAATACATTTATTCAGATGCATTAATACCGCACATTATTAATATAGATTTTAGATTCCATCCAATATCATTCAAATAAATCATGTATCATATATCCAAATCCAACATCCATACTCAATTACCTTAGTCATTCGGGTCTTATTCAAAATAAATAATAAACTATCCAATAATTGCAATATTATGTTTAAAGCCTAAAGTCAAAAATCAATGTCACCTTCGTATCCACATATAACGATCAGAACTAATTTTAGAAATAATAAATGAGGACTAAGATTAAGATCAATTCAACGTGTCCAGTTCTTCTTCTGGTAGATATGGCCATGTTTCTCATGGATCATTTTCTGGCTTCTGCTTCTTCCTGTTCTTGATCCAAGGATTCGACCTCAGTCACATTTGTATGGTTTTTCATCAATAAAAATAAGCCGGCCAGGCTTAGTGAGAATTTCCGACATGATTTATCGCATCAAAATTAAAATAGACCAACAAGCAATCATATAACAATATAGATGCAAGATATGAATGTTGTGCAAATGCGTCAAATGGGAAGTCATCCACTTGCTTGACTTGGAAACATGTCAACCCGCATCCGCCCTCTGGCAGACTTCTACTAGATTGGTAAGCATGTACAAGGGGCGCATCTACTCCTTGAGTAGACTTCCATTAGTATAGTGAATACCATGTAGCAATTCTACCAGGTATACCATATAGAGAGGTTCTCCAGGAATTCAAGCACGTATTGTACATGCAAAAGATTAATGCTTAATTATAACAAAGCAGTTGTAAATCATATATTGTATAAATCATTTTGATTTTCATATTAGAATTAACAACATCTCATGTGGCTCGAGAACACGAGAACAATAAATCAGTTCATGAGTTAAATTAATAAGGCAATCAAATCATGAATCCAAGCGTCGTTACTTCTACATTAATACAACAATCAAACTATTGAATCCAATCAAATCAAGTAATTAGTGAACATGACAATAACATCAAAGTAGGCATACAAACATATCAAATAACCAAACGACTTTAATTTTAATGGAGGGAAAACATGTGGGGGTCACTCACCTTGGTTCGGTGGAGATAATTTTGTATAGCAATCGGATTGATTTGAATTAGAGTTCCATAAAAATCATATAATTGTATCATATTCCAGCAACCCATGAACGGTCCTAGGTATGTGAATTTACATGTCCGGTGTCTGTCAATCGAATTGATGGCACTGTTGATCGAATCGACCGGACTTTTGATCAATCGATTCTGATCGATGGTCCATCAATCAAAGATACTTCGATTGAATCGAAAAAATTTTGAATTACAGACTTTTGCCTTTGGATACTTTTTTTCTATTTCGATCGAATAGACACCAATCATTGATTGATCAAAAATTCTTTAGACTTAAATTTGACAAACTAAATTAGAAAATTGGGGATCTTTTTAATTTAATGATTTAGGGTTAAATTGTATCTGACAAATGGATCGAAACCAATCATTGACATTCTCTTGATCAATTACAAGGGTTGACTGGCAATCAACTTGATCTGATTTACCCATAGATTATTTTATTAAAAAACTATTTAATTTATAATAATTAATATCGTTTAATCAGTGCAACCCACCAGACGGTCAAATTGATCATCAAATCCTAAATGTCAGGGTAGTCTGATACACGAAATTCGACAAACGGTTGAAATCAGATCATATCTCAACCATCTAGTAATTCATTATAATAGATCATTACATGATTCATTGTCTAAGATTATATCAAATTAATGTGGCCCATCCAATGGTCTGATCGATTTTGAATTTAATATTTTAATAGATTCAAATCTTAGAAATATACTAATCGATGTGGATTTGATTAGACATCTCAAATTCAACTAGTACAATTCTCAGTGCCAAGTCACCAAACACTTGTGCAAAGAATTATACCTTTCCAATTTAAAATCAACACGCATTAATACCTGGATTATCCAAATAATCATAATCGTTTAGTGTAATTACATAAAGAATATCCTACACTACCCATAATTAAGAGGAAGAAACAATTAGATCTCCATCAATTCTTACAGCCCATCGTATGATTAGATGGTCTCGATCCTTGAGATCCAATCATATGTTGATGTCAAAAAATTGATGGACCTCTTGCGCCAAGTGTCGAAGACTCTTGCACAGGAAATTCAATTTCTGTATAACAATCAAACAAAAAGATTTTGCAGAGAAGGGTATTTCCTCCTTATAATTTCATTGAGTAGAGCAATGCAATGGACGTATGGCCAATCCAGCCCGTTCATTGCATAGATCTAGGAACTAAGGCCAAAGAGTAGTCCAAACCAGAGTTAATGTGAGCCACGCCATAAGCAACATCAGAGAAGGGACACCGATAAGGGGTTTTTGCATGGGACCCTATGGTGTGTGAATTCCACCCAACCCTTTAATTAGGTGAGCCTCTCCTAACATACCCTCTAAAGTAATCCCGATCCAAAACTCAGGACAACTACATGTGAACTTGAAGGCATTAGGCATGGCTTTTCATTGTTCCGGTGGTGTGGCCCACCAAATCTTTGGACTGCACTCATCTGCACCTAATTAACGAATTGGATCTCACTTGAACACACTACAAGAAAACTGGCCTTTACCAGCGGTCGAAACAGCCGGCAAAGCCATTGCCCGCGGTCAGATAACAGCCGGTAAAGCCTCGGTCGGTAAAGGCTTTACCGGCGATCAGGACCTTTACTGATGGTTGTGTTGGACGCCGCTAAATCGTCAGCTTTTTATTGAAACGCTATCAAAGGCTACGGGTAAAATTAAAAATAAATAATAATAATAATAATAATAATAATAATAATAAAAGCATGCAAGAATGTCTTTGCTACGTTGCACATATGCTACAAGTATACACGTAGAGTACCTTGCGGAGTGGGCCATCAAAACTCCCATTCATCCCTTCCTAAAGCCTACAAAACAAGACAAATAAATAAATAAATAAAAATAATCCAACCATCTAACTCCCATTCATCCCTTCCTAAAGCCTACAAAACAAAATAGCAAAAAGAAATTAATTGGTATCAAAGTTAGAGATTGGAATTCAACTCAATATTGCATCCAAATACACATTAAAGCTATTAGTTCAGTACAAATGAGTCAGATGAACATACTCATTAAGAAGTTTATAGCTTTTTTGGGATGGCAGTCATGTATCAGACAAGCTGTTGTTTCCAAAAAGCCTGAAAATTGCGATGCAATTGGAAGATTTGGTTTGTTAACCTGAAAGAAAGAATGCAATAGTTATTTACTACTAGAGATCATGAAGAAAAGAGATTTAGAACTGAAGGGAAAAAAAAATAAACAGTACAAGGTGAATTGAGATGCTAAAATATGGACTGCCCACTATCTCCGTAAACCGCTCCCCTATAGAAAATCCCCAAAGTTTCAATGCTAAAATCTCCCAACAGAATAACACAAATTGCATGAAAAACATTTCAGAATGACAGCTAATGAATGGAGGATGAATCATCCATAGTGATAGATGGTTACAAGCAAGGAATCCCAGGGCCTTACCAGGTTTAAAGAACACAGACAACCCAAAATCAATTGCCTTGAGCGGAGATGACTCCTTTTTGGGCTGGCTCTGGTTGAACACATCACAGTCATCTGCATTAAGTAAATGAGTACGAGCAAGCAATTAAATATAGATAATCTGGAAATCATCATCTTTCTGCAGAAATTGTAGCAAATGACCTTATGGCCCAAATTTGAAAAATGAATAACCAAGCATCCAGAAATAACCTAGATTTCAAAGATCACTTGATCAGCTTCTTTGTTTGATGTTGTAGTCATTTCCCTTCTCTTGGCGACCATGGGAATGAATATTAAAATAATATTTACATGGGCAATCAATTGAATAGTTCCAAATACAAATAAGTTTATAGCCTGTCATTTAAGGGGACAGATAGGACGATACTGCAAGTTGTGATAGATTGGCCCTCATCTTCATTAGGGAATGATCACAGTAATTTGAGCTTATGGTAATAATTACACTTTTCCAGAAAATAAGCTTATTGAGAGGATCTCCTTGAATATGGTCAATAGTTTCATCTAATGCCACAGGTAAACCAGTTTCTTCATAGAACTTTATGATATCATCTTCAGAATGCACAGGTTCCTGAAAATTACAAAGGTAAATATATAAAGAAATTAGCAAACACAATCCCAAAGGTCAACTTTAAGAAGGCATCCATGAATCTTGCTAATATGATTTGGCAAATCCAACATATCAAATCCAATAGTTCCAACAGTGGGACATAATAAACATGGCATCTTGCAGTGCAATAGGACAGAGACTCATCTATGGTGAACTTGTGGAAACGCAGCATGTCCATCACGCTGACACGTGCAAGAGCACATGTAGCAGACAAGCTGCACCTTCAAAAAAAGAACTTACAAGTGCATTGGGTTTAAGTGTCGGGATACACATTACAACCTACAAGTGGGGCCAACAGTTGCGAGATACAAACTTTACTTTCATAAGCTCTGCCATAGATGGAAGATGTGTGAAAAACCTTACAGAACGAAGCTTTTAACCTGCCTGTCAATGTCCTACAAAAAGACGAATAAGAAAAGAATATAAATATCAATTGTCTAGGAAAAAGATGGCCAAAGATTGGATGGCAAGGAACTTTCAATTAGATTTGGTTGGGTCATATATAACAAAATCAGAACTAGTAAAATTATAGAAATATTACTAATGCAATCCAAATTTAAGCTTGGGATTTGAAATTACTATTCTCAGTTGATATGGGTTTCAAAGCATGGATTGGCTGCAAACAAATCCAGACGTACTGGCTCCTTGAAGAGTTCCTTACTGACATAAATTACACTACTGCAGTTAAGAGTTACACATGCTGTAGAGGCAAATATCATATACAAGGACCAAACAAATCAATACCATATTAAGTAAACCTGAAACAGATGTTTTCTAAGCCTGCACGTGTGTGGAGCTGTGCCCATCCACATGTAGCCACACATGCCAATATGGAAGATGTGTATGAGATCCCAGCTTTTCATAATTTCATTAGATGAACCAGATTGATTGGATGTTCTTGTGCAAAAATCAGGCAGTGTTGCTTCTCAGGTCGGGGACAAAATACAAAAGAAATCTTCAGGCAACTTACTGCAAGGCCGACAGTCCCAAGGCTGAAAACAGCAACAATAGATCCTGGTTCTACCTTTGTTGTGTTCCAAACTGCTCCAAATCTGAAAAAAAGTGGGCCCCACATGTACATTTTATTAGGCCAAGCAAATGCTTATCCTCCTCATATATAACAGCCACAAGCCAGCTAATTCCATCTCATATATAACACAGCAATAGTCATATTATAATACTCATAACCAGCTGCCTACCAGACATCAATCCTCCATTACCTGGTCTGTCTACTGGCTGGTGCATTTCCTCAAGTTCATTACACGTAGAAGAATCTCTCTTCTAATTTTTCCAGTTTATGAGATAAACATATGAAACTGAAGGCAACACATTTATGTCTGCAATTCAGTTAAAAAAATTGCTAACCCAACTGCAATTCAGTTAAAAAAATTGCTAACCCAACTGTGGATGAAGCATAACGGAAAAAAAAATAAAAAATGCAATGAGAAAATAACATTCGATTTTCACTTTTGAAGTTGGACCACTTACTATCTTACTTCTAGCCGGTTGCTAGTAGCCGTAATTAGATAGTTAGGATTGTTTGATTCGTGTGATTATATGCACTGTCCACAACTGACGTGCCAAGACTATATTACCTTCCTTTTGTCACTGGCTTGAAAATAGAAAACTTTATAATCAACATTCCACATTTAATCTGTCTTACCAGACAGAATCATCCACCATGGGGCCCACTGCATGATTGATTTTAGCAGAATCTTCCATCCATTCATCTAGTGTCCCACCATGAAGCATGCCTATGGCTCAAAAGTCACAGTTTCTGAATTGCTGCACTGCATCCATTCATGTGGCATAATGCATGCCCATCAACCTACTTCATTTCATGGGTTAATTCACTTACAAGAACACGTTAAATAAAAACTCAACCTATCTGAATAATGAATTATCCAAAATAATAAGCAGCAAAAAAGAAAAACCAACAATCAGTAAATACGTACCTGGGATTGAATTCAGAGTAGCCCAATTAACTAAGAATTCTAAAATCAGATCGTTTAAACAATTCTACTCTCTGATTTTGTAAGTAAATGCACTTCTTTTAACAAATTAAGGATTTGTGTGATTTTGTTGAGCCATAAAATGTCTAAGATAGTGAAACTGTTTCACCTACTGATTTTATTTTTTTTTTTAAAGTAATGCATTCATGATTGCTTATTAGACTATGTTTAACAGCTTTGATATCAGATCTGTTCGGGACCAGCTAGGAATATTGTTTGATTCATGTGATTATATGCTCCGTCCACAATTGGGACCTACAATTGGGATGGTCTAGATAGCCATACATCACTGTCAAATCTTGTGGGTTTGGTGGTATCATAGGTCCCCATAAAAGAAAAGCAAAACTAAGGTAAAAGCAATATAGCAGGTAACTTCATTCACAAACAATATGATGATGCAATCAGGCCACCTGTGACCGGCATATACAAGCAGAAGTTCACAAACTACAAAGTAACAGCCCCTAAGTCCCTATGTTAAAAAATAATGCAAAAAAGAGTACAAGAAACATAAAAAGTTACCATATTTAGTTCTGGTGCATGCCTGTGACCTTGGTAGATGCTGTGAGGAAAAATAACAAGTTGTAAAATAAGAAATATCACCACTTTCGTGGTATTCATCATTAAAGAAAAAGGGAAAAATAACCTGGAACTGCATTATGAGGATTCTGTTTATGACCTTTGCCAAGCCCACAATATTCATACATTAGACATGAGATAATTAATGATGCACAGATTTGTGAAATTACCTCGGTGACTTTGGATATTCAAAACTTCTAAGTGGTGATGTTAGTAGTGTTTATCAAGAATGGTGATCACAGAAATTTAGAAATATGACAAACCAGAACAAAAATTATCCTTCCATAAGAAGTTAGCTGAAGGTATTGCAAATACAACACTTCTAACTATTCCTTAAAGAACTAATGAATCAAGTCATCAAAAAAGCAAATAACAATGACATTATGCTCCTTACAGTTTCATGAAACAACAAAAAAGAAAAGAAAAGTCAAGAGTGCCAAATTCTCAACCCTTATTTTCGCTTATGAACTCATGAAGGGCTCTGTTTAACTACTTTGGGAAAAGAACAAGAAAAATATGAAGTAGGTAGTGGAACATTGGGAAATAGTGAAAGCCTGAACTGAAGTGAGAGATACGGCTGAATGTCGACCCCTAGTGCGAGCCTACAAATGGGCAAAACCATTTATCCACCAAACAGGAGAAACCTTACATTTTCACCTTTAATTGACTAAATAAGCAAAGGAGAAAAAAATGCTTCTCAGACACATAGGATGTATATGCATTGATATGGTTGTAGTATAGTAGTAGAATTTATTTTGATTATGATTTTCTATATTCTTAGGTGTGCATACGAATAGATGTTGTTGTATAACTCTTAGACGCATTCGTACTGCTATACTAGTATTGTATTGCTAGAATATAGTTTGATTGTATGGTCAGAAATAATTTGTACAGTTAAGCAGTTGTCCTAGGTTTTTTTTTTTTTTTATTTAAGTAACTGCATATATAATGAAAAGAAACAAACAAACAAGAGGAAAGGAAAAAACAGAAAGACAGAAAAGAAGCAAACTGCTGAGATAGCAGATCACTCCTAAGAGCCCAAAAAAGCTGTCCTAGGTTATTGAGATCCACATATGAGACTCCCTCCCTTAGAGCTCATTTCTGCTACACAAATCCAAGAGGACTTGAAATGCAGACAGTTTCTAAAAATGGGTCCCGCTAAAACCATTCATGTTGTCGTCGAGTGGAGAGAAGCCCATCCTTTCCAACTGTTTTTTCTTAGGAGCAGTGTCAAAGAACCACAGATCATTATCAATGAAATGAATTCACAAACTGCATAAGTAGAAACACCTATGTTTGGGACTGCCCAAACATCCGTACTTCAAGAAAGCATGAATCATTTTTTGCTGCCTTAATTATCCGAAGCTTACCTTTTAAAAGATGCTTGGTGCTTGTGGACCCACGTCTATTGTCACGAGATAAAAAGAATTCATTTGAAAAGATTAGCCTCATTTACTTTTAGTAAATGCATGAGCGGAACATAATTTTGATGGAATGATTAGAGACATACTTTTAGTAAAAGAGTCATACGCTGCCGGAGTATCAAATAACTCCCTATATATGTAATGCGCGTCTATTAACAGTATATACAGGTATTCAACAATGACAAGTGGGGCCCATAGCCCAGTAATATGTACCATTTATCTATTGATTACCATCATTATAATTACCAAAAATCAATTATCAGCCTTATCATGATCATGTCAATAGTTATACATGCTACATCAGGCAATTAAAATAGAAGATATAGGCACAAATTTATGAATGGGCCATTCAATGGAATGATTATAAGCATAAAGACCTACATACAAATTTTTCCACAAAGGCCAATATGAATATTCATATACAAACTGTAGAATCCATAAATATTAGTAGCAAGTCCACATTGAAAGCAAGTCCAATACTAATTCCACAAGCTGTACATGGAAGTCTTGATCTTTTATCAGTTGAAAGCAAAACCACATTGAAAGCAAGTCCAATACTAATTCCAAGCATGAGCATTGATTGGAAAAGCAACGCCAAGTCCTCTGACATAACTGTTCAAACAGAGGATAGGACCTGAGCACTTGCATTAGACGGCTAAATAAATTTCTCCAGCCTGCAATTTGGATTGAAACATCCATCTATTTTTTATGGTCTTGAGAAAGCAAGGCAAATCATCTGTATAATGCAAACAAGAGAGAGAGAGAGAGAGAGAGAGAGAGAGAGAGATTTTGGCTACAAAAACTGACAGGAAGTAGCACCAGACAAGGAAAATTTTCAAGTAGAGATTGAATCCAGGAAGTGGACATTATAAAAAGGAAAAAAAAAAACCATCATTGCATACAGGTGATTTAACAAAGAAGTCTGTTCTACATACCATGTTAATCAATCATCTTGTGATAAAGGAAAAAGTCCTAATTTAACAAAAGCACTAGCATTAGAACTCTGTTCTAATTGTAGTACAAGGACTCGAAAACATTCTAAAATCATCAAACTATCCAATCGTGAGACTTCCATGTACAGCTCTATGGCTTCTGGATGCCATGAATTAATGTGTAGTCTCAAACATATCCCACCATGAGTAATATATTTCTAAAATTGGCCAAGAAGAAACAAAGCTTATAAGAGGAGAAGACCAGTAATACACATATTATTTATATAGACATGATGGGAAAGAGATTGCTCACAACAATAATTATCTTTAGAAGAATCACACAAAAAGGAAATCAGTGATGCCAGCCAATATATCCACACCTAAAGTCAGTGAAGATCTATTAGCAAAGTTCAAACATATCAATGTTGATGTATAATGTATTACTGCAATGATTCACATTAATAATTTCATTTGCTAAATATTTATGAGTTGTTAGCAAAGTGAAGCTGTGATCAAAATATTTTTAAATCGTGCATGTCTAAAGATTTATTTGGATATTGAACCTATCAGAGTTGTTTTAATAAAATATATATATATATATATATATATATATATATATATATATATATATATATATATATATATTAAAACAAGTTTTTCTAAAAAGGTGGTTAGCATGTGGATCAAGTCAGCGAAAGTTAGCGTCATTTCCACTATGGTAGCTCACATGTACGCACACATGTTCAAATGCACATGCATGTAATGAATGAACAACCAAGGGTCATATTCATCATACAAGTGTGGCCCACCTAACAAGTGGACCAACCTCATTTTCGAGAAGGGCTGCATGATGGGGCTATTGCAATACATTCTCAATTGAATATAATACATTCTGATGCTTTAAAAACACCCATTAAATAATAATAATAATAATAATAATAATTAAAAAAAAATAATCTGCAAGCCAATTATGATTTGGGTGGGGCCCATAAGGAGGGTTCGGCTAAGGACCTAACCCATGGATGTGGGGCCTGGGCTATGAGATAAAGGGATTAATTCGCCATGCTCTATCAGTCCAATCAGATCAAGAAGAAGAAGACAATGAATCAATTGGAAATATGATGAAGCACCTACCATCATATTCACACGTTTATGTCAATATGATGAAAGAAAAATTGAAGAAGATAATCAGTTGAAAACTCTTGTGAAAATTTTCAATGTTTCAACATACAATTGCATGTCAGAGACCTCCACCAAATACTCACAATACCCATGTCTATAAAACACGGAGATCACCAACTAGAAGCAAAATTAACCAAACAAACAACAAAAACCATATGAAAAATCCGAAGAATCCAACATAAAAGAACATACGAAAGACCCCTTAATGGGTCCTTTCTGCAATACCCATGTCCAAAAATCCAGAAGTTTCAAACCAGGAGATAGGAAAACAAACAGAAAAGAACATGTAAAAAGCCCATATGAAGCCTAGAAACCTCCAACCAGAGGCAAATCCACAGGTGTCTCAAACCAGGAGATTGGATAACAAACAAAAAGCATATCAGAGTTTTCCAAAATCGGAAAAAATTTACAAGTAAAAAGGCCATCTGAAGATTGGAGATCGCCTATATCCATGCATAAAAAGCCCAAAAAATCTCTAACCACGAGCAAATTCACCATATTAAGAACAAAACGCATACAAGTACTTCCAAGGCTCTAGCACAGACATTCTCGAGTTCAAAACTTATTTGCGGTATCCATCTCTAAAACAGCAGAAATTGCAAAACCTACGAGGGAGGGAGGGAAGGGAAAGGAAGGGAATAGAATCGAGGGCAGAGGGATGTTTTGGTGAAATGCCATTGTGGTGTGATTTTGGCCATGATCTGTACCTGTTTGCAGTGAGTAAAAGGACCAGATCTGGCCAGACCTGGTGCTCTGCTCGTGCAGGATGGACAAGCACAACAACTGCGGTTTTCGGTTCGTGCCGGAGGATGGATGAGAGAGAGAGAGAGAGAGAGAGAGAGAGAGAGAGAGAGAGAGAGAGAGAGGTAGATCGAGCGGAGAGGGAGATGGGTGGGTTTAAGAGTGGATAGGGAGAGGGAGATGGTGAGAGAAAGGTAGAGAGAGATCGAGCGGAGAGGGAGAGGTGCGGAGACAGAGAGGCGCATAGAGAGATAGAGAGAGTTGGCAATGCGGAGAGGGAAAGGGCCGAATGAGATTAGGGCATCCGTGATTTTGATTTAACAGCGACCCTTTGCCCGCGACCGGCTTTGGTTCCAGCTGGCAAAGGGTTCCATCCACCGTCAATTTTGCCCTCATTTCTTGTAGTGACAATATGGTGGGCTCCACAACTTCGATGTTTTGCTTTCTCGGTACAATATAGGTTTTGTAGAGGATTCATGTCTTGTGTGTATGGGTGCATCCACTCTGTCCATCACCGTAAAAGTGTACACGAGTCCAACCGAGCCGAGCTTGGCACAGCTCAACTCGACTCGGCTCGGCCACTAGCTGACCCCAGCTCTAACTAGGCTCGGCTCGGTCCTCGAGCCTGACTAGCAAGCTCGACTCAGTTCGGTCAGCAGCTTGGGCCAATTCGAGCTGAGTTCGAGCCAAGATCGAGCATATGCGGCATTTTCACAAACACGTGGAGTGCACTTTCAATTTCTTATTGTTTGTAAAACAAGAATAGTTCTTTACAGGTATTTCATCAAACACCTTGCAGACAACATTAAAATAAAGAAATATAAAGGTATTTGTTTCATATACATACCTTCCTTGCCACCAGCAGACACTTCGTTATGTCATTTCATCAAACACTTAGTGAGCAACATCAATATCAAAGTAACCGAGTCACCGAATTGCTTCGATCCGAGTTTGATTCAAGTTGGGGTTCGATCCGAGTCGAGTCGAGCTCGGGCAAGCTCGAACTCGGTTTGAAAATTTTTCGAGCTAAAAAAATCAGCTTGATTCAGCTCAAACTCAGTTTTGAATCTAGCTTTTTCAAGTCAAGTTGAGCGTGCTAACTGAGCTAACTCGGTTTGTGTATAGCCCTATCCATCACCTATAACGCCCTCATGTTTACCATCCAAGTAAAAAACAGCCTAACTTGAAACTTGGTGGGCCACACCATGCATAAATGTAAACTGGTGCCTAAAATCTCCAAGTTCATGTGGGGGTGGCTGCCCAAGTTTCGGTCAGGCTGATTTTTGGAGTGTCCCATGGTCATGGTGGGCTCACTTGATAAACAGATTAGATGAAATATACATACCATGTTGAGTGCAACACATGAGCTTATGTTTGTCATCCATTCCCCCATTGTTTCCTACAGTGTGGCTTAATTGAATTGCAGATCTAGCTATTGTTTCTCAATAGAGCCTAGCAACAGGGCTTTTTGTGATGTTTTGGTGACACGGAGAAGGACATGAGGTTGATCACCGTCTTTCTCAGGGATAACTACTTCGAATTCATGGAGCTTCTCTGGACTCCTCACAGAGATTCTTCGAATCCACGGGGGATGAAAATAGAAAATAATTTCTAATAATTCGAAATAAATTAATTGATGATAAAAAAAAAATAATAATAAAATAGAATTCTTTAAATAGTGAACTCAAATTTAGGACGAAGTTTTAGACTCAAACTCCCTAAAAACGTGACTTACTATAAATAGTAAACTTACTATTTATAGATGATCATGATTCATACCCGGCTTCATGGTTTTCGCCAAAAATAGTGAGTGTCGGATCTGGCATAACCACATTATTTTCCTACTTTTTCTATGCACTTCATGTTGAGCACTGACACCTAAAACTCGAAGGATAAAGAGTTACGATTGAGTTAAAACTTACTATTTATTGAAAAAACGAAATTAAAAAGGACTTTTTACCATGGATCTAGGGAAGCTCGCAAATCTGGCTTGGGCAATCCGGCATAGAGGCGTTGATTGGTTAAAGTAGCTTCTCCTACCCAAAATCACATATGATATGTTGAAAATCTCATTCCGATTTGTGAGATATGACTGTTTTAAGGTTCTGACGGTCCGGTCGGGCCTTCTTTGGTCCATCTTGGCCACGAAAGTGTCCACGACCCACTCTACGTAAATTTGCTAAGGCCCTATTTTGGGCTTTTTGTTAAGGCCTTTTGTTGCTCCACCATCCTGCATTTTGTTGCTCCCTAGCAAGGTATAACGCAGATACACCAAAAAGAAGAAGAATAAGAAGAAGAAAAACAAGAATTGCAGGGAGGTTGGCATGGAAGCATGGATAGTAGGAAGGGGCTCATTGTCATAGAGCACAGGTTTCAGTTAGCAGGCTGCCAGTTGGCATCAGTCCTGGGTTCAGTCAACAGTGCTGCTGCAGCTGCTTCATGGCCCAGCTTCCAGATCTCTAGTGGCCCAATCAAGGGTGTGGGATTGTCTGGCTATGGGCATGCTGTGGTGGAGGAATTAGCCCGATTAGGAGCTTCGGTGTACATATGCGTATGGAATAAAGACCAAGTCAATCAATGTGTTCAGGAAGCTCGGTTTGTGATGTGATATCAGACTTGGATCGACACATGCTAATGGAGAAGGTTTCTCAAATTTTCTAGGGAAGCTCAACATCCTGGCAGGTGGTCTACTGGTCGGATGCTAGCTGCTCTATTTGGAAGAGGTAGATCCGCATCCATTGAAGGTTGTTGGAGTTGTTAGGTGGCTGGTCACTCTTTTCTGGAAGCTTGGAGGCTGGCTAATTATAATTACAATTATTTTTATTTGGTGGCTGGTGGGACAGATTGATTGAAGGACTCTGTACTATGTGCTCTGTCTTTAGCTACTATCTTGAAGCTGTTTGGGTTAAGGGGAATGGTTTGTTGTGAGTGTTTGGCCGTTGGCTTGTCCTACTAGCTGTTTCTGCTGATCTTGTATGGCTTGAAGCGCTTGGTGGATGTTTACCTGCAGTTGTTTGCTGACGCAAGGACGTGATGATCGAGGTCGATCACCGTCTTCCTCGGGGATAACTACTCGGAATCCATGGAGCATCTCTGGACTCCTCACAAAGATTCCTTGAATCCACGAGGAATGAAAATAGAAATAATTTCTAATAATTCGAAATAAATTGAATGATTATTAAAAAAATGAAATTACAATTCTTTAAATAGTGAACTCAAAGTTAGGATGGAGTTTTAGACTCAAACTCCCTAAAAACGTGACTTACTATAAATAGAAAACTTACTATTTATAAACGGTCATGATTCCTATTAGACTTCATAGTTTTTGGCCAAAAATAGTAAGTGTTCAGTTTAGCATAACCACGATGTTCTCCTAACTTTTAAAAGCCATTTTCATGTTGGGCACAACTCCTACCACTCAAATGATCAAAAGTTACACGCCAACTAAAACTTACTATTTATAGCAAAAACGGACTTTGACCATTGATCTGATGGAATCTAGCAAATCCAGCTTGGGCAGCACAGCATAGCAGGGTTGGTTGCCTAAAGTAGCTTCTCCTACCCCAAAATCATATATGAATATGATATGTTGAAAAACTCATTCCGATTTGCGTGATACGACTGTTTTATGGTCTGATGGTCCTGATCACTTCCACCTCCGATCGGGCCTTCTCTGGTCGATCTTTGTCACGAAAGTGTCCGCGACCCGCTCTACGTCATTTGGCTGTTGGGATGGCTTGTATATTGCAAGGTGCGCTCGCAGGTTTTTCTTATGCAGGTTTCAGATGCATCGCCTCTGGTTTATGGAGGGCAGCTCCACGCTAGGTTCCTGCAATTCAGTCCTCTGTGGGCCTTGTCACCTTGATGTGAAATCCCGGCAATGCCCTATCAGCTGCCAATCCTGATTGTGGAGGAAATTGGGAGGATGATTGTTGTGGTTGAGGCTGGGGTGATTGTGATAATTAGGCTGTTGTTAGGATTAATGCCTGTGGAGAGGCTGGGTGCTGGCTTAGTTGATTCTCCTGAGTTTTCCTCAGCAATGGTTTCTAGCAGGGATGTCCTTGTTTGAGTGTCATCTCTGCTATTAGGTTCCAGTTTATGTTCTGTGGGGGTATTTCTTCTGTGGAGCTGGTTATTGGCATCCCTTGGGTTGCTATTGGTCTGCCCCTATTTGGCGACAGCATATTCTTTCCGTCGTTCTTTTTTCTTTTTTTAGTCTTGTTAATTTGTTGATTTTGTATGGTTCATATGATAGATGAGGCCTATTCTTTTTGTGACACCTACCTAGCTTTTTGCAATAAACAAAGTTTCAGGTGGTGTGCTTCCACCTTTAAAATTAAAAAGTCTAAGCGCACTTATCGAATGGTGAAGATGTCGCACACATAATATGGCGGATTCCGGTTCACCATATTAAGATTTTCATGGGAAGACATCATACTCTTGAAATAAGAAGCCAATTTTCACTACAATGCTATAGTATAAGCTTTTCTACAACACTTATTCAGCTATATGAAAGCAAATATAATTGCATGAAGAAGTTATTCAACTACCTAAATAACCACCATGTTGAATATGTATGCCATCCAACTTCTGCATCAAGTGAGACACCCATGATGATAGGATGCCCCAGAATCATGCCTATTGAACCACCAGGTGGGTCACAAAATGGACCACCACCGACAATCCTTCGAATTCCCACTTACATAATGCTTGCATTGGCCTGGCCTTCAGGGCATCCAACTTTCACGCTTGGGTTTACTCTACAACATTGTAGAAGAACTGGCCTCCTTGAAAGAACTACAAAAATGTCAAAAAAGAAGAAGAATAAGAAGAAGAAGAAAAGTAGAGAGAGAGAGAGAGAGAGAGAGCAAAAAATAAACTGCAAATAGGAAGAGAAATATAAAAGATTAACCTTACAAGTGCTTTTACTTTGTGGGTGTGCTCTCCATGATCATGACAAGTCCCAGTGATTCCCTTTATGAGTGTCGAAACATCGAATGAGTGGAATGTGCTGAATGGAATCCACCAACTCTTCAACTCCTTCCTTTCTTAGCCCCTTCAAGAAATCCTCCGACATATCCACCAGGTAGAGATTTTTGAGGTTAGTGAGGTGTTCAATCCACAACGGCGCCTCCAGTAATTCTTCGCAACATCTAATACGTAGGTCTTCAAGGCAAGACATTGCTCCCTTCTCTACCCTCACCTTCTTCAATCCCCTCAACTCAACGACCCGTAATAGCTTAAGTCTTGGATATCCTCTTCCCTCGCAACATAACTCTTCTCCATCATAAGCTCGCCATAGCGTGAGGTCCACCAAATTGGGCAGTGATTGAAGGGCTTTGAGTGGGTCATCCCTCAATCTAGAACATCTCAGACGAAGCGCAACCAGATTGTGGAGCAAGGCAATCCATTCAGGTAATTTCTCCAAACGCCCTCTCAAATAAAGATGTTGAAGAGGCAGCAAAGGATGAATTATATAATGCAAGTCAAGAACCTCATCCTCATTCATTGATGTCACAGAAAAGGAGTGAAGGTGATTCATCTTCTCAATGGAAGTGCATAAATCATTCCCATCTTCCACTCTTAGCTTGATAATACCTAACTTCCTCAATTGGGTGAGATTCTGAAGCTCTCTAATGATTCCGCTCTCCGCTTCTATGTATGCCAACTTCTGTAGGGATCTAAGACTCCCCATTCCAGCAGGCACCTTAATTCCATCCACATCAGTAAATGGCACATGAAACCGTGTTCTTCGATAGCGATAAACAAGGAGGTGGCGGAGACACTCGAGCTTGAGAATCTCAACCGGCAATTCACGTACAAAGGTGCCCTTAAGATTCAATGTTTCTAAGTTCTTTAGCTTCCCCAATGAACTAGGAAGATTTTTTATCTTTGTATTCTCCAAGCTTAGGTATCTCAAGTGCAACAAGCCTGTTAGATCATCAGGAAAGATTTCCATGGTCATATTTTCAAGATGGACCACCTTCAACAACCTTAAGCTGGAAAATGATGTGATTGTAGGATTGTTAGATAACCGATCCACCCCAAAAATGAACAAAGAGCGAAGACGGGAGAATCCCCCATATTTTGAAAAATTCTCACCACCATTGCAACTGGACAGACGCCGGATTCTGTTAGATAGTAATGTGTTCTGTTCAAGAAAAGATGCAAAGAAATGCTCCTCCCTTGATTTTGAAATAATGATATCCCGCATGAGATCATGGATGCGACAAGTAATCACCTTCCCATATTTCCGTCTTACCACTAGAACGAGATTTCTAGCTATGAGCGCATTGAGGTAACTTTCAGCAACCTCTTCCATCGACCTGCCTTCATTTCTTTCTACAAAACCCTCAGCTATCCATAGTCGAATTAGTTTCATACGCTTAATGACATAATCTTCGGGGAAAATACTCAAATACAAGAAGCATGATTTCAGATAGTAAGGCAAGTCATTTAAACTGAGCAATAATATTTTCATCATGCTTCTAAGATTGTCATCATTTTCAAGCTCGGATCGAAGGCTACGGTGAATCATCTCCCACTCGACATACGTCTTGTCCTTGATTGACAGAAGACTACCTAATGTGACAATCGCAAGCGGTAATCCTCGGCATTTATCTACAAAGCATTGAGAAAGTTTCTCCAATTCAGGAGGGCAACTATTCTCATCGTGTGAGTAGAATGTCTTCTTACAAAACAGGGACCAAGCCTCTCTTGGATGCAGAGGTTGAAGATTGTAGATATGATCAGAGAGTCCAACGCAAGAAGATGATGCAACATCACCTTTGCGTGTGGTGATCATTACCCTGCTACCACATTCGCTATCAGGTAGCCCATTTCTAATGAAATTCCATACATGTGTACCCCATACATCATCAAGAACAAGTACATACCTTTTGTTTTGCAAGTAGCTTCTTAGGACTTGGATTAGCTCGACCTGTGTCATCGCATCTACTCCTTGGGGAGATGGATCTTTCTTCGCTTCTAAGAATTGCTTTATCATGCTTCGAAGAATATCATCTTCTTTGAATGATTGAGATACAGTGATCCAAGCATATGTTTCGAAACTCTTCTTCACTTGTTGGCTATCATAGACTTTCTTTACAAGAGTAGTCTTGCCAAGGCCACCCATCCCAACCACTGAAATCATCGAGAGTTTCAAATCTCTATTGACTAACCATCCCATCAATTGGCGCCTTGGCACATCGATGCCCACAAGATCAGCTTCCTCAATGAAAAGAGCATCCAGTCGACGATCATACCATGAATCAGTTATGTTGTTGTAGCTTGAACCACCTTGCTCGATCCTTGTGAAAGCGTAAGCATCTTTTCTTCCTGTAATCTTATGGATTTGGGTCTTGATATCTCGTATCGAGGATGCAATCTGATGGCGCACTTTCAACAGTTTGATGAGTCTAGGAAGAAAATTGAAACATCCCTGAGTGCCATGCTGCTCTCGTGCTAGGCCGAGCATGAACTCATCAAGAACATCCTCAACGTTGTAGGCGATTTCTCTTACTTGTTTCAACCACGTCTTGAGCCCTTCATCGGCGTCTTGTCTTGAATCGGCATCCCGTAAGAGGGATCTGATGCTTTCTAACTCATCTCTGATTTCACGGACCTCTCTATCAACCCTCTTCAATGACCGTGCTTCATCCACGAGCAAAGTCGCCAAGTATTGTATTAAGAAGCTCACAGCACTCTCTGCCATCTCTCTCTCTTGTGCTGTGTATGTTGTGACAATAGTTTTGTCTCTCCCCTTAGCTAAACGTATGAGATGTACAACATTAATCTGAGCCAAACAGAAGGTGGACAAAAAATCAGGATCGTCCATTCATGAGTGGGACAACACTGCTGAGATTAATGGATATAAGGATCCCGTTTGGATTTGGGTGTTTGGAGCGTGGATTTGGAATCCGAGTTGTCCAGCTGTGTTTGTTGTACATCTTGAGTGGATTCAGCTTCGGATCCCTTTCAATACTTCAAAAGTATTAGGATTATGCATAGATTTAAATATTGGTGTTGTCTTTGTGTATGTTGGATTGTCTCAAGGATTTGATCACAATCACCTATCTGGTTTGTCCATTCATGAGTGGGCCATTCCGGGATTTACCATCAATCCCTTCCACTAATCAACTTTAATATCTTTACTTGATTGTAATCCCTTTAATACAAAAGTAGTTATGCATAGTATATTCACAGGGATTTGAATTTAATTACTGAATCAACTTTAATATCTTTAATTAGTGCATGTACATAATGTTTGACAAAATAGTTGTAATAAGCCCTTCCAAACATATACTTCCCCCAAAAATAATGAAATTCCAATTCTCAAATGGGCCACAAACACAAGATCACATCTAAGTGACTAACTAATGATTTTTAACCATTGTTTTACATGTACAATATTTGGATGCATATTATCTTATTAAAGTAATTATAGTGATGCAGTTGATAATGTAATTATTTTAAGATATCATCAGTAGGCCATGTGCCCAATAGATTAGTAGCCTAGTGACCAAGTTACACATGCAACATGTGGAAGTATTTTAGATGTAATCCAAGATTTCTACCTTGTATTTCAACACCCTAAAAGTGAATGGTATGACTCGATAGATGTAGGTGTGTGTGTGCCGCCACTTTATGGCTGGTTTGTTCAGGCTCAGATAGTGTAGCCCAACTTTTTCATGGCTCATATTTCCTCCAAAATGAGACATGGGTGGAAAATAAATGAATCTGGATCTTCTGCTTGCCACAAACAAATATTTTATGTTTGCAATATGATTTTGGCCATCAACTGATATTCCATTTAATGCAATATTGGTGACAATGTTAGTGATAATGTGGACCCATCAAAATGCAAGAAAATAGAAAATTTCCATTGACGATAAGCAAAGAATCCATATTCAAAATAAAAACATCATGAGTCAACACATGCGTCAACATTTTTTCATTCAACAATCTTAATGTCTAAATTAATTTAGATTTGTTTGACTTGTTTGGATTGACCTATACTGTAGATGCCGTATTCAATAGGTTTCACCAACACGGAGCGATGAGCGTTGGTCTGCTGGAGGATCATATTTTATATTGCATACACAAACCCCCAAACACATTGCCGTAATCAAGACCATCCAAATTGATGACATAGGCATGGATGAAGCAGGATTAAAAATAAATATACACTAGATTCTAATAACAACAATCTGATTTTATTTATTTATTTATTTAGAGCCAACCACGGTTCACTTTGAACCATCCATTTGAAAGCCATTATCGAATGGTTATGATTTATTGATGAAGACATTTGCTTCAACCACAATTGATGGGGAATGGTCTGGATAGCTGTAGATCAGTGGCTCACGTGAGGAGCATGAGACATCGTGCATTGCAAAATGGTGCTAAACTAACTTGGAAAGTCCTGCGGACGTTACTAGGTTTTGAAAGAATTGCGGACTTATTCTCAGTTACCTTGTTTACATCATGGATGGCACATATGTGGCCTATCCAAGCCGTTCATTAGATAATGTTCAGATTCAACATGCCATATCAAAATAAGAAAAGAAAAAATAAAAATAAAAAATCAGGTGGCACATTGATCAAGTGAGAATTTGGACCGTTGAATTTTTGTTTTTTTTTTTTCTCCAGCCATTCTCTTTCAAGTGTCTTTTGCCTGGTTAGTAGTGCGTTGACGTCACTAATTTTTTTGGGCGCCAACCATGAGGTATGTATTATATCAAAACCATCCGTCCTTTTGGTGAACTCGCTGTAAAGCTTGAGCCCGAAAAATAAAACAGATCTAAAGATCAAGTGGACCACACTGAAGAAAACGACAGGGGATTGATTGTCTACCATTCAAATTTTCTTGAGAGTCACATAAGTTTTGGATCAATCTGATATTTATTTTTCCCCTTCACTTACCTATGACGTTATGATCAGATTGAATGGAAATAAACATCATGTGGGCCCTGTAAATACTTTAATGGTGGGAGTCATTGGTCTACTTAAGCTTTGGATATGGGTATAGACGGTGTGGATATAATAAATACATTGCAGGGGTTGGAGAAATTTGGTCTCCTCCTAACCCTTCGTGCATTTGAGACATGGGAAATGGATTGGGCGGTGTGGATATGTATGGTGTGAAGATGAACACTAACGCTCTTCCAGTTCAGAGTTGTACTAACTCAAAAAAAACTCAAAAGAGATTAAAGTTACCTAAACATGAGGGAAAAAAAAAAAAACAAAAAAACAAGTCATATCCAAAGTTCAAGTGAACCACACAGCTTTTTTCGGTGTGGTCCACTTGATCTTTGTCTGTCTTCCTTTTCGGCTCACACCTTACGATAAGCTGGTCAAATGGATGAATGGTTAATTTGGATATAACACATATTTTATGATAGAGCGTGGTGACTTCAACACGCCAATAAGGTATAGAGCTGCACATGAGTGAACCAAGTGGAGCTCGGCCTAGCTGAGTTCGAGCCAATGAGACATTTTCTGAAACACGTGAAGGGGCATCTTCAAAATTTTCACATAATGCAAAACAGTAACAGCAGCTTACAGGTTTTTCATCGAATAGTGGGTGGGCAACATCAAAATCATGATTTGAGTATAGTTTTATAACGTGAAATTCTTTTTTTGTAGTGATTTGCTTCGTATCCATTTCTTCTTCACCACTAGCTGATCCGGCGGAGAATGTATGCACCCGGAACAGCATTTCATTGAGTCATTTCAGTAAACACTTGGCGAGCAATATCAATATCAATATCAACGTAACTGGTTTTAGCTTGAAACTCTCTTCAGGGTAGCTGGATGTGTTTGAAACTCCCAGCAATGGCGGAGAAAGGGGGAATAGCGGCTCTCAGTCCCGACTGCGATGAAAAACACCGTTTCGAATTCCACCGCGAGAAAGAACGGTCAGAACATCATCTCCTCCATCTCTTCCTTTACAGAAATTTCACCTCATCTTCTATAGATTTTTTATTTTTACAATTATCGTGGCAGGCAGTAATCAGATCAATCTCTCTCTCTCTCTCTCTCTCTCTCTCTCTCTCTCTCTCTCTCTCTCTCTCGCAATGTGGCATTGGTTGATACAGAAATTAGGATTATTTTTGGGAGAAGGGATATCTGTCTTCTCTCGCAATGTGGCATTGGTTGATCCAGAAATTAGGATTATTTTTGGGAGAAGGGATATCTGTCTTCAATAGATGGTGTAAATTTCAACTCCCCTCTTTTGGGTAATGCATGCAGAGTTATGCCGAGCAAAATGTTTTTTTTTTTTTTTTTTTTTTTTTTTGAGTTCGGACAGCAAAATTTCAGTTGGGTTCATGCTTGAAAAATCTTCCCCATCAAACAGATTTTAGCCAGTTTCTCCGGAGGTTTCTTTCTTTTTCCGGTTGAATGTTGACCACAGGGTAAAATGGTCATCCGCCACTCATTTAAATAGTTCAATGGATGAGATTTATCCAGCATTACCCGGCTACAGGGGTGCCGGCCAGATGACTGTTTTCCAGATCAGTGAAAGGTGGGCCCTGCGGTTAGGTCCCTATGGGAAGGGAAAGAAGTGGTATTTTGTTTGGGAAGCAGCATATTGCAGTTGGGCCCCACCTTCTCATCATCAAGACGGTAATATAGGTGCATTTTCACACCAGGCTCGAGTGGAGTAGCCTGTGGGATACAGGGGCACACTTGGGTGGGCGGCCCGTATGAGGGTGGTGGCTGTGAAGCGGAACCCGTGTGAAGTGGGGCCCATAAGGGGGTTTGGCCAAGGCCCTAATCCATAGGATGTGGGGCTTGAGCTCTGAGATAAAGGGATTGATTTTCCATGCTCTATCAGTTCGAGCTTTTAGAGCAAGTGGTTAATTGTCCTGCATCAGACGGTTAATCCGAATCATGTGCAGAAAAATCTCCTCCAAACAGATTTCAGCCATTTGCTCTAGTGGTTTATTTATTTTTTCCCTAGTGTGGACAGCGGGGTAAAATGGCCATCGGTCACTCATTAAAATAGTTGAATGGATGAGATTTCTCTGGCATTGCCCATCTATAGTGGTGTTGGTCGGATGAATGTTCCGAATCAATGAAAGGTGGGCCCTAGCGTTAGGTTGTTGTGCCAAAGCATTGCATAGCACCTCCATTTTTTTAATTGTCTAATTTTAGAAGTTTCAAGCTGTAACAAGCAATTCAGGGTTCATTGGATATATTTTTGATGGATTGTTTTTATTTTTATTGGAGTTTCTGTTTTTTAAATTGATTATATATATATATATATATATATATATATATATATATATATATATATATATATATATACTTCCTGTGCAGTGCCTTTTGAAGGGAAGGATGATTTGTCGTCAAAGAGGGGAAGAAAGAAAGTTCATTTTGAAGGTTTTTCTGCACGAATTGTTTCAATTTTCTTCTTTTTTCTTTTCAAATTCACTAGATTGAAATCCAGATATCATATACTTCTCAGCTTGAATTACCTTTTTTTCACTAGGGCTTGCAGGTGGGGCCCACCCGAGAAATAGTGAGATCTTAGGATGGCGGCTTCACTTGTATGACAGCTTCACTTGTATGATACCACTTTGTTGCAAGACAATTAACCAGTTACTTTAAAAGCTCGAATTGATAGAACATAGTGAATTAATCTCTTTATCTCATAGCCCAGGCCCCACATCCCATGGATTAGGACCTCAGCCGAACCCCTCGTGGGCCCCACTTCATATGGGTTCCTCTTCACATGATCCACCCACCCCACACGGGTGGGGCCCACCTCAAATGAGCCACCTGCCTCACACAGGCTGCCCATACCGAGTGTGCCCTTACATCCCACATGCCACCTCTCTTAAGCCCGGTGTGAAAATGCCCCCGCATTACTATTTATCATGTATAATGTTGATTGCTCAGGAGATTGAGGCAAATGAGGAAAAGATGATGGGATGTGGAAGGTTGGGGAAAGAGCGGCGTGACACTAGACTGGTTGGTAAAGTCATTATAGCTAAATGTTCACCACTTCCTTCTCTTCTTCTCTTGTTAGCTTTCAAAAAGTTTTTTCTTTTCTTCTCTTCTTGGATAATGCTCATGGGACCCTTTTCTTTTAATATTTCCATCATTAGTTATATTCCACAAAATTCTTTCACGAGTTTTTTTTCTTGTTAGATTGGGATGATTAGACATCAAGGTAGATTTATATTCAACATTTGAATATCTCTAAGTTTAGTGGCTAACTCTCACTTAACTTCTTAAAATGATTAAATATACTATGGTACTAGTTGTATTTGAGACATTGTGAAAATCACCAAAATATCATAGCAATAAATAGGCAAACCCTGTAAGATGGGTTGGATTCCATACACACACCATGGTGGGCACCACAAGCAACTAGTTACATGATTTTTCGATCGACAACTAGTTGCTTGTGAGATGTTCTCGTTAGAAAGAAGGGTGATGTTCTATGCAGGCTGTAGATAACACCAAATATGGAATTTTTGAGAAACAGAACTTTGAAAATCTTCTACTCCGACCATTATCTAAAGAGATTAGTATAATGAAAAGAACGTAAACATAGTGAAAAGTCAGTTTGTTTGACCTATTAGTTCAGCCTTCTTCCTTAAGGATGTATTTGGGTGCCCTTCAAATTAAATTGCCATAATTAGTTCAATAGAGTAGAAATCATCAAATTGTTTTCACGTCCCTAGTATTCGTATTGAGAGACTAGGCTTTAGGTCACAACTCACGAAGTCTAGTCTCTCAACTTGCGTTGTGACCTAAAGCCTAGTCTCTCAATATGAATACTAGGGACGTGAAAACAATTTGATGATTTCCACTTTATTGAGAGACTAGCCAACTTAAATTCCTTTAGAGGCTTCAAGTTGGACTCCAAAGGAATTTAATTTAATTTGAGGGCTGCTTCCTTATCATGAATGCCAACCATTGAAGCTTTCATCATTTCCCATTGATTTAACTGAATGGTCGCAATTCAATTCATTTGTGTATCCAAATGTTGCACCCTTAGCTTGCAAACTAGAACTAGCAATTGACAACTACTCAATCAAGTTCAAGTCTGCCCTTTTATAGGAGCTTTAGTTAGGAAATAAGGATCTTGTCTTCCCAAGCAAACAAACTATGAATTTCCAGTTGAAAAGGTTGTGTTCCTTTTCCATGTCAAACTTACGGAGAAAAACTTTGAACATTCTTCTTGATATGCTTGCCGACCATCTCATGGTAATAAAAAGCCTATCCAAAACCATTCTCTCGGACATGAATGCACTTTGTGATGCAGAAACAATGTTACCAAGAGTCATGCATATCATGCATGCTGACACTTTTGCAATGATTTTGTAGATGCACTAGTTCATCGGAACTGGCGCTTGACAACTAGTCAATCAAGCTCAACAGTCCATCTTTTCATAGAGCTTTAGGATGGAAGTAAGGATGTTATCCTATTGTCTTTCTCAAGGTGTTCCAAAACAGTAACGGTGGCCGTAACGGCCACCACCGTTACCATTATGATATGGGCCGTAATGGCCGTTACAGCCCCCGTATCGGCGTTATGGCTCTTTTTTAGTTTTTTGAAAAAACTGTTACAGGACTATTATGGACTGTTATGGCCTGTTTTTTTTTTTTTTTTTTTTTTTTTTTTTTTTTATCTGTAATGCCCGTTTCGACCCCATAACGCATAATGATTATAACTATTATCTTTATGTAACGGCCGTTACGTAACCGATTTTGAATACCTTGGTCTTTCTGATCTGAGGTATTCAGTATTTGAATAAGGGCTGCCAGATCAATTGCATTTTTGGGGCGTCTATGTTGCTCCAATAAGTCCCTCAAATAGCTATCTCTCTTGTTAATGGATTTTGTTGAGGTAATGTAATTTTTTTAATGGTTGGCAATTTCACACAACTTCTATAGATTGTGAAATGTCTAATGGACTGCCAGGCAGCGCTTGTTTTTCAAGTACTTGAGGAGCCTATCAATATTGTCAACAGAACCAGCAGTCAAGATCCCAAAGTGAGGAACTTATATTTAAGCATTAGGTTCTGCATCTGTTTCTTTTCTGCATGTAGTAGTATCATGACCTAGTTGTTTTAAGTGAGAGAAATCCACATTATTACATATAGAGGATTTCCTAACCGGTTTTTCTCCTTCAGATCATTTTTCAAAGGATTGCGGTGTGCCAAAACTGGTAGCCATTATACAAGTCCTGAGGCGGTGAGAGAAGTCTTATCTTATCCATTTTACTCCGACTGAGAAAATTTTCTTAATATTCATGAATTGTGCTTCTTTTTTCGGAAAGAATAACTGGGTTTTGAACCATTAACTTCAGATTTATAATGCTGAAAAGGAACAGGGTCACTGATGGTGAGGTCCATATCTAAATGAGAAAAAGCCCTGCTATGGTTACTTGTGACAGTGGGATTTCAAGTCTACCCTCCCTGCATGATATAATTTCACACCAGCATGAGAGATTCAGGTCTTTCATCAAGCAAGATCAACTGTTTATGTGATGTGGCTAAAAGATCAGGCCAATTTGGTCATCAGGTGGCCACACATGTATGTTGAATGTGGACCACTGATCAATCACTTTAACCATAGTGGGTTTTGAGAGTGGCAGTGGGTTTTTGGAAGGGCTTTGTATATGTAAGTTCATCAATCTCTTGTAATTTGTTATTCATAGTGGATTTTGTTGTCGCTTCGTACTGTAGTTTTTTTTTTCCCGCAAGGGTTTCTCATGTAAATCATGCGTTTCTGTGCATGCTCCTGCAGTCTCCCAACAACCGGCCTCCTTGAAACAACTATAAAATTGTCACAAAAATAAAGGAAAGAAGAGAATGAAAGCATTTGAAAGAGGAAAAAAGCGTGAATCTTTGTAGAGAACAAAAATATCAGTTGTGATTAGGTAGGCCAATATAAAACATTCACCCAACAACTGCTTTAATCTTGAGTGTCCTCTCCTGAATCATGATTAGTCCCAATAAGTACTTTCTCGAGTGTTTGTGTATCGAAGGAGTGGAATGTGCTGAATGGAATTCACTAACTCTTCCACTCCATCCTTTCTTAGCCCCTTCAAGAAGCTACAGACATGTCTTGCAGGTAGAGTTCTTTAAGGTTAGTGAGATGTTCCAGCCACAACGGCACCTCCACTAATTCTTCGCAATGTCTAATATCTAGCTCTTCAAGGCTAGACATTGCTCCCTTCTCCACCCTCACCTTCTTCAATCCCCTCAACTCAATGAGCAATAATTGCCTGAGTCTTGGATATCCTCTGCCCTCACAACATAACTCTTCTCCATCATAAGCTTGCCTTAGCTCAAGCTCCACCAAATTGGGCAGTGATTGAAGAACTTTGAGTGGATCATCCCTCAATCCGGACCATCTCAGACAGACGGTGACAAGATTATGAAACAAGGCAATCCATTTAGGTAACTTTTCCAAACGCCCTGTCAAATATAGACATTGAAGAGGTAGCGGAGGATGCGATAACGAATGCAGGTCAAGAACCTCCTCCTCATCCATTGATGTCACATCAAAGGACTGAAGGTAGTCCATCTTCTCAACAGAAGTGCACAAATCATTCCCATCTTCCCTTTTTAACTTGATAATGCCTAACCTCCTCAGTTGTGTGAGATTCCCCAGCTCTCTAATGATGCCGCTCTCTGCCTCTATGCATGCCAACTTCTGTAGGGATCTCATACACCCAATTCTAGCTGACACCTTAACTCCATACACAGAGTTAAAAGGTTAATAAACCACTGTTATATGATAGCGACAAACGAGGAGGTGGCGGAGGCTCCGGAGCTTGAGAATCTCAACCGGCAATTCACATACAAAGGTGCCCTTAAGATTCAATGTTTCCTTTAGCCACGGGAATTTCAACCTTGAACAACAACCGAGGCTAAATCCATGCCTCGGTTATAAGTTGAGGCTAAAAATGTTTAATTTTTTTAAATATTTATTTAAACTACTAATCCATTCATTCAATCCACTCATCAAAGGAAGATGCAGAAACAGGACACAAACAATACAACAACAGTCTGACCACCAAACAACAGATTGTCTGATCATCAACAACTCCCATAAAAGGAGAAAAGAAAAAGGCCTCTCTCTGCTCTTTTTAGTTAATGACAAAGTAGCTAGCTCTACTTGAAAATTCCCTAACCTCTATCACTTAAAAAGGACAACAGGAGGAAAAAAGAAATGAAAATCAGAATATGATGGAACTCCAGATCTATGGTTTGCCATCATGCTTTATTGTCTCCAACTGCCTCCCTTTGGCAGCAACGACAACCATCAGATCATCGAATTTCTCAGTCTTCCCGAGCAATACCTCAATCTATAACAAGTAAGAACAAAAAAATTAAAACTGCAAACATCAGTGTATGCAAACAGCTACCTTCCAAAAATAAAAAGTAAACGGGAGTCTAGTTGTTGAGATCAAGTAACTAGTGTACCCAAAAATTTTAAAAAAAATAAAAAAAAAGGTATCGCTTAATCGAAAATGCACCCAAATAAATTGAACGCATTCTATATGAAATCTTGACACCACCCCATCAACACCACCTCACTCCAGATATATATGTCGAGGATCTGAAAATGGAAAAAATGGTACTGATCATTCCACGAGAAATTTCCTTTAAATGCTTCGTTAACTCCAATCGCTTTCCTTGTAGCATCAAATCGTATTGTTTCTTGCTTCTATTAGTGTGTTTTCACCATGGCAAGTGATGCCCGAATCAAGACACATCCAATAGTTGAGAAAAAATTCGGTGAATAAAAAGAAATAAAAATTAGAAGAAGAATCAATTAGCTCTAAGTTTTTTAAAAAAAAAACCTCTCGCTTCTTTGCTCCTCCAACAATGACTTATGTTTCTCCTCAAATTGCATATGGAGACATTCCTTCTCATCATTAAGAGCAACAAAGATAGCACTCAAACTATCACCGTACAAAAATTCATCGAAACCTCCATTTCCATGCCGAGATAGAAAGACCGATCAAGATCGATCAAGACCGACCGACGAACACTAACATCAAGATCTGCAACAACAAAGAATTAGAAGTTTCTCCACAATCCGCAGAAAGCTCACCCGCCAAAGATCCTCTCGACACGGACAAAGGAGTCGACACTAAGTCAAACGAGTCATGGGGACAGCCCTCCACCCCCACAAACCTCTTCAATCATCTTTGCTACTTGGCCCATCCTCACCGTTGATCGGACACCCCACCAAAGTGCACACCATTGCAACTGTGGCATCTCCACCATCCGTGGATCAAACACCTCGCCATCCATTCCTCCTCACTACCAACTGACCCAACTTGGAAGGTCCATGATGGTCCCACCGCCGCATTGTCCGTCAATGAGATGGGCACTTGCCCATAAGCAGCTCGAGCAGCAGCACACCGAAAGCATACACAACTTCTGGCCATTGGATGTTACTGCCATTGCAGAGAAGACAGACCAAAGTCAGAGGTGTGCATTGCCAGCCTTGTTGGGAAGGACGTTGATAGATTTGATGTTGCCATGGGAGAGCTTTGGCTGAAAAAAAAAAAAAAAAAAAAAAGTTTCATCATTACATCTGCAGTCCAACCAAAAAGAACCCGAAAATAAAAAGTTATCAACCTTTGTCTATCTCCGCCAAAGTGTTTTTGCTATTATCAGTAGAGCGGGAGATTGAGAAGAAATGCTTATCCGTCTACAATCAACCTTATGCCCTGAGCGCCAATGCATGACCTAAAAAGAAAACTATATTTTTTTGGCATTGATTCCAAGGAAAACTAAGCCAAATTGATTCACAGACTCGTGAATACCTGATGTTTCTCAGAGCAATATCGTGCTCTCCCGCAACTACTACAAAGCTTTCTCCTTTCCATGTGCCACACCAACAACAAAGCAAATACTAAAACAAACCACATGAGAGTAATGAGATCATCAAAAAGAATGTAAAATGAATGCAAATGAATGTGTGTCCACGTTATATGTACAAATCTTCACCATGCTGCATGCATTCAAACTACTTTATCAATCGACATAGTTATCAAGAAGATCAATCATATACCTATAAACCAAAAGCTACGTAAAACGAGCATTGGAATGCGTAGGGGTAAAAATAAAAATAAAAGCAAATCTAGAGTTCTCGTTTCGCTTCAATTGTAACATAAATACCCCGTAGTAATGGTTTGAATTTCGGGGAAAAAGATCAAGAATGTAAGCAATGCAAAAGAACAAGAAGAAGAAGAAGAAGTCGATTACCTTCGGCTCCAGATGGTTTATCGGGCCCCATCATGCTTTGGAGGATTGCTTGAGTAGAATGTATTAGAGCGAGGTAGCTGGCAATGGAAAACCTTCACACTTAGAAACCATCCAAGCATCAGAGCAGTGGAATTCAGCAACAATGAGAATCAATTTTGACTCTTAAGTGTGATAGTTTCCCATTACCTCGCGAGATGGCTTCTCAGGTTTGCGCTTCCATTGCTCGTGCTGGTCTTGGAGGAGGCAAGTGATAGATGTGCACATGAATATGAATAATGTCCGATGAAAAGCAGATTCCTTCTCAGAAATTGGTGCATAAACCTTCCATGCAATGAAAATAGTAAAAATAAAATAAAGTCTATCAAGAGAATGTTATTCCTTTTCTTTTTTCCAGTTCCCCTTTCTCATGTGCAAGTTCCATCAGTTCCTGTTTCCCTAAAATGCACCCAAATAAATAACTGAAAATTCCCCTATTAACACTAAGAAGAAACAGTGTCCAGCAGAAAAATGGGAAGAGGTATTGCATAAATAAGATGTTCTTCATGTTCAGTACTTAAAAGGTGGAAATAATACTGATAATAGAACTCGCAACAAACTATGACAGTCTACCTTCTAATAACTATGACAGATTATGGGGCCTATTGCTTGGCCTGAAAATTACATTGTGTTGATTATAAGATCCTAAGCATTGCCTTCAAATGGATGGCTAGAGAAAAATCGACCAGTGATTCAAATTTCATGCATGCTAGACAGACGGCCCGAAATCAGTCGGTCTTGTCATTGCTCGGTGCTTGACATGTACATTGATGCTCCCATCCATATACAAATAATCTTGTTGTTGTTGCATCACTGATTTTCGTGTCACTAATGCATGCACAAGTGAGGCCCACATGATGAAATGACCCACATCCGCAGAATGGAGGTCCCACAATTTTATTTTCAATTGCTAACTAAAATGACAAAGTGGGCTTTGTAAATTGTCAGTAGTTCCGTGAATTGTCGACTAAATTTACTTTTTTTTTTTTTTGAATTGCTAACTAAAATGACCGTTAGCTTTGTGAATTGTCGACTAAAACAACAAAGAGTTTTTTTGCAAGTTGCTCATGAGAAATGTAAAGAAAATTAATAAACAAGATATCTTCTTAAAAGACAATGGATTGAAATTTGCTTAAAGGCTACTTGGCATACCTTGTCTTGTAGGTTTTTATTGCTCATATCTCTTGCCTTCATCTTCAATTCTAGACCGTAAATGCTCTCTTCCATAGGACATAGTCACTCATCTCCTCCATTTGTTCCTGAAGGTGCATGAGGGTCTCCATCATCCTAGCTGAAAAGCTTCTATCTCTCAACACTGCATGTCACTACTGCTTTTATAGCACCTTGCATTTCCTTTTTAAGTTCTTCAAGTGTATCTTTGAGCTCCACCATGCTGTTGACCATTACATCCATTATTTCTTACCCATCTCCCACGAATAGCTCCATCTTTGCAAGTTGTGCCTCCATTGCAACAACTAAGTAGCAGAACCTTTCCCTCCTTTGCTTGCTTGCACCATCATTGTTGTTGGTCACCTTTGACACCATAGCTCTTCGCTTGATCTACAAGAATTATGATCCCCTTCATAACTTAGCTTTGATATGACTTGCCATGACCCAAGTGTTCACCCAAGCATCGACCGTGCAACACTCATCTCACAGTCCCATCATGAGGTAGTCAGCCAACCACCCAATTGCTAGCCTAGCTACTTGAAGAGGAGAAAGCACAAGCGAGCTTGGAAGGTAGGAAAACTTATGCTGCACTAGAACACAAGAGACCTTTAAACTTTCTTAGATGGTTGCAATTTGCAAATGGAGATCTCACTTCATTATTTAGGCATACAAATCCTCTAAAACCTATACATGTATGGCTACGATGATGCCACATGGCAATCATGAAATGGCTAAGAATATTCTAGAATCTCTACAGCATTCTGGCTACAAGAAAGGACTAAATAACTCCATAATGTTCCAAAGATATTTACAACTCTCTTTTATTTTCTATAGCACACTTTATATAGAAAAACCTTTATTACATAAGGACAACCAAAATGGTTGTCCATAGCATATGGGGGCATGAAAATGATTATCTGTGACACAGCTAATAATGGAACTAGAATTGATATCTTTTGTTCCCGCTTACATACTTTACATCCCTAATTCTGATCTTCCTACCCAATCTGATATTAGTCTATATAGACAGAAAAACCAGTATGGTAATTCGGAACATCAATAAATACTGGGGCTTTGCAATAATTGATTGATTGTGATTCTGTATTTTCCATTTAATATGGAGGTTCCTGGGCAGTTTATTAGAGGAATGCTTCCAATAGACAGAGTTCTGTTCTTGAATATCTTTGCCAGCTTCTAAGGTAAATCTTTTATTTTGGAATAAGAATTTTACTAAGAGATTCCTCTCTTTCCTGGGTTTAAGGGCTTTCATACAACAAAAGTGGCTCATTTCCTTATTAATGTGTTACTCCATCCTTGTTCTCCAAATAATTATTCTTGTTCGCCATTTAACTTGTGCAAAGTTTTGGTGTATTCTCTTCACCTAATCTCTACCTCATATTCTCAGATCTGGAAGAACTGTATACTGAAGCATTCGTTTGATCACTGTTTTCCCCCCATTTAGTTTGGTAGAATTAGTTATTAGAATTAGATGGTATTAAGTGGGATGGAATTGCTTTTTTGCAATAAATGTATGTGGATTGTCTCTTAATGCCATGGGAGTGAGCTATTCACTTTGGTGTTTGGATCATGTATGATGTAGGGCTTAAATACATGTTTTGATTCATGTAGTGTTTGGTTGTACATGAAAAACTACCAATCTCGAAAATCATGTTTGAAAACTACAGTGAGAAATAAGGTGGGCCCACCTTGATGTTTGTGAGTAATCTACCCCGTCTATCCATTTTGTGAGATCATTTTAGGACATGCTACCAAAAGTCAAGCAGATCCAAAACTCAAGTGCCCCTACGACAGGAAAGAGTGGGGAAAGAATTTCGTACTGTTGAAACCTTCCCGAGCTCCACCTTGATGTTTATATGTCATCCCAGCCATTTATAAGTTCATTCCTACCGGGATGAACTAACAACATAGAAAACTTTATCGTGATGCAAACCTTTTGTGGCTATATGAATGTTTCAATGGAGGTCACTCAATCCCCATTGTTTTCTCATGTGGCCCACTTGAGTTTTAAATCTACCTCATTTTTGGTCACTTACCCTAAAATGATCTTGTAAAACAGATGGATGGGGTGGATTTCTCACAAATATCAAGGTGGGCCCCACCTCCCTTACCAGTGTAAGAACTTCCTAGCTCATGCTTTTAGAGGAAATCCCATGGATTTTGCAAATCCTGGTTGAATTGGGGAAAGGCCTCCCTAGCCCTCCCTACTCCATGCACAGGATCCAATGTTGGAAACCTATGATGAACCAAACAGGGATGATTTTTCAAACCAAGGGATTTAAAGTTCCATCCCACTTAACACCATCTAATTCCATGCGCCAAACACCCCCTAAGTTGCATGTCAATGTCTATCATGATTAGGCATACATGTAGTTATTGTCATTTGTAAAATGTGCTAATTTCAACCACCAGTTTTTGCCCCACCCACTAGACAGTTTATATCTATCACAGAAGCAAAATAAGAACTAACCATTATCATCTCCAATAGCAATAGAATCTTTTGCAAGAAGATCTCCTTGAACAGATGTCTTAACTTTTCTCAGAAACCATGCTTATGATTTTCTCCATTTCTTGCAATTGCATTGCAAGTTTTAGTGAATGGCACGTTCACAGAAATGAGGTTGACACTGACATTGTCTCCGTCAAAAATGCTCCAGATCAAAGAAGAGAAAAGCGTGACAACACAGTGAACACACGTAAGCATGGGAAACAACCATGGAATAGCAATGTATGGGACTAAATTTAGAACTGGTGCAGGAATGAGAAAAAGAAAAAAGCAACAACTATTTCAATCTCAAGAAACTCTATTTTCATCTTTAGACTGCCTTACTTCAGCCAAAGCACACTATCCATGCTAACAGTACAATCAAGACCACTGATTCAAACCTTGAATAATTCCTAAATGATCTCAAGTGATTGCATGTCGGGCTTGATTCTTACTAGCTCAACTAATTCATGGTGTAAATGAATCGAATAAGAAACACAATAATCGAGAACATTACAAAATAGCAACCATGCATTCCGACTAAACAAGAAATAAAATTTAGGGGTCAAAATTTACCCGATTAACTATCTCGATTTTTGATAAGGGTGTCAAGCTCTTCATCTCTTGGATCGCAAGTCGCAGATGCCTCTTGAGTGATACGTTTCACCTTCGATCCTTGCTTATGCGTTTCGCGCCTCCAAAGACTCTCTGCAATGATATTTCTAAGATGGTCGCGAAAGTACACAGCACAGCCAGAGCTCCCACTCTTCCATTGGCTGCAATTCGTGACTTCAGGTGACGATGAATACTTGGCATCTGCCCACAAACCTACATCCAGGAGTAGTATTGCATTTCTTGCTGTGTGTACATATACTTGGCATCTGCCCATCACCTTCCTCTGTAGGCGGACTATGCCCTTTGCTTAGAGGCACAAGCTGTGAAGCCTTACCATTGGCCTCTAAATTCCTCACCGTTCTTCAACATTCTTGCTGGTAGTCCCGTCTCCGCTAACCGTTCTCGGGGAAGAAAAGACCTGCATGGGCCGAGAACCGAGAGGTGGAGGAGCAATGGCTTGAAGAACTTCCCGAGGAAGGGTGCCTTCACCACGCCGCAGTAAAGAAAGGCAGAGGTGATTACCAAGAAGTAACACATTAGTTCTTGAAAGTTTGCCGATATCGAAGTCAACATAATAACCAAGCATACAAGCCACTAGCTAATGGAGTTCATTAGCAAACAAAGCATGAAGCAAAAAGCATGGCCCACCTTTTTCCAATCCGCAACCCTCATTTCAAGACTGTTTCTCTTGGATTCTTTCGCATGTCAAACACATAAATACACATAAATACGATTTGACTCGAAACAAAGGATCAACTATTCAAGGATGGTGAACTATAAAAAACAAAGGGATCACAAAACCCATGATGGTGAACTACAAAAACTCATGAAATGTAATAAAACATAAATATACATGTAAAATATCACATATAAATGAATCTCAAAGCAAAAACTACCTATTGATTCTTCGGAACCTTCGACCGAGGTCCCTCACCTCGTGTCTATCCCTAGGAGTGGATACCGAGTCACCTACATTTAGTACATTGCCCGAAGTTTGGTCCGTTGCGCCTAATGAGTTCATAGTATCTCTCATTCGTGCCATCATCCGCTCCGTTATTCGCTCCGTCATCCGTTGCTCCATCCGCTCCGTTATTCGCTCCGTCATCCATTGCTTCATCCGCTCTAGATGCTTAGCCATCTGTTCTTTCATCCGCTCCTCCACCGCTTGCTCTACCCGCTCATTCATGTGTCGCCGCAACTCATCGCCTCCTCCCGAGTTCCCGCAATGGTATTTCTCGTGCCCCATAACGTGGAAGCCGTGGGACCTAACCCCATCATGCGGACCCGACCGGATGCTCGGTCCCAATATCTAGGATAAAAGATCGTCTCGGCAAAGGCTACTCGAGAGGACTCAAGCAGTTTGAGTTGCCCGTAACTCCTCGATCATTTCCTGCAGTTGTAGAAAAACATTAAATAAGTTGTTCAATATCATGACTTAATGAAAAATATTAATTGAGATGTCAATGATTGATAAATTTCTACATACAATAACATGAGCCGACTCCTCATTCACAACACTCCCATCTTTCTTCCGATGGGTCGTTATGAACAACGTTGCCCGATCAGGAGACTCTCCACCAAGATTCTTTGCCCGCTTTTTCCATGTAAAAACAAATAAGTTGGTAACAATCATATTAAAGCAGAATAATGGGATATATTGATCAAACGAGAATTACAAACTTCCGGGTGGGCTCAACAGAAAAAGAATTGCAGCCTCACCTATCAAGTATGCACCTAGCTTGATGTTATAAACTCAAAGGAAATCACTGACAGTGTGGCAAATATAGATTATGAAAATCTCAAGGTAATATCAAAAAATATATATATACTAAACTATATTCTCGCTAGATTTTCACAATATTATGTTTTCTCTCAATAAAGGGTGATATAAAAGGGGAAAAATAAAGGGGTTTTTCTCTCGAAAATTCTCATGAGTGTCAGAAGATATTCCAAAACAGTCTTTGCATAAATCCAATAATTTTATCACCGGTTGAGTAACTTGATTTTAGGCACTGGTATAAAAAACCAGCTCCATTGGTGATTTGGTGTGACCCATCCAAATACCAGGTAAGCCAAATTTTTGACCTTGTACCTAATGCAGGATTACACATATAATGGTCTTAATGGATTTCACATACACGGTATGGTGGGCCCTTACCAAAAATCGACCCAGGTATAATTGTTTCAGCTCTTCTATATTAAAGAAAACAAATTTTGGGATGCACACCAACCTACTATAATGTATGCGGGAAATCCACTCTTAATCATGAGATGTGTATTCCCATGTCAGATACGATACTAAAAGTTAGGATGACTTGTGATTTAAATAAGCCATACCAAGGAAAAAAGTTGGAAGAGAAATGCCCCACCGTTGATTAATTATAAGTCCCACCATGATGAATATGTGAAAGCCAGTTAAAGCCACTTTTCAGCCCATTTGCAGTTGTGACTCTTAAATAAGCTGAAAGAGCCTAATAACGGTTCGTCACAGGCTGTTTTTAAGTACTCTCTTTTTTGCATAGGAGAATAGAATTTGAGGAATTTAAGGGTCATTTTTGAGAAAAAGCCATTTTAAGAGCTTTAAAAAATTAACGCCGGTGTTATGTTTAACCGATGTTTCTGAGCTACGGTGCTCCCAACATTTGGTCCAACATTAATAGACTTGAGACAAATAATAATTTTAAAAGCATGACTATCAACCATCACTCCATGTCAGAGTACCAAATAATAATTCATTAAAAAGAAACATGACACATACATGTATTTGTACACAAATCATGCTACATTGGCATATAATGCAGACAGACATGCATGTATGGAATCTCATAAAGGATCTTCTTCATATATTGATAGCAAAAACATACAAGATGATAGCATATAATACATCTATTACATTATTTATAGATTAAAAAATCTAACTCAACTAGGTTAGATTAACTCCAAAACTAAATCAAGTTTTAGTCAATGTGGTACGATGCAATGCTCCAAAGCTATTTAAATTTGTGTTTTTCATGCTTGCAATAGAAACTATCAAAAACTGAGGACCTAATGAAATTGCAAGAGAACACAAGAGAGTGGATGATAAAACCTGTATTACATCGTAAAAGAGAAGATTACGGTTCAAGAGTCGTTCTCAAATGAGGAGTTTAACTAATTTACATCAATAATCAAGATTATTCCAAATGACATTGATCCAATAATAATAAAAATTCTCTAAAAAGCTTCTAAATGATTCAACACTAATTACAGCAATATTTTTTGGTGTGGACATCGAAAAAAGGACCACAAAATCTAGATTGGGATCTAATGATTATGGTGTATTTTAGAAACCATTCATGCTGGGATTGCACACATCCTTCAGATTAAATAAATGTAATTGGTTACAATAAAACAATAAAGAGATAACAAATATACATAAATATTTGAAACATTGCAATCTTCTATTTAATAAACATCCAATTTCGCTATGAGACAATGTGAACATAAACCATAGTAGAGATAGCATTTTACGTAAATTTCAAGAAGAACCAAGATGAGGGATTTTTTTTTTTTTTTTTTTTTTTTTTTTGCATGTGTCTAAAATCTCATTCCTAGAATAAATATCCATCGAAATATGCACATATAAAAATGCACTACGTTCTACCATATTAGACTTATCTGGCATAGAAAATGCGCCGCTAGACATAACTTTTTTTTAGATATACTTTTAGATAAATCTCTAAAATCTAAATACAAAAACCTAAATTACAACTTAAATCAAAGAAGAATCGAAACAAAATCCAATGAAATCTCTAAGAATAAAGAGACATAAGTTGGATCAAGATCAAAACAAATCAAACACCGTAAATCAAGAAAAAATTACAAAAACCAAACCCTAAGTGGAAAATTTTGGAGAAATGAGAGGGGGAAGCATACCCGATTGAAAGTTAAAACCCTTCCTCTCGTCCTCAAAAATGCCAATCAGAATCGAGTAACTTCTTCAAATGAATAATCAAACCGAGAAAAAAATCGAAAAGAAGGGCAATATGCATCATAAGCTTAAAACAAAAATAAAAAAGCAAAGCTCTAAACAATGAGATCCAAAAGGAAAATAGATCTATCAAAGAAGAATCGGATCAAAATCCAACGAAATCTCTCTAATCGAGAGACATAAGCTAGATTCATATTAAAATAGATTAAGCACTAAAAATTGAGAAAAAAAAAAAAAACCATAAGTAGAAAAAAAAATGGAAAAAAGCTCACCGTCTTTTGAGGATCCGATGATCGGACGAGAGAGAGAGGAGAGAGAGAGAGAGAGAGAGAGAGAGAGAGAGAGAGAGAGAGAGACGGTAGATTTGATGAAGACGAGAAAAATATTGGAGAAGACAGAGAGAAGAGCTAGGGTTCACTTCGGTGAGGAGCTGCAATCGGTGTATATGCCCCTTGTTTTTCTAGCCTGCACCGAAATCGGCAATGGAGGAGCAGATTTCGCACTGAGAACAGGTTTTGCTCTCAGATCGAACACCAAACCCTAATCGCTGATATTGCAACGCAGAAACTGCTCAAATCCAGCGAATGAGCAAGATTTCAGTGAAATCAGCAAAAAAAAACTCCTCAAATCGAACCAAAAAACGTGGAAATTGGATTTTGAACGGCCAAATGGGGAAAACGCACGAAAATGAGAGATTTCTGCCCCGATTTTTGATTTTCGAGAGAATATCAGTTGAGAAATCAGTAGGGAAAAAAAACAGAGAGAGAGAGAGAATGAGTACCTGAAATCGGCGAAGAGATTGCTGGTGTGGAGGACAGAATTTCCTTTCGGAGCTGAGGGATTTTGAGAGAGAGCTGAGGGATTTTGAGAGAGAGCTGAGAGCTGAGGGATTTTGAGAGAGCTGAGGGATTTTGAGAGAGAGCTGAGAGCTGAGGGATTTTGAGAGACAGGATTTTGACGCGGAGGGCTCTGGAGAGGAAAGAGGGATGGAAGGGAAGAGTAATAACTACAACTGCGAGCAGTCGCCGATCGTATTTATCGTTTTTCACGGGGGAGTTATTTAATACTCTGGCTGTGTATGACACTTGATACGCATGCACATAGAAACGGTACACGTGGCATATATTAACTCACATTGAACTGAAAAGTTTGTATAAAACAGTTTTGATAATTTACAGTAACAAAATTAGATTGGTTCAAAAATATTATCTCCGAATCGTAGCCATTGTTTCTTTGGACTAAAAACCATTGCTAGCCGTCCAATGAATTCCCATCAATTTAATAATTACATGAAAATTAAAGCTTAATTTCTTTTTCAAGACACATGTGAACGGTTACACACATCTTAGACGGGTTATTTTTAATTAAATTTGATAATCTGACTGTACAAAAATAAAAATAAAAATGATACGGATTGCGGTGACCCCAATGCCAGGTTACATGGTGCCTGGAGCCGACCATGATGTATGTGCTCTATTCACATGGTTACATGGTGCCATGCTAGAGATTTAAGCATACAAAGCTCAAGTGGACCACACAACGGAAAACAGGTAGGATAATGACATCCACCGTTGAAACCTTCGTAGGTCCACAGTAATATTTATTTGTCATCCAATCTATTTCTAACGTCATAATATCAGGACGGGAGTGAAAACACAAATATAAGCTTGGTCCAAATTTTACATGGCCAGAAGTTTTCAACAGTAGAAGTTCAATCCCCACCGTCTTCTATGGTATGGCTCATTTGATGATTGGATAGGGCTAAAAAGTAGACCTTTCACCTCGGTTCCTATGCAAGTGAGGCTAAAAAGTAGACCTTTCGCCTGGTTCCTAGTAACTAAGGCTAAAAAGTAGACCTTTGCCTTCGGCCCTATGCAAGTGAGGTTAAAAAGTAGACCTTTCGCCTGGCCCCAAGAATCGAGGCTAAAAGCAGACCTTTCGTCTCGATTCCTACGTAACCGAGGAAAAAAGCAGACCTTTCGCCTCTGTTCTATGCAAGTGAGGCTAAAAGTAGACTTTTCGCCTCGGCCTCCCATGCAACCGAGGCTAAAAAGTAAGCCTTTCACCTCGGTTCCTATGCAACCGAGGAGGCAGACCTTTCGCCTGCTCCTAGCAACCGAGGCTAAAAAGCAGACCTTTCGCCTCGGTTCCTATGTAAATGAGGCTAAAAAGCAGACCTTTCGCTCGGTTCCTATGCAAGTGAGGCAAAAGCAGACTTTTCGCCTCGGTTCCCATGCAACCCGAGGCTAAAAGCAAGCCTTTCACCTCGGTTCCTATGCAAGTGAGGCTAAAAAGTAGACCTTTCGCCTCGGTTCCTATGCAACCGAGGCTGTGCAGACCTTTCGCCTCGGTTCCTAGCAATCGAGGCTAAAAAGTGCAGACCTTTCGCCTCGGCTCCTATGTAAATGAGGCTAAAAGTAGACCTTTCGCCTCGGTTCCTATGCAAGTGAGGCTAAAAGCAGACTTTTCGCCTCTGCTCTCATGCAACCGAGGCTAAAAGTAAGCCTTTCACCTGTTCGGTTCCTATGCAAGTGAGGCTAAAAAGCAGACCTTTCGCCTCGGTTCCTATGCAACCGAGGCTGTGCAGACCTTCGCCTTGTTCCTGGGAAGCAATTGAGGCTAAAAGTAGAGACCTTTCGCCTCGGTTCCTATGTAAATGAGGCTAAAAAGCAGACCTTTCGCCTGTTCCTATGCAAGTGAGGCTAAAAGCAGACTTTTCGCCTCGGTTCCCATGCAACCGAGGCTAAAAGTAAGCCTTTCACCTCGGTTCCTATGCAAGTGAGGCTAAAAAGTAGACCTTTCGCCTCGGTTCTTATGCAACCGAGGCTAAAAAGCAGACCTTTCGCCTCGGTTCCTCAAGCAATTGAGGTTAAAAAGCAGACCTTTCGCCTCGGTTCCTATGTAACCGAGGCTAAAAAGCAGACCTTTCGCCTGTTCCTATGCAAGTGAGGCTAAAAGTATACCTTTCGCCTCGGTTATTTAGCAATCGAGGCTGTAAAAAGTAGACCTTTCACCCCGGTTCCTATGCAATTGAGGTTAAAAGTAGACCTTTCGCCTCGGTTCATGCAAGTGAGGCTAAAAATATACCTTTCGCCTGGTTCAAGAACCGAGGCTAAAAGTAGACTTTTTCGCTCGGTTTTATGAACCGAATTTAAAAAGTGCAGACCTTTCGCCTCGGTTCTTATGCGACCGAGGCTAAAAAGTAGATTTTTAGCCTCGTTATTTAGAACTGAGGTGAAAAATGAACTTTTAGCCTCAGTTCCATAGCAACCGAGGTTAAAAAATACATTTAGCCTCCATTTTTTCAATTGAGGCTAAAAAATTGAGGCTAAAGGCCTACTTTCTTGTAGTGCTTCTTGATCTGTATTCTCCAAGCTTAGGTACCTCAAATGCAACAAGCTTGTTAGATCATCAAGAAAGATGTCCATGGACACATTTTCAAGATCCACCACCTTCAACAACCTAATTAAGCTAGCAAACGATGTGATCGCAGGAGTTTTGAAAAGCCCATCCACCCCAAAAATGAACAGAGAGTGAAGACGGGAGAAGGTATCAAATTTTAGAAAATTCTCACCATCGTTGCAAATCGACAGATACCGGATTCTGTTCATGTTTTCTTCAACAGAAGATGTAAAGAAGTGCAGTGCTAATGATGCTGATCACCATTGAAACCTTCGTAGGGCCCGCTGTAATGTTTCTATGCCATCCAACCTGCTCATAAGGTCAAATAGATCTGGATGAATGGAAAACTAAAATTTCATCTCATCCAGCACTCACGTAGCCCGCAAGAAGTTTTTAATGGTGGGTGTTCAATCCCAAATGTGCTTACACTTGAGCTTTGGATCTGCCTATTTTTTGGATCATACCTTAAAATGATCTGTACAAATTGATGAAAGGCGTGGACAAAACCCCATACATCACGGTGGGGCCCACAGATCCCCTGCCTTTTGGAGGAACTCTTGAGACGGAAGCTAGTGGGGTTTGCCATGATTTTTCTTAAAAATCTACCCCATTGATCTACTTTTCCGGATCATGTTGGGGCAGGGGCCCAAAATAGAGGCAGATCCAAAACTCAAGTGGGCTGCATGAAAGGAAACAGTGAAGATTGAACGTCTACTGTTGAACCATTCGTACGGCTACATAAGTTTTGGAACATGCTGATATTTTGTGTTTCACTTCATCCTAGTAGTAATGAAACTATGAACTGTATGGATCGCATATAAACATCATGGTGGACCCAGTGAGGTTTCAATGGCAGGCATACAAACACCACTCTGTCTTTGGAGAGGCTTTCGCATCTGCGTCCACACTTTTTAAGTCCGTTACAGCAGGAGGTGTTACCCGGGTAATACTGTATTGGGTGTTTCCCTGACCGTAGGGCCCACCTTGATCTACATCTTTTATATCCACACCGCCCATCTATTTTTTGCAGCTTGTTTTAATGCATGGCCCCAAAATTAAAGCAGATTCATATCTCAAGTGCACGAAATAGTTGTCGTCTGTCTGTTTGTCCTCATTAACCGATTGAATGGAAAATAAATATTATGTTGCGCCTTTGGAAGTTTTTAATGGTGGGTGTTCAAGGATCCTGTTTACTATTATGTGGTTTATTTGAGATCTTGATTAGCTTTATTTTCGGACCATGCCTAAAATGCGGTGGAAATTCGATGAACGGTGTGGATATACAACACATACAGAAAGGTGGGCCCCATGGTCATTTCCATTCATTTCATGGTCAATTCGCTTCACTTCACGGTTATTACCACGTATTTCACGGTCATTTCCGGCCATTCCGTTTAGATTCACAGTCATCAAATGTGTGGAAATGACCGTGAAGTGAAGGGAATTGACCATGAAGTGCATGGAAATGACCATGAATTTAAACGGAATCACCGAAAATGACTGTGAAATGCATGGAAATGATCATGAAGTGAAATGAATTAACCGTGAAATGTGTGGAAATGACCGTGAAGTGAAGGCAATTGACGTTGAAGTACATGGAAATGACCGTGAATCTAAACGGAATCGCCTAAAATGACCGCGAAATGCATGGAAATGACCGTGCAGTGAAGTGAATTGTCCATGAAATGCATGGAAATGACCGTGAAGTGAAGGGAATTGACCGTGAAGTACATGGAAATGATCGTGAATCTAAACAGAATCGCCAGAAATGACCCTGAAGTAAAGCGAATTGACCGTGAAATGCATGGAAATGTCCGTGAAGTGAAGGGAATTGACCGTGAAGTACACGGAAATTACCGTGAATCTAAACGGAATCGCCGGAAATGACCGTGAAATGCATAGAAATGACACTGAAGTGAAGCGAATTGACCGTGAAATGCATGGAAATGATCATGAAGTGAAGGGAATTGACCGTGAAGTGCATGGAAATGATCGTAAATCTAAACGGAATCGTCGAAAATGACCGTGAAATGCATAGAAATGACACTGAAGTGAAGCGAATTGACCATGAAATGCATGGAAATGACCAAGAAGTGAAGGAAATTGATCGTGAAGTGCATGAAAATGACCATGAATCTAAACGGAATCGCCGAAAATGACCGTGAAATGCATGGAATTGACTGTGAAGTGAAGGGTAATCACCAGGATTGACCGTGAAATGCATGGAATTGATCGCGAATTAAATGAAATAAATGAAATTGACCGCAAACTGATTGAAATTGTCCGCGAAGTGAATGAAATGGATTTTCGACCATCAACCTGATGGAATCTTGGATAATAACAAGGTTAGTTGGCTAAAGTAGCTTCTTTTACTTCAAAATCATATATGGTACGTCAAGTAACTAATTTTGGTTTAAAAGATATTCTTGTTAAATGAATAAAGAAAGAAATGAAAAAAGAGAGAGAAAAAAAATTATATGTTTATATATACATATTTATATAAATATGTATTAGAGAAAATTGTAAGTAGAATAAAGTTCTGCTTTTAAAAAATTTTTTTAAAAAAAAATTAATTAAATTGCTTAGACTCTTATGGACTACAGTTATGGCTACGACTATAATCCGTAGCGATAGATTCAATCATATTGAATCGAAAATTGCAGGATTTTTTAGACAAACTCGCTGGACAGTTCTGGACCTTTTTCGATCATATCGAAAGACCTTCGATACATATCAAAGTGCATATTGAAAGACCTTCGACACATAGCAAAAGACATATCGAAATACATAGGCTGCGGCTATGGCTACGATTATAATCCGTAGCAATAGGTTTATGGCTTTTTTCTTTTCTTTTTTCCTTGTTGCAATCCCCACCGCTTTTTGTGGGTCCTTTTATGAGGTGTGTGTTATATCCAAACCGTCCATCTATTTGGAAAACTCGTATTAAGTCTTGAGATGAAAAATAAGACAGATTTTGCTATCAAGTGGACCACACTGTAAAAGGCAGTGAAGGATTGAAAGTCTACCATTGAAACCCTTTTAGGGGTCGCAGAAGTTTTGGATCATTATGAAATTTGTTTTACCTCTTCATCCAGGTCTTTGTGACCTTATGAATAGATTGGATTGAAAATAAATGTTATGGCGGGCCCTACAAAATTTTTAACGGTGAAAACCAATTTTCCCACTGCTCTTTGTGGTGTGGTCCAGTTGATCTTTGTGTATGATTTTTTTTTTATTTAAATAATTCTCGAAATGATCTCGAAATATGGATGAACGTTGTGGATATAATAAATAAATAACTGCAGGGCCAGGTAACTTTGATAACTTCTTTTGAACCGTTCGTACAGCTCGGAGTTCGAGGAGTGTCAGCGCTCGTCTTCGAGCACCAGCCGATCCTCCTGCTGAAGGAAAAGCAGGGCCATTTTCGACCTTTGGGAAGCCGTCCGTACGTATAGGGCTTATTCTTGAAAGGTCAAAAGAAGTGGGCTAACAGATGCAAATGGGCCTTAAACGGGTCGTACAGTTGTAAATTTCTCCAGGAAAGCACTCGCAACGTACGTGGAAGTTACGGAGGCATGTCGAGATTTTTTAGATATCGATCCATGACTTTATTTTTGAATTGACGGAAGTACCCTGTTAAAATTACGAATGTGCCCTTACCTGCACACCCGTGGTTTCTACGTGTAGGATGCGCGGCGCACGTAAGTAATGCCGTACGCGACTTGATCCGGGATGTCTTCAAGGGTGGGACGCGATCCAGTGATGTGGCCCATGTGGGTGTGACCCTGACATTGGGGCCCAGCTTGATGTGTGCGTTGTATATCTAAGCCGTTGGTCTGATTTTTTAAGGTTATTTCAGCGCATTGTCCCATAAAAGAAGTAGATACAAATCTCAGGTGGACCACGCCACATGAAACAGCTGTTATTGAACAGCCACCGTTAAAAACTTTTTAGGGTTCACCGTAATGTTTATTTGCCTTCCAACTTTACGTAGCCATGGATGAAGGGAAAATACATATATTAGCTTGATACAAAACTTTTGTAGCCCACAAAGGTTTTAATGGTCAATCACCGATGTTTATTATGGTGTGGTCCATCTGAGTTTTGGATCTAGTCCATCACCATTATTTTTTATGGTGTGGTCCATCTGAGTTTTGGATCTATGCGCATTGACCATTAAAATTTTCTTATGGGCCACGAAAATTTAGAATCAAGATGATAATTGTTTTTTCCTTCATTGTAGTTTGAGTGATCTTATCAACAGATTGGATGGAAAATAAACGTGACAGTGGGCCCATGAACTTTGTTTTTAATTAGGGGAGTTTAACGACTACTGCTTACCATGGTATGGCCACTTGAAATTTGGATATGGATTATTTCGATGATATTTTTTTTACACACGCATTCACACCCTACACACCCGTGCACTCACACCACGGTGGTTTTTCACCGTAATGGGTACTCGAACCATGACATCGTGTCAAAACTCTTGTAAGTCACGACCAGACGTGCCTTATGCCTTACTTTTGAGAGCATGCCCTAAAATGAGCTGGAAAAACTGATGGATAGCTTAGATATACAACAAATGCATCAAAGTGGGCTCCACGGTCAGGGAAACACAATAAAAGGGACTCGGATTTCCTGCTAAAATCTTCAGCAGAAGGTCCTGCACTTGAAGCTTAGTTGGGGCCCAACATGATGTTTGTGAGAAATTCACCTCCTCCATCCATTTTTTAAAGCTCATTTTAGGACATGGGACCAAAAATGAACTGGACCAGGGACTAAAATGGGACGAAAGCGTGAGTATTGAACATCCACGGTTGAAATATTTGTAGGGCTACAGAAGTTTTGAATCAAGATAATATTTGTGTTTTCAGTTCATCCTGGTAGGAATGATGTTATGAACCTTATGTATGGCATATAAGCATTAATGTCGACCTAGGGAGGTTTCAATGGTAGAAATTTCCATACCCACCTATTCCTTTAATGCAGCCACTTGAGTCTTGGATTTTGCTCACTTTTGGTCAAGTCTTAAAATGAGCTCACAAAACGGATGCTAGATTTCTCACAAAAATCATGGTGGGCCTCACCTAAGTTTCCAGCATAGGAACTTCTTGCTAAAGGCTTTCCCAACAAATCTGCGTACCTTTGATGTGGGCCATTCATCGAGCCGACCTTTGATGGACCGTCCATCATGTGGGGCCACCTCAACACGGGTCATCCATCTTGAGGGGCCCAACTTCAATATGCATTGTCCATCATGTGGAGACCACCTTTGATGTGGACCGTCCATCATGTAGGCCTCACCTTGGAAGTGGCTTGTCCATCGTACCTTTGGATGTGGGCTATTTATCACTATGGGCCAACCTTTGACATGGACCATCCTTCATGTGGACCCATATTAATATAGGGTCATCTATCATGTAGGGCCCACCTTTGATGTGGACCATCCATCATGTTAGCCCCACCTTTAATGTGAACAGTCCATCTAATGTGAGGCCTCCTTCAATATAAGAGAGCCTCCTTGATATAGAGGGAGAGAGGAGCACATAAACTACTTTTACAATGATTCATACTAATAAATAAAAAAATTTCCAGACAAATTATCAAATAGATTTTTTAGTATTTATAAACATATAAATTCAATAGCTTAAGCTTTCAGCAGCTAAATTAATTTTCAAAACTATTTTTTAATTTACCAAACAGCACTTAACTTCAGTAACATAAAATATAACTTTTCTGGTGGTATCCAAACAGGGTCTTAGTGTCCCTCACGATATGACAGAGTCTCTCACAATGCTTTTGGGTTGTGAGTCTAGTGTCTTGTCTTGCCTGCATCTTCCTCAATACTCTGCATTACTTGCTTGGATTTGGCACCACATCACCCCATGCGTGCCACAATGCTCAGCCAAGTCCTCATTGCCACCAACCTGGTTCAAAGTCGGGAAGGGTCACCAAGGTCTAATGCATTCATGGGGTTCTACCCACATCCCAAAGGTACTCAAGAGGACGTGGTCTGTTATTACAGCAGTTGTAGGCAAACTCGGATTGTGGAAGTCCCACTGCTTAGGATTTGCGAGAATCGGTCTCCACAATATGTTGTGGAGGCTTCTATTCAAGACCTCAATCTAAGGCTCCAGGAGAATTCGGGCAATCTCACAATCTCAGCTTGTTTGGACCGCTGGATTAAATGGTATAGAATTGCATTAGATTACATGTCTGAAAATACCATAGTATTTTCACTTTCCAATTCCATGTTTGGGATCAAATTCCACTCTTGGGAAATACACTATATTAAGTGAAGCTTAAGTTTGGTGGAATTGTAATCAAGGGACCACATTTCACAACTGATATATATTGGTCACCTATACACCTATGCAACTTGAATGTCACGTGTGAATGACACATATGAATAGACTGCATGGATAAAACACATGCATCAACATGAGGCCCACAGATGTAATGAATTTCAGAAATCCTACATTATCGACTATGGGCTCCGAATGATGCAATATTGGTATTAATCCAATTATTCCCCTCCTTTCCAAACGCAAGATGAAATTTGCAATGACCAAAAGCAATTCCATACCACCTAATACAAACTAGCAGGCAGTCAACACATCCTAGCCTTCCAGCTTGGCACAAAGTGGGCCATTTTGGAAAACCAATTAACCATAATCATGATGGAGTCACATTGTGATACGTGCGCATGAACTACTACTTATTTTTCGTCATACAATTTCGAGACTTGATTGGTAAACGACCATCTTTTTCTTTTGTCTTTTTTATTTTTATTTTTTTGCACGACCACATCATGACTATGACATTCCCTACCTAATGAATTGACACGATCTCTAACACATATTCTGTGCACATGCACAGATATTTCACACATGTAAGGTGAACCATGCCAGGAGAGCTTGGAAGGGTAATTTAAAATACAACTGCCAACCTGAAACGTGCAAGAAATGAGGGTCATTCATCAGCTGGGACCCATTTGAGCATGCCTTGTCCCGGAAATTCAGGATCCTTCCATCATTAACAAGATGGCACCCACATGTGATCGATGATCAGAAGAAAAAGGAAAAAAGATGACCAAGTTCCGTATACAACACAAGCCCAACTTTTAGCCCGATGCAACTGACGGAATGTGAAAGTGTGGGTTTTTATTTTCTAATATTATAAGGGAGTGTGTGTTGAGGAATGCTCACTTGCGCACCTTTGTACATGTGTCATGGGCATAGAATCTGAACGGTCCACGTGATGTGGCACCTCTTGAAACCTCACTAGCCCAACTTTTAGCCTGATGTAAAACTTTGGTAGGCCACGACAAAAGGAAATAGTTTCCCCCCTTGATTTGCATTTCTCTTCGATATGGCCCATTAGAGTTTTGGATCGGGCTGAAAATTGGGCCCATAAAGTTTCAAGGGGAGCCACATCACGTGAACCATTTAGATTCTATGCCCATGACACTTGTACAAAGGTGTGCACCGGTGCTCAAGGTGCGCAAGTAAGCATCTCTCTCTCTCTCTCTCTCTCTCTCTCTCTCTCTCTCTCTCTCTCTCTCTCTCTCTCTATATATATATATATATATATATATATATATATATATATATATATTGCAATTAGGGTAAAGTAGAATGGGTGCAAAAGGGGTTTTGAAGCCTAGTATAATTACTCAATGGTTTTGAAGGGAAAGCTAGAATTTCTATTGCAAGTTGTTCCATCGCTTGTAATCTTCTTGTAGTTGATCATTGCTTTGTGCCATAATATTTTTACATAAAAGTTTTCTACATAAAATCTCGTGTGTTCTCTTATTTGCTTGTATTTTTCATTATCTATTACTTGTTTGATTCTTATATGAAATTGCATGCTGACCAACCAATAACAACACTAACAAGTTATGGCTATAATTTTATTAGTTCTTACCGTGGCATCTCAACTACCATCCATGTCAACTAAACTTATCGGTTGTAGTTTAGTCTATAATTATTATTTAATTTCCTTCTGTTCTTTATTTTGAATATTCTTCTACATTATTTATTGATTTTTTAATATAAAATTTTTTTTTCTCTCGGGACTAATGGAGATTGGTATGCATTTATTTTTAAAGAGGTCTCAAGTCCAACGGGTTGGCCCGTAAGTTACTGCTCATCCATGTGTTATTCTCAGATGATGGCCTTCTTTTTTCCGATAGAATAATCAGGTCAGGGTAAATTTTGTATGGAAGCGCATAAAATGTGTTCTTGACCTAATGGACTGTGTGGATCGTTTGCACTGGATGATGGAAACTCATGAAATATGTGCTTGACCTAATGGACCGTATGGATCATTTGAACTGGACTGTCCAATTGACATGACTTAGTAGGGAACATTATCAGCTCTTGTGGGCTAAAGAGTACTCTATCATTTCTAATTGTCAAATGTATGTTATCAGGGCAAGTGGCGATTTAAAAAAATAAAAAAATAAAATTGCTTGTTTTGTCTAAACTGCTTTAAGTCGATGTAGCCTAGCGTCACGTGGGTCCGGTTACCGATGCCTGGTGCTGTGAAAGTCCGACTAATTTTAGTTCTATTTTATCCATCTGCTTGATGGACAAAGTGGAAATTTCTTCTATCACGTGATCAACGGTTGTCCACTTTTCTTTTTTCTTTTCTTCTTTTTCAAAAAGGTGGCAGCACACCAGCTACATTTGATGCATAAGACTCCAAAAATACAACTAAAAGTGGGGACATGCACCTAACCCTAGACAAGTATCATCGTTTTCTAATCTAAAAAGAAAAAAGAAAATTTTCTGTAAACACCTTTATTTATGTAAAGATTATGTTGGCTGTCCATGTTCAAAGCTAAAGAGCCAATTTTCAAAGGTTGGAATAATCAAGCTCAGGGGCTTTTATTTAATGGCATCCACAGTATAAAGTGAGAATTACCATCATGTAAATTGTTTGGATCATTAATAAATGACCTAGATTCACAGGCTGATTAGGTCCCTATCTGTGACACCCATATCCAAAGCTCAAGTGGTAGGCTGAGTGAAAGATACCTTGTTTCAACACTGGGGTCATGGTATCGATTCCCTAGGGGGTGGCTAACAGTGAAGTGTGAAACTAGCTAATTATTTTTATTATTTTTTGAAAAACTTCTCTCTCTCTCTCTCTCTCTCTCTCTCTCTCTCTCTCTCTCTCAGAGAGAAACTGTATATATTCCATCTTCAGGTGGGCAACACAAAAGGGGAGCCACACCCAAACTTTACAAATTTGGGATCCCCTGGCAAAAAAAAAACCTACGAGGAGCCTATCGTAACGCCTAACTTATCAACAAGAAACAAACTAAGAAAAACCTCGCAGCAGGAGGGCCACCCCGAGCTGGAGATTTAAGCCTTAACCGATCCTAATCCCAACTTGTCAATTGAGAGGAGCTGCCCAGCCTAGCCAAAGCGTCCGCAGGCCCGTTCCCTTCCCTAAGGATATGCTGAAATTTAACCTGGCCCTTGGCCGTCAGGCCCTTAATCCTACTACACCAATACTTCCATTTCCAACCAGGATTGGACTTCCCTGTGAACATGTTCACCACCAGGAGGGAGTCTGATTCTATGATAATGTTAGCCAAGCCCCTGCTAAGACAATGAAACAACCCGTCATGAACCGCTCTGATTTCAGCCCTAGTGTTCGACGACACCCCATATCTGGTAGAGAACCCAAAAATAAAATCCCCCAGCTCCCCTCTATAAATTCCTCCTCCCCTCGCATTGCCTGGATTTCCCATAAAAGACTCATCTACATTCATCTTAACCCAGTTAGCAGGAGGCTTAAGCCACTTCACTACCTGTGCCCTTTTGGCTAGGATGGCATGAGCTACGATTCCCAAATCAGCTAGGATACGACTGTTTGTCCACAGGTTAGACTGCGCAAGATTCTAGGACTTGATGATTGCTTGCCCCCACCTGTTGACACGCAAGATTTGCATCTGACATGAGGGATGCCTCCCCTCAAATTTCACTTCATTCCTGCCCTTCAAAATCTCCCATAGAATAATACAGGGGATCAACTTAGTCAGGACCCCACCCCAGCCCCCAAGAGCAGGCCCATTCCACCACTGAAGCATCCTGTCTTCAATTGAACTAGCTGCCAGATTGTTCCTGCCGAAAATAGCTGCGAAGTGTGACCAAATAGTTGCAGCCTGATCACTAAGGAAGGGTTGTCTCACACGCTGGGACCTGATCCGTTGCCCTGTCATAGCAGACGCACTGCGACGCTAAAGATATCCCTCTAGCCTGCACTGCGCATCCTACCGGGATCATGCCTTTGATGGTTTTCCACGTCAGGAGTAATATCTTGGGAGGCAGCAGGGCGTGCCACACTTTCCTCGCCCAACCGACGCGGGGCCTAGACATTCTGCTAGAGTCCCAGACCGTTTTCACTGTGAACTCGTCATTATGGGATAAGGGCCAAACCGGCATTGTTGGCTCATCTGATGTGCTGAAGCCTTTGTGAAAGACGAAGTTGATGGTCTCCTGAGAAAGCAAAGAGGGCACTGTCGATGGCGGAAGGGGCCCGGCTCGACCCAGGAAGTCGCGGATCTCCAAGTCCCTTAGCGCCGCAGGAATAGGGGACGTCACTCTGCTCTCGAAAGAGCCTAGGCCTGACCAGTTGGTTCTCCAAAGATTAAGATCACCCTTCCCGATCTGCCATAGTACCTTAGCTGCCATAAGCGGAAAAAGGTCGCGGATTCTCTTCCACATAGGGGAGGCTGCTGACGTCCCCTGCATAGGACCATCATTAGCCAAGTCCTGGTGGATTAGATGGCAGTAAGAAAATATGCTCACAAGTAATGAGATTTGGATAGGATGATCAGACCGTTGGATAGTATGTAGCCATCACCTCAAGTGGGACTATGCACAATCCATGGTGGGACCTTATAATTGAATGGTCCACAATGGTAAAAGCTTGGTCATTTTCAAAATGCAAATAGCATATTGATGCCTCAGCCAAGACCTTATACTTGAATGGTCTACTATGTTTGCATACAAAAATGAAATGGTACGTATGCAAACATAAATATCGGTGTTGAGATGTCATGAGATGTCAACCCGAATCATTTCAAGTATGATGTTTGATTGATCGACAGAAGTTGGCTAAGTTTTATTCCGTACACAATCCGATTTCCCAAAAATCTTAGGGTTTATTCACTTCTAACTTAGCTTTGGTGTTCCATTGATTTCCATTGCTCTTAACTTCAGGATTTTTTGCAATGTTAGGAATCAATCCCTTGACCTATCCTTCTACTAAGAGTACCCCTATCAACTAAGCTAAGTGCTTGGTTTTGTTAATTTAAAAAAAAAAAATCAATTGATTAATTTGGTTAGTCTAGGTCTCATGTGGCTCAAAAAATCAGGGTCGTTACACATTCAACTGGTTTCAAATAGAGGTTGGTGTGAGTAGAGTAGGGTTCGAGTGATGTAGAAGTCTAGTCGGAGCCTTCTTAGGGTAATCTAATGGTGATTCAAGCCTATTTCGACCTAATTTGTGTTTGGTTTGCACATTTCACATGCGTTTGACCTATTTCAAAGGGAGGTCAAAGTGGGTCGTTGTGGGTTGGAGTGGGGTTGAAGTGGGTCGAAGTCTAGCCAGAGTCTTTCTGGGGTAATCTAACGAAGGTTCAAGTTTGTTTCTACCCAATTTGAGTTTGATTCTTGCATTTCACTTGCGTTCAACCCGTTTGAAATGGGCTCAGAGTGGGATTAAAGTGGGTTGGAATGGGTCAGAGTGGGGTTGAAGTTTGGCCTACTATTTGAGTTTTGGATCTGCCTCATTTTAATCTCACGCCCTAAAACGAGCTGGCAAAATGGATGGACGAGGTGGATTGTTCACAAACATCACGGAGGGCGCAACCTTGCCTCCTAGCACAAGATCTTCCTACAAAATCCCTTGGCAGGCTGATGCGGGGATGAACATAATGAGGTCGATCATCGTCTTCCTCAAGGATAACTACTCCGAATCTATGGAGCTTCTCTGGACTCCTCACAGACTTCTCGAATCCATAAGGAAAGAAAGCAAGAAAATATAAATAAATTCTAATAAATTCAAAATTTGATTAATGAATAATTGTCTAATGTGTCTCCTTACACCATTAATAAAGAAAAAATAAACCAAAATTCGTAATTACCAAAAATACCAAAATTCTAACTCTAATAAAAATCATAATTCTAATAAAACTCTTTTAAAGCCTAATTTTTAAAAATAAAAATTCTAAACAAACTTTTGCTAGAAGAGTCCTAAAAATAGAAAAGTATTAAAAAAATTAGAATTACTAAAAATAGTAAATTTTTCCTAAAAATTCATTTTTAATTTGAAAGTGCGCATTTTCTGATGAAACGGTCAGTTCACCTCGGGTGGCCTGTTTCAATAAAGATTGATAGGTTGCGCGCTCCGTAATGATACCCGGATCAAAAGTTATGGTCAATTTATAGTCCACCTTCTTTTCGCCCAACCATGCTAGGAATGGATCCGTGCCATGTTTTACATCACTTAACCATGTTATTCTCCTAATTATTCTAAGCACTTTTCATGTTGGACATAACTCCTAAAGCCCAACCGATGAAGAGTTATAATCAAACTAAAACTTATTATTTATAGTAAAAATGGAACTAAACATGAAATTTGACCGTCAATAGGATGGAATCTCACAAATTTGGCATGGGTAACCCGACATAAATGGGTTGGTTGGCTAAAGTAGCTCATCCTACCCCAAAATCATATATGGTGCGTCGAGTAACTCATTCCGGTTTGTGAGATATGCCTGTTTTAAGGTTATGATAGTCTTGATGATTTCTGCCTCTGATCGGACCTTCTCTGATCCATCTTGGACATGAAAGTGTCCGCGCCCGCTCTACATCACAAGCAATCGGGTCTGAACTGTTCATCAGGTGGGCCTTATGAGTTAGGTTCCTGTTAATAATAAAAAATAAATAAAATAAATCGTACTCATTGGATGATTCTAATAATTTGATCGGTGGTTTCCAAGTGGATGCTAACAGGCATGGTAAAGATTCCCATTTGATGGCAAAGAACTTCTGCTTGAACAGTTGGGATTTCCTGGACCCCACCAAGTACAGACTATCGCAGAAAATTCAAGATTGGCAGATGATCCTGACTGTTCGATTTGAATTAAAAACTCTGAATGGACAGTTGGGATTTCCTGGATCCGCCATGGTAGAAAATTCAGGATTGGCAGATGGTCCTGACCGTACGATTTGAATTAAAAAAATTTAAGTCATGTGGTGATTGGGAGGTTTGGATAGTTTGGTGGCACCTACTAGATGAATGGTTCGGATCCTTTTCACCTCTGACACGTATTCAGGGAAATCAGAGATGCTTGCTGTTAGCAATTTGCTACTACTGAAGTGAAAACAGAAAACGATAACTTGCTGGAGATTATGACCCATGATCTAGAAAATAATAGTAAGTTGCTAAAGATGACCCTAGAACGGCTAAGTACTTCTATGGTTTTTAATCGGCCTGATTTTAGTACATTCCTTTCTACCCACTGAATCGGTTTGATCAGAGGTACATGACAGGGCAGCGCACGCATGGACACCATCCCCATCCTTCACTGTGGTTTGGCCCACCTGAGTTGTGTATATGGGGGATCCAAGAATCGAGGATCACACCTGATGGACAGAGTGGATTATAGCATTTCACGTGATGCGCTATTGTTGGGGATTTTGGTCCCTCCTGTCTAACCTCCATCGAGATTTCCTCTTAATATAGGGAGTTCCTGCAATACGTAGCCCCGTGGGGCCACTATTAGAGCAGAAAAAGAAAAGAAAAGAAAAAAACTAATCGAAAACTCGGAGCACATAAAACAGTGAGAACTGAATGCTCACCATTGAAACTTTATTGGAACCCACGTAATTTTTGGATTAGGCTGATATTTGAGTTTTCTTCCCTTCGTCCTAGTGTAGAGAGGGACGTGATGAGGTCAATCACCTTCTTCTTCACCTCAAATAAACGGACTACTTTGTACTTCTTACAGAGCTTCCTTGAATCTACGAAGGATAAAAGCAGGAATAATTCCTAATAAATTCGAAATAACTTGATTGATGATAAAAACAAAAATGAAAAATTAAATTACAACTCTTTAAATAAGGAACTCAAACTTAGGACAGAATTTTAGACTTGTACTCCAACTCAAACACATCGAAAACATTACTTAATATAAATAGTAAACTTACTATTTATAATTAACCTCTATTCCTACTGGACTTTGTGGTTTTTGGCCAAAAATAGTAAGTGTCCAATTTGGCACAACCATGTTATTATCCTAGCTTTTCTAAGCCATTTTCATGTTGGACGCTACTTCTACAACTCAAAGGATCAAACGGTATACTCAAACTAAAACTTACTATTTATAGTAAAAATGAAATTAAATGGGACTTTTGACCGTAGATATGATGGAATCTTTCAAATCCAGCACGGGCAACCAAGTGTAGTGAGATACGACTGATTTAGGGTTCTGACGGTCCGAATTGTTTCCGCCTCCAATCGTGCCTTGTCTAGTCCATCTTTGCCATGAAAGTGTTTGAGACCCACTCTACATCACATACTGGTGAGAATCATTCAATCTTATGAATGGATCATCATGATAGTGCGGGCATTTCTATTCTCACTGTTTCCTGTAGTTTGGCATACTTGGGTCTTGGATCTCTTTCATTTTTGGCCCCTCATCTTAACATGAGCTTGCGAGGGAATGGATTTGACATGAACATCAGGATGAACCTATAACGTTCAAAGTAGGTTAACTTTAGGAGATGGTAAGAAAAACAAATAATGATTTCTCAATTATAAGGAGAAGAAAAATAAGAGCTTAGGAAACAAGAGAGAAGAGAGAGAGAGAGAGAGAGAGAGAGAGAGAGAGAGAGAGAGAGAGAGAGAGAGAGAGAGAGAGAGAAGAAGAAGAAGAAGAAGAAGAAGAAGAAGATACCAGTAGATTTCTCAATTACAACAAGAAAAACGAGAAATGAAAAGGTAAGCATTATTCAAGTTATCCACATCCACATACCCTCTAGAAAAAAAAAAAAAAAAAAAACTTCTACGATGCTTTTAGAGCTTACAAATATCACATGACAATGAATTACAACAAATAGAAATACATAACAGCATTTTTTTTATACTTGAAATGAGGGATGGCTATCTATTCACACTAAAAAAAAAACAGCTAGTAACTTCTCAGCGAGTGAATATGAGAGTCAAATAGATATAGCCCCAGCTCTTGATGCCCACTACCTATTAGGTGCTTCGTTTGCAGTTCCTGACAACAGAGTCATAAAAATAATAAATAAATAAATAAAAAGATATAGAATATCAAGTGAACTAATAGATAATACACTTCTTGTAAGCTTTGGAACAAAACGTACAGATGATAGGGAGATGTGCCAACATAACGGAATGGATAGAGTAGATATAACACAAACAACACGGTGAGTTTCACAGATCTTACTGCTTCGGGTCGGCTGCAAGCAATCTAAGACCATTTATCTCACTCTCCAAACCAGACCGATCCCTTCACAACAACACCTATTGCAGAGCGGATTAGGTGTTTTATGTTTTACAGTGTCTATTGTGATGTAAATGTTTTATATCCACACTATTGCTCTGTTTTGCCAGTTCATTTTAGGGCATGAGCCCAAAAGTAAAGCTAATCACATCCTATTAAATCACTGGCACCCACGGTTCAAACTTTTCCAGGGCCCACCCTAAAATCATGCCTATCAAATCACTGCCACCAACAAACCTCAGAATCTGTGCCGCATGGTGGCTCACAAAATGGAACGTTGGCCGGGCTCTCAGGATATGCAATTTTCAGGCCGAGGTGTACAGACCAAGTGGGTCCATCACATAATTGTTATGTCGAGTCCGGATCATCTGCTTTCTACAAACAAGATTTTCTTGTTTATTACATTTTAATTGAGCCATATTATCATAGACTGCATTTAATGCAGCATTGCTAACAATGTCAATGATAACATGGACCAATTATAATGCAGGAAAAAAGAAAATCTCTGTTTGCGGCGAGTAGAAGATTCAGTTTCTTATTATGAAATAAGTTTACTACATTGCATTTTAGAGGAACTGGCCTCCTTGAAACAATCATAAAAATGTCAAAAAATAAAATAGAGAGAAAATGAAAGTATTTGAAAAAGAAATTAAAAAACATTAATATCTATAGATAACAAAAATATCTACCGTGAATAGAAAAAAAGGAAACATAAAACATTCACCTGATAACTGCTTTAACCTTCTGGGTGTTCTCTCCCTAAATCGTGAGAAGTCTTGACTAGTCCGTTCTTGACTGTCAAAACATCGTATGAGTGGGATATGCTGAATGGAATCGACCAACTGTTCGACTCCATCCTTTTTTAGCCCCTTCAAGAAAGCCTCCGACATATCTTGCATGCGGAGTTCTTTGAGGTTAGTGAGGTGTTCGATCCCCAACGGCGCCTCCACTAATTCTTCGCAACGTCCAATATTTAGCTTTTCAAGGCTAGACATTGCTCCCTTCTCCACCCTCACAGTCTTCAACCCGCTCAAATCAATGAGCCATAATTGCTTAAGTCTTGGATATCCTCTACCCTCACAACATAACTCTTCTCCATCATAAGCTCGGTCTAGTAGGAGTTCCACCAAATTGGGCAGTGATTGAAGGGCTTTGAGTGGATCATCCCTCAATCTGGACCATCTCAGATGAACTCGTACTAGATTTTGAAGCGAGGCAATCCATTCAGGCAACTTCTCCAAATGCCCTATCAAATATAGATGTTGAAGAGGTAGCGGAGGATGCGATAAAGAATGCAGGTCGAGAACCTCCTCCTCATCCATTGATGTCACATGAAAGGAGTGAAGGTGAATCATCTTCTCAATGGAAGTGCATAAATCATTCCCATCTTCCACTCTTAGCTTCATAATGCGTAACCTCCTCAGTTGGGTGAGATTCCCCAGCTCTCTAATGATGCCACTCTCTGCCTCTATTCGTGTCAATGACTGTAGGGATCTCATACTCCCCATTCCAGCAGGCACCTTAATTCCATCTGTAGGATTAAATGACCTGTAAGCCCCATCTCTGTTATGGTGATATACCACAAGGTGGCGGAGGCACTCAAGCCTGAGAATCTCAGCTGGCAATTCACGTACAAAGGTGCCCCTAAGATCCAATGTTTCCAAGTTCTGTAGCTTCCCCAACGAACTTGGAAGCTTCTTGGTCTTTGTATTATGCAAGCTTAGGTATCTCAAATGCAACAAGCTTGTCAGATCATCAGGAAAGATTTCCATGGACACATTTTCAAGATCCACCACCTTCAACAACCTTAAGCTCGCAAATGATGTGATTGCAGAGGTGGTACATAGTCCATCCACCCCAAAAATGAACAAAGAGCGAAGATGGGAGAAGGTATCATATTTTAGAAAATTCTCACCACTGTAAATGGACAGATGCCGGATTCTGTTACACAATGTCGTTTTCTCTTCAACAGAAGATGCAAAGAAATGCTCCTCCCTGGATTTTGAAATAACAAATTCCCGCACGATGTCATGGAGGCGACAAGTCATCAGCTTCCCCCATGGACTCTGTTCTACCACTAGAATGAGATTTCTAGTGATGAGCGCATTGAGATAACCTTCAGCAACCTCTTCCATTGACCTGCTTTCATGTCTTTCTATAAAACCCTCTGCTATCCATAGCTGAATTAGTTTCATACGCTTAATGGCATAATCTTCAGGGAAAACACACATATACAAGAAGCATGATTTGAGATAGTAAGGCAGGTCATTGAAACTGAGAGATAATATTTTCATCACGTTTCTAAGATTGTCATCGCTTTCAAGCTCCAATCCAAGGCTACGGTGAATCATCTCCCACTCAACATATGTCTGGCCCTTGATCGACAAAAGACTACCTAATGCAACAATTGCAAGCGGTAATCCCCGGCATTTATTGACAAAGCTTCGAGAGAGCTCCTCCAATTCAGGAGGGCAACTATTCTTCTCATGCGAGTGGAATGCTTTCTTGCAAAAGAGGGACCAAGCGTTTCTTCGACTTAGAGCTCGAAGATGGTAGATGTGATCAGAGGGTCCAACGCAAGAAGATGATGCGACGTCACCTTTGCGTGTGGTGATCATTACCCTGCTACCGCATTTACTAGCAGGCAACGCATTTCTTAAGAAATTCCATACATGTTCACGCCATACATCATCAAGAACAAGTAAATACCTTTTGTTCTTCAAGTAGTCCCGTACCACTTGAATTAGCTCGACCTTTGTCATCGCATCTACTCCTTGGGGAGACGGATCTTCGTTTGCCTTGAAGAATTGCTTTATCATGCTTCTGAGTACATCCTCCCCTTTGAACGATTGCGAGACAGTGATCCAAGCACATGTTTCAAAATGTTTCTTCACCTTTTGGTTATCATAGACTTTCTTTACCAGAGTGGTCTTGCCAAGTCCACCCATCCCGACCACTGAAATCTTCGTGAGTTTCGAATCTCCTTTGACTAACCATTGGATCAATTGATTCCTTGGCTGATCAATTCCCACAAGATCAGCTTCCTCAATGAAAAGAGCATCCAGTCGGCGATCATGCCATGGCTCATTCATGCTGTTGGAGCTTGAACTTTCCTCTGTCCTATTAAGAGCGTATGCATCTTTTCTCTCCGTAATCGTACGAATTCGGGTTTTGATATCTCGTATTGAGGATGCAGTCTGATGGTGCACCATAAGCTGCTTGATGAGTGTATGAAGAAAATCGATGCATCCATGGGCACCGTTCTGCTCTTGTGCTTGGCCGAGCATGAACTCATCGAGAACATCTTCAATGTCGTAAGCAACTTCTCTTACTTGTTTTACCCATGTCTTGAGGCCTTCATCAGTATCTTGTCTTGAATCGGCATCCCTTAAAAAGGATCTGATGCTTTCTAACTCATTTCTGAGTTCACGGACTTCTCCGTCGACCCCTTTCAACGAATTCGCTTCATCCACCAGCAAAGGCCCCAAGTATTGCATTAAGAAGCTCACAGCACTCTCCGCCATTTCTTCTTTTCCTTCTTCTCTCTCAAATTTGGGTTTCCTTCTTTCTTTCTTCAATCCTTGCTTTCTATAGATTAGAGGGACAAATTTCTCAGATTCTGGATATCTCCCGATAAATCCACTGAATGATAGTATCACGATATTATCGCCGAGTTCACACCCCTTCGACCGCCGAGTTGTACGAACGGTTCAGAGGAGATCAAAGTTACATGGGTCACAAAATTATGTATTTATTATATCCACCCCGTTCATCCATTTATCGAGATCATTTTAGATCATGAGCCCAAAAATAAATCATATCCAAAGTTCAAGTGGACCACACCACAAATAGCAATGGAATAATGATTCTCACCGTTAAAGCGTTTGTAGGGCCACCGTAACGTTTATTTTCCATCCACCCTGTTCATAAGGTCACAAATAGGAAAAAAAAATATTATATTGATACAAAACTTATGCGACTCCCAAAATATTTTCAATGGTAGACGTTTAATCCCCACTACGTTTTGCATCGTGGTCCACTTGATGACTAGCTCGTCAAATGGACCGACGGTTCGGATATAACACTTACTTCGTGATGAAACCCACATAAATTATTGACGTCAACACACCAATCGTATTGGTTGCGTGTGGTGACTGTAACGGGTGTTTCCCAGAAGCGGATGGCTCACTGAGTAGCTCAGTAAAAGTTACCATGACTCGTGTATTTTATCTACTCCATTCATCCATTTTATTATATTATTTTAATGCTTTAACCTAAAAAAACTGAAGTGTATAAAGGGCCTGTTTGATCTACTCGTTGGAATTGCTATTTCACCTGTGCATCCAGGAAATGCAGCGCAGCGTTAAAGATCATTATATTACGTTTTGCATTCAATTCCCGCGTTTGACGCATTTAACGCGTTTGACGAGGCACGAAAAACTGAAGTGGTCATCAGTTAGTGTAATTTCGGCTTACCATTTTTCAAGATCAACTAGACATCCACCATAAAACATGACACAGTGTGAATGAAGATTTTTGGATCTAACCAGTGATTATCAAGTTTGGGCCACTGATGATAAAGCACGGTCATTTTTCCCAACCAATCTTCATGGTGGGCCCACCCTTTTTCATGGTGCTGATGTCCTGCAGAAGTAGTACGTTAGTGGGAAAGATGGTACTGTACCACAGATGTTGTGCCTTGTATGTAGGTGATCAGGTCTCAATAAAGAAACTGATGAGATGTTGAAATGGACATGGAGGATATTTTAAAGCTGTTTACTATACAAGGGACAAGATGGAACTTGCTTGAGTGATATGGACAGGAGAACCCGCAGAATTAGCATATATCATATACGCAAGCGTTCATCAAGTGGAAACTACTGTGGGAACTCTAATTAACCAAAAATATTAGTGTTCTAAAATTATGGTTAATTTAAAAATATAGACTATATAATAAAAATGCTTGTTTTATTTTTGGATAAATAAAATTTCCAGTTTTATATAACTGATGAATGGTCTTAATCTATCGTATACAAAGTTAGCACGTGTATGGCTTCGATTACGCAAATAAAGATCAACTAGACCACGCCACATGAAACAGTGTGAATTGATCTTCTACCCTCAAAAAATTTACGGGGCCACATAAGTTTTGGATCAAGTTTATATTTGCTTTTTTCCCTTCATTCATGTCTGTTTATAAATAAGTTGGATGATAAATAAACAACAATGTAGGACATATAAAGGTTTCAACGGTAGATATCATTATTCCCACTGTTTCCACTTGAGCTTGGGATATGCTTCAATTTTATCTGGAAAAACCGATGAACGGCATGGATAGGCCACATACATTTACGATAGGCTCAACTGAGTAACTCGGTATGCAGTCCGATCTCTATACCACGGGTACATCAAGCCCACAGTTAGGGAAACACCCAACCAGCTGCCATGACAGTTGGTGGAAGACGATTACAATGAAATGGGAGGCGTGTGTGTGGGACCCGGCTTCCCACCACCTATTTGAAGAATGCGGTTTGCGTGGTCAGGTTTGCTCGACCGTTAAAACGTGGGCTCCATGGTAAGGGAAGGCTGCCCATGACAGCTGGTGGAATTGGAAAGGGCGCTGTGCGTGGGACCCAACTTTGCCACCTATCACCTATTGCCTCCGTACAGGTTTCAGTGGTGGACGCCATTATTGATGGACGTAAACATGAGTGCACAGTATGGATTAGCTCTCCATACTTTTCATGAGTAGCTGTCGGTGATAGAAAATAAAGTTTTATAAACAGCGGCTTAATTAATATCAAATATATATTCTAACTAAATTTTTCAAAAAAAAAAAAATCAAAATGCAACAGGTGATTTAATCACGGCCATTTAATACACCCGTTTCCTTAGCTCAAGTGGTAGACTGAGCGAAAGATACCTCGTTTCAGCGCTAGGTCTTGGCAACGATTCCCTAGTGGGGGTGGCTAAGGGCGTGGGCATTAGATTGTATCAAGGTGGATGACAGGTAATGATGGCTGCCTTACGGGATCCCTATACCTAGGGAATCTACCTTCCAGTATGTTTGGCCTGCTGGCCAAATCTGGGATTACGCGTGGCCAATCCCTTTCAATCCGTCCACCCAAACATGTCCCGGGCAAAATAGATAGGATTAGGAGGGATTGGGTGGATTTCATGGTAATGATGTTGATGTCAGTGGATTGCTCGAATGGATTTCAATCCCATGGGATTTCTCCAAGTTTCAAGGTAATGAGGGTGATGTCAGTGGACTGGTCTGGCAATCCCATGGGATCTCTCCAATCCAAGTAGAAGTTATTCAACGTGCTTATTTGGCACGCCATTGGATTTCTCCAATCCAAGTAGAAGTTGTTCAACGTGCTTTTTTGGCACGCCTGGCCAATCCTGGGATTGCTCCTTCCAATTCCTTCTAATACAATCTAATCCCATCTAATAGTGGGTGTACTAACAAGCTAACCAAATTTATAAATAAAAAAATAAAAAAAATACGATCATTTAATTTCCTTGTATTAATTTTCTTTTTAAAAAAATAATAATAATACATGCACACACACCCCACTCACACACTCACGCTGGTGGAATTTCACTACCTATGGATACTCGAACCCTTGACCGGGTGTTGAAACTCCCGAGAGTCTGCCACTCGAGCAAGTGTAAGGATCCTTGTATTAATTTTCTTGGTCATGCAAGTAAATAATCGATGGCTTGAGTGATCTCTATTTACTCTGTGTGACGCCCCGTCACTGTGGTCACATGTGGGCAGGCACACATGTGGGCGGGGCCCAAGGTGGCTGGCAGGCTACTGTATGGCTGACAGGTTACTGTGCTGGTAGCTACTGTGCATACAGTGAAGGTGAAACTTTGTCCAATATCGAAAGTGTCGTCTGAAGTTGTGGGAGTTATATGTGGAGTTGCCGCCCTATACTGTATAGGGCCTTTTGGGGTGACCCCGAGAGCAAAACCGTGCGGGCTGTGCCCAGAGTAGACAATATCATACAGTGTGGGCGTGGGCTGTTACAAATGGTATCAGAGACGAGGACGACTCTGCCCTCGGTGGGGGATATATTATATTAAGTATATAATATACAATATTTTATAATATAATATATTATATTAAGTATATAATATACAATATTATATGATATTTTAATAACTAACATTTTGGAGGGCCACCCCCACGTGGGACCACCAAAGATGTATGTATTTTATTCACACCACCGTCCAGTGGTGTGGACGGTGGGACCACCAAAGATGTATGTGTTTTATTCACACCACCGTCCAGTGGCGTGGACAGTGAGATCCCAGTGATGTATGTGTTCTCACCACACCGTCCAATGTTTGAACGGTGGGGTCCACCATGACCCTTTTTGGCAAGTTCATTTTTAAGGCCTGAGACTAAAAATAAGATAGATCTATTTATCAAGTAGACCACGCGACGCAGTGAGGACTGAACGTCTACCATTGAAATCCCTTAGGACCTTATGATCAGATTGGATGGGAAATATATGTTGTGGCGGGCCTTGGGAATTTTAATGGTGAAAAATCATTAACATCACTTATCTTTGGTGTGGTCTATTTGATATACATACAGCCCATGTGATGTGGCCTACTTGCCATATAGAGGCCCATCTTGATTCATTTGTGGCCATTCATTGAGGCCCACCTTGATATATGTATGAGGCCTTTTGGGGGCAACCCCGAGAACAAAACCGTGCGGGCTACGCCCGGAGCGGACAATATCATACAGTGTGGGCGTGGGCTGTTACAAATGGTATCAGAGCCGAGGACGGCTTTGCCCTCGTTGGGGGATATTGTGACGCCCCGTCACTGTAGTCACATGTGGGCGGGCACACATGTGGGCAGGCCTCAAGGTGGTTGGCAGGCTACTATGCACACAGTGAAGGTGAAACTTTGTCCCACATCGGAAGTGTCGTCTGAAGTTGTGGTGGTTATATGTGGAGTTGCCACCCTATACTGTATGAGGCCTTTTGGGGCGACTCCGAGAACAAAACCGTGTGGGCTGTGCCTAGAGCAGACAATATCATATAATGTGGGCGTGGGTTGTTACACCATTTCTGCTATTTTACTAAAACAGTGAGATTTTGAATGTGCAGTCCAGGTGTTTGTAAAAATGCTGCACAGACGAACTTAGCTCGAACTAGCCCGAGCTATTGACCTAACCGAGCCGAGCTAAGTTCAAGCTGGGGTCAGTGAGTCGTCGAGTTGAGTCGAGCTGAGGCTAGCTCGACTCGGTTCGACTCGATGTACACCCATAGTCCTGCCTTAGAAACTTAGGTGGGACCTACCGTGGGGTTTTTTGAGAAATCCACCCGTCCATCCGTTTTTATCATATCATTTTAAGATATGATCCAAAAAATGAGTCAGGTCCAGGGATCAAGTGGACCACAAGTTGGGGATTTAATGTCCACCATTAAAAACTTCTTGGGAGATGGAGAAGTTTCAGATCAATCTGATATTTGTGTTTTCACTTCCTCCACGTCTACATGACCTTTTGAATAGGTTGGATGATAAAAAAACATCACGGTGGCCCTTAAAAAGGTTTAAATGGTGGGTGTCATTATCACTGCAGTTTCCTTTGGTGTGGTCCACTGGAGCTGTGGACCTTCTTCATTTTAAAGATCATACCTTAAAATGATCTTGAAAAGCAATGAACGACGTGGATAAAAAACTTACATCACGTTGGGCCCCATAGAGCCCTGCCCAGACAGATTACCGTCCAGGCGTGGTAAGGACGCAATCTGCGTCCTCTTTCTTTTGCGGAACAGGTGAAAACGAATTGGCTACTCCCCTAACCGCTAGCCCGGTGGTGGAGGTTGGTGCTCTATGGGGCCCCACCATGATGTATGTGTTTCATCCATGACGTTCATCCATTTTTACATATCATGTTATGGGTTTATCCCAAAAATAAAAGGGATATAAAAACAATAGGAAAACTATTTATTCCACATAAAATCCTAAGGCCCATTGTCTTGTTTATTTGATTAGGTCATACAAACATAGATGAAGTGAAAAAACAAATATCATCTTGATCCAAAACTTTTTTGGATCCCAAAAAGCTTTTAATGCTCGACGTTCAATCAACACTGTTTCCTGTAATGTGGTTCACTTGAGATTGGGATATATCTTATTTTTGGTCTCATACCCGAAAATGATCTAAAAAAAATAGATGGACAGCATAGATGAAACACATCCACATTGTGGGGCCCACAGAGCACCAACCACCTGACATTGGCTGGTGGCAGGGGAGCAGCCAATTCGTTACCGGAACGGGCCCTGTTTAACGGACGCGGATTAGATACTGACAGGTTGAGTAGCGAGTCCGTAAGTGACGTCACCAAGTTCTATAGGCCCCACTATGATGTATGTGTTGTATCCACACCGTCCATCCATTTTGAGATATCATTTTAGGGCATGAGCCAAAGAATGAGGTAGCTAAAAATCTGTAGTGGACCCCACCACAGAAAACAGTGTGGAGAGTGATTCCCACGGTTGAAACTATCCTAAATCGCACCATAATGTTTATTTGAAATCCAACCTATTCAAAAGTTAAAAAAGACATGAAAGAATGGAAAACACAAATATCAGCTTGATCTAAAACTTTTATGGCATTTAGAAGTTTTTAACGGTTGGCATCATTGTCCGACTGTTTTCTGTGCTCGAGTCCACTGGATTTGGATATTGCCCTAAAATGATCTCTCCAAGTGGATGGAAGGCGTGGATACAAAACACACATCATGGCAGGGCCCACGGAACTTAGTGACATCACTTCAGTAGCAAGTCGTAAACTTTGTGAGGTCTAACATGATTTATGTATCTGATCCGCTCTGTCCATCCATTTTATCATATAATTTTAGGGCCTGAGCCCAAAAATTAATTATATTGAATGATCAAATGGATCACACCACAAGAAACAATTGAATTGAATGTCTACTGTTGAAAATTTTTTGGGGGCCACGAAAATTTTGGATCAAGCTTATATTTGTTTTTTCTCTTCATCCACGTTTATATGATCTTATGAACAGATTGGATGACAAATAAACATCCCGTGACGCCTAACAAGATTTCAATGGTTGAAATCATTATTCCCATTGTTTCCTGGGATATGATAAACTTAAGACTTGAAATTGGTTCAATTTTAGGCTCAACCCCTTAAATGATATGGAACAACGGATGGATGGGGTGGATTTCTCAAAAAAACTGACGGTTAGCCCCACCAAAGTTTCCATAGCATTACTTCATGCTAAAGGCTTTTGCAGGAAATACACAGAGTCGTATTTTAATAACCAGTTTCATCGATTTTGTTTTTTTACTCATCTTATAAAATATTACCTTGGTTTGGAATTTTCAACATCCGACTGCTTGTGTGTTGTCTGCTCTCAACTTCATGGAAAGGTACTATGCTGTCGAGTGCATAGCACTCCATCAAAATTGTAATTTTGGTACGGATGCATATTTGGTTTACGAATGGTTAAAGCCGTTCTAAATTTCATACGGTTTCAAACCATGTCAGATGTAAAAAAATTAAAAAAATGCACCGTATTTAATAATTACCCAACACTTTTCCAATCTCAAACCGTGTAAAAAAACCCACGGTCGGTCGGTCTCTCTCTCTCTCTCTCTCTCTCTCTCTCTCTCTCTCTCTCTCACACACACACACACACACACGCACTCTCGAACCGTCTCCTCTCCCTAACCCTCCCCTCATGAACCCTTGAATCTTTCTTTCAGCGCCTCCTCTCTGCATACTGCTTGCAAAAGAAACCTTAGAAATCTAGGTTTTACCACTATTCCCTTCTATATGCACTGGATTTAGGGCATTTTTTTTCCTCCAATCAAACAGACCAAAACCCTAGAATCAATCCTTCTAGAAATCAGCAACGCGAACAGGATGATGCGTAGGTCACGACGAGGATCGATGGTGGAGGTGGTGTTGAGAGCCTACACTATGAGATCATTGAGAATTACGCCTATAGGGAAGAATAGGTCGAGTATCAGGGTTTTAATCCGGTTTTGGAGGAGAACTAGATAGAATTTTGCAATTTTTACTTGATTTCTCCATTTTATTTTGAGATCCGATGATAGGCACAGAAAAGAAAGCTGTACACCGGATATTATGTGATGGTGAAATGGTTCTTTTCATTGCTCAGTAGCATCGGTGAGAATGGAGTTTTCTTCTCTGTAAGCAAGAACTGATAATTTGTTAGCGAATCACGTTGAAAGAATAATTCCTTAAGTCAGTCTATTTATGTCTATTGACACAAGGTAATAATAATAATAATAAAAATCATACGAAAGGTTTAACCTCCTATCCTTGCACAAATCTCCTAAACGAAGCGTAATACATGTGGCGAAGACGACTGAATCCACTGTCCAATATCTCTAATATGTCTGTATCGGTGCAGGGACACCAACAATTCAATTAACCTTTAAGTTGGGTAGATTCTAGTATACCTGCCTATCATAATCACACACAAAAATTGAATCCAGGCCCCTCACATGTGTCGCTTAGCTCAATTAAATTGAGCCGAAACAAAGGTGCCAACCCGCTCAAATAAATTGAGCTGAAATAAAGGTGCCAACATGTGGTAACATCCCATCTCCTGTATCTAGTTGTGCCAGGCCAGAGTGTAACAGCCCACGCCCACACTGTATGATATTGTCCGCTCTAGGCACAACCTGCACAGTTTTATTTTCAGGGTCGCCCCAAAAGGCCTCATACAGTATAGGGTGGCAAGTCCACATATAACCACCACAACTTCAGACGACACTTCCGATGTGGGACAAAGTTTCACCTTCACTGTGTGCACAGTAGCCTGCCAGTCACCTTGGGGCCCGCCCACGTGTGCCCGCTCACATGTGACCACAGTGACGGGGCGTCACAAATAGTTTTACAGGTATTTTATCAAACACCTTCTAAGCAACATAAAAATCAAGAAAAGAAGGGTATTTGTTTCATTAATGTGCTAGAATGGTAGGGTACATATCCTACCTTTCTTCTGCATATCCTACCTTCCCTACTATCGTCGAAACACCTCATGCTAGTCAGGGTACATATCCTGCCTTCCCTTCCATCGTCCATATCCTACCTTTCTTCTACAAGCATCTCTTCCCTGCCATCGTCCATATCCTGCACATCATAACACAAGCATATCTTTCTTTCCACACTCATTGAGTGATTTCATCAAACACTTGGTGAGCAACATCAATATCAAAGTAACCGAGTCACTAAACTGGTTCGATCTGAGTTCAATTCGAGTTGGGTTCGATCCGAGTCGAGTCGAGCTGGGGCCAACTCGAACTCTGCTCGAACTCATTTTTGAGCTAAAAAAATCAGCTCGACTCGGCTTGAACTAGCTTCAAACCGAGTTGAATCGAGCTTTTTCGAGTCGAGGCGAGCGAGCTAACCGAGCTAGCTCGGTTCGTGTACACCCCTAGGCAGGACCTTCATGCGGGAGGCTTTCGTAGGAAATATACGGGAGAGAGAGCTGGTTTCACCTATTTTGTTTCTCCACTCTTCTATAAAATCTCACCTTTCTCCCTATAAAATCTCACCATTCTTTCGAAACTTTCACCATCCGACCGCTAGCATAGTGCCAACACTCGACCTCATGGGAAGGTAACATGCAGTCAAGCGCATAGTACCTTTTCCCGATATATATATATATATATATATATATATATATATATATGTGTGTGTGTGTGTGTGTGTGTGTGTGTGTGTGTGTGTGGAAAAGGTACAATGAGCTCGAGCGTATTACGGTCGTCCATGAGGTCGAGCTGTGTGGGCCCCACTGTGATTCCTTTCGAACATCAACACCGTCCACCAGATGCACCATTCCATCGTGGGCCTGGACGGCCCAATATTAGCCATATACGGAACTCAGGTGGGTCATACCATCTAAAACCATAAGTATACATGCCAAAAACATATAAAAGCACTGGCGGGACCCACCTGCAATTTGGATGCAGGTGAAACTTGGTCTGAACCCTCATCCAAGTGGGACACACATAATGGATGGTCTGGATTTGCAAACCACATCTCGAAAGGCCCCAACAAATGGTTATGAATGTTTTAATGGTGCACGGCCCCTCTCAACTTCTGTATGTGGTGTGGCCCACAAAAGTCACGGATTGACTTGATTTTGGGTCGTCCAGGCCCACGATGGAATGGTGCATCTGGTGGACGGTGTTGATGTTTGAAAGGAATCACGGTGGGGCCCACACAGCTCGACCTCATGGACGACCGTAATACGCTCGAGCTCATTGTACCTTTTCCTATATATATATATATATATATATATATATATATATATATATATATATATATATATATATATCCTTGTCGAGTCGGGTTTCTGATCGATTCGAGTTTGATCGGATCAAGTTTCGGGTCGACTCAGGTCAAGTTATTGGGTAACTCAGACTCACTCAGTTTGAGTTCGGATGGGACGAAGCCTACTCGTTTGGACCGACTCACCCATTCGGTTCAGGTTAAGTCGGATCTGAATGAGTCGTACGAGTCGAGTCGTCCGTGTCCATCTCGATCTAACCATGTGCGAGGGGATTGGAAGACTTTCAAAATTAGCAGGTAAATGTCAAACCAGATATTGGATGCCTTTAAAAGGTTGGGAGATATGCAACTGGTGGGCCGTAGCTTATGGTCAACTTTCTAGACTTACAATTCATTTCTATACTTAAGAAAAATTTAAAACCCTATGATTTGGTACCTCTCACAGCACTACACACCATGATATTCCCAGTTGCATGCGTTGGTGCGCTCAGACCGTCCTATTGATTGATCAAGAAGTTCATTTGGGTCCATCACGCACTTCATGGCCCAATCATGCCAGTCAGATGATGGGCCTTTCTTTTTTTATGTCCATCATTTTTCAAACAATGGATGAAATTGTAAGGATTTTCTGATAGAATAATCAGGTCAGGGTAAATTTTGTTGGGTATAGCTCATGAAATGCGTGCTTGACCTAATAGACTGTATGGATCATTTGAAATGGACTGTCCAATTGTCATGGCACAGTAGGGAACATTATAAGCTCTTGTTCCCAGAGTGCACTCTATCATTTCTAATTGTCTAATGTACGTCGTCAGGGCAAGTTGTGATTAAAAACCATTGCTTGTTTTGTCCAAAGTGCCTAAAGTCGATGTAGCTTACCGTCATGTGAGGCCGGTTAACGAGGCCTCGAGGTGTGAAAGTCCGACTAATTTTAGTTCTATTTTAGCCGTCTGCTTAATGGACAAGGTGGAAATTTCTTCTATCAAGTGAACAGTTGACATAGAATGCTTCTTTTGCTGTCCACTTGTTTTTTTTTTTTTTTTTTCAAAAAGGTGCCAGCACACCGGCCACATTTGATACATGAGACTCCAAAAATACAACTACAAATAAGGACATGCACCTAAGCTCAGACAAGCATCATGGTTTTCTAAAAAGTAAAAAGAAAATCTTGGTGGACGGGTTTATTTCTACACAGATTAAGTTGACAGTCAGTATTTAAAGCTAAAGAGCTAATTTTCAAAGGTTCGAATAATAAAGACCAGGAACTTTTATTAATTGTATCCATTATATAAAGTATGAACTATCGTATAAATTGTCCCTATTTGTGGAATAGATTAGGACGGGTGTATTAGATGGCAGTTAGAAGATAAGAGCCATGGGTGATTAGATTTGTTTTGGAGTCGCCACTTGTTAAATCTCCAAATTCTATGACAGCTTGACACTCTTGGTATAGGGTGATGAGACCACTGGATATAAGGAGCCATCATCACCGCAAGAACCGCTGTTATCACCAATTCAGTGAAATTGGATAGTGTGAACAAGGATTTAGATTGGGTTTTTGTGCGTGGATAAAGTGCGCTGGCATGTCAGAATCTATTCTACTTAAAATTTGACTGAACCGCTGATGTTCCCCTTATTGAGCTAAACATATTAGAGACTAGGATCAAAGATCCATCGTCTTCTTAGACCAATGGAAAAAACATATGCACAGTGTGAATATATACCAAATACATCAAGGTGAGCCCCACACGATTGGGGTAACACCCACTAAAATGTTACCCAGGTAACAGCAAACCGCTCTCCTCTTAAGACGAACGATGCGGACTCGCTACTGGGTTGAGTAGCAAGACTCACAAGTGAAGTGACATCATCAAGTTTTGTGGCCTCCCCATGATGTATGTGTTATATCTACACCGTTCATTCATTTGGGAGAGTGACACCCACTGTTGACCTAAAGAACGAGGCAGATCCAAAGCTCTAGTAGACCCACCATAGAAAAAGTTGGGAGAGTGACACCCACTGTTGAAACCTTCATAGGGTCCACCATGATGTTTTGATACCCAACATGTTTGTAAGTTAACACAGACATGAACGATGAAAAAAGGGAAACACAAATATCAACTTATCAAAAACTTTTATGACCCTTGGAAGTTTTTTAAGGGTGGGCATCACTCTCATCACTATTTTCAGTGATGGGTCCATTCAAGCTTTGAATCTAACTCATTCTTTGGCTCATGCCCTAAAATGATCTCTCCAAATGGATGTATAGTGTGGATACAAAACATAGATCATGGTGGGCCCACATAACTTGGTAATGTCACTTCAGTAGTGAGTTTCGCTACTCAACCTGTGGGTAGCGAATCGGGCGTCCGTTTTGTAGCTCCCACTGTGCCTGAGAAACGGAAAAAGAAGAAGCGGATTGCATGATGTGCCACTCATCACCAACCTCCATCTCCTTGTGTGCTGACATCACCAAGTTCCGTGGGACCCATTATCATGTACGGATTATATACACACCGTAGATTAATTTGGAGAGATAATTTTAACGCATTAGCCCGAAACTGAGACAGATGGACAGATCCAAATCTCACCAACCTCCATCCCCTGTGTGCTGACGTCACCAAGTTTTGAGGGATTCATTATCAGTTAGGTGTTTTATCCACACCGTCAAACAATTTGGAGAGATCTTTTTATGGCATGAGCCAAAACTGAGACAGATCCAAATATCACTTGGTGGGGCCCACCGAGTTTGTGGACCACACCATAGAAAGTTAAATGGGGATAAATGATGCCCAATGTTTTAATGGTGCAAACTTGTGGTGAGGCAAGTCACATGACTTGATTTTTAGGCCCATGATCAAGCTCGATGGATATATATATATATATATATATATATATATATATATATATATATATATATATATATATATATATTTTCCTATCAAAAATCAGGTCTATGACATGAACTTATGAACGAAATTTGTATGCATATGAAACTTGATGGTACACAATAAATTTGGATAATGGTGGGCTGTTATAAAGAAGGTTTCAACGTATGTGGGCATCATGACTTGATTTTTGAGACCTAGGCCCACGATGGAATGGTGCTTTCGTGTTGATGTGATCTAGGTGAGACCTCATGGTTTGATGGATAATGGTGCCTCGGTAGGTTTTGGTTTCCCGCCATGATCTACGTGAAATGATCTGCCTCCCAACATTAAATGATCTCCCCAAACGATTGTGTGTGGATATAACATTTACATTATGTAGGACCCATAAAACTTAGTGACATCAACACACCACAGAGGTCAGTGGTGTGTGGTACACCATGCAATCAGCTTCCGTTGAAAGCTGTCCTCCGTCCGGACGGGCGAAGAAAATCACAATTTCGAAATCCACCGCAAGAAAGAACGGTCAGATCATCGTCTCCTCCATCTCTTCCTTTGCAGAAATTTCAGATCATCTTCTATAGATTTTTAATTTTATAATTATCGTGGCACGAAGTAATCAGATCTCTCTCTCTCTCTCTCAATGTGGCATTGCTTGATCCAGAAATTAGGATTATTTTTGGGAGAAAAGGGTTATTTGTCAACTATAGATGGTGTAAATGCTAACTCCCTTCTTTTGGGTAATGCATGCAGTGATAGGCCGAGCAAAATGATTTTATTTTTATTTTTGATTGGCAGAGTAAAATTTCAGCTGGGCTCCACCTTCTCATTATCCGGACCGTTAGGTGGGTTCGTGCTGAAAAATCTGTGGCAGAGTAAAATTTTTTCCCCTGTTAAGTGTGGATCGCTGGGTAAAATGGCTATCAGTCACCCATTGAAATAGTTGAATCACTCCTCAAGAGCTGTACACGAGTCGAGTTAGCTCGCTCGACTCGACCCAGAAAATCTCGACTCACCTCAGCTTGAAATCGGATTCGGACTGAGTCGAGCTGGTTTTCGAGCTCAAAAAATTTTCGAGCCAAGTTTGAGCTTGCTCAAGCTCTTTTTTTTTTTTTTGGGTTAGCATGTTACACAATCGACTCAACTCAAACCAGATCAACCTCAACTCGAATTGACTCGGAGCGAATCGGCTTAGTGAGTGTCAGATTTGGCATAACCACGTTATTTTCCTAATTTTTCTAAGCCCTTTTCATGTTGAGCACGAATCCTAAAACACAAAGGATAAAGAGTTACATTAAGTTAAAACTACTATTTATAGTAAAAACGAAATTAAAAAGGGCTTTTTACCATTAATCTAGGGAACCTCGCAAATCCGGCGTGGCCAATCTGGAATAGCGGCATTGATTGGCTAAGTAGCTTCTCCTACCCAAAATCACATATGATATGTCGAAAATTTCGTTCTGATTTGTGAGATACGATTGTTTTAAGGTTCTGACTGTCCTAATCACTTCCGCCCTAGTCAGGCCTTCTTTGGTCCATCTTGGCCATGAAAGTGTCCACGACCCGCTCTACCTAAATTTGCTAAGGCCCTGCTTTTTGTTAAGGCCTTTTGTTGCTCCACCATCCTGCATTTTGTTGCTCCCCAGTAAGGTTTAACGCGAATAACACCAAAAAGAAGAAGAAGAAGAAGAAAAACAAGAATTGCAGGGAGGTTGGCATGGAAGCATGGATAGTAGGAAGGGGCTCGTTGTCATAGAGCATTGGTTTCGGTTAAAAGAAGGGCCGATTGGGATGGGATCTGGTTGGTTCGGAGTCTGCTGCTTGCCGCTGCTTGCTTCATGGCCCCTGTAAGAACTCTATGTGAAGTGGGCCTTCTTGATCAACGATCTAGATTGTATTCTAGTTGAATTTGTTTGATTGAGTTAATCAGATGGGCCCCACTTAAGGTGATGCTGTGTTGACTATCCGCACAAAGACTCTTTGCGTATTTGGGGTGGAATGCTATAGCCTTACGCAAGGCAATTTGAATCGAACTAGGACACAGTAATGTGGAGCGTGGGAGAGAGAGTTTTGATGGGTTTCAAACTCTCTCTCTACAGTCTCTATAAAAGAGAGCTGGGTCCCCGATCCTACACTATAGCAAAATTCGAGTCCCATCTATCGTATTGCAGAAAGGGTGTGAAGGAGAGGAAGATCCTAAGCTCTACAAAGAATTCTGGTATTCTTATCCGGCTTCTATGGCAGCGTCTCAACTAGGTAAGCTGTCTGAACCCCTAGTCACCATGTCCCTTGCACAGATAGATCCGTGGGCCTATTCCGCATATAGTTTTAAATCCACAGTTGGTATCAGAGCAGATTTATGTGTATAGGCATGGATGATCACATCCAGGTATATCTGATCATATCAGGGATTTTCGAATTCCTGAAACAGTTGTGATCAGGGATTTCGGAAACCCCAAATTTAGATTAGGGATTTTTATCCCAAATACAGCAATTGGGGATTTCAAATCGCAAATCCCAAATTGGGAATTTCATATCCCCATCCGAAATCCAGATTCTGCAATTAGGGTTTACTAATCCCAATTAGGGATTTCGGATTTCAATCCCCAAATCAGATTTTAGATTAGGGATTTGGATTCGAAACCCTAAATTCAGAGTATGGTATTTGTTTTTGAAACCCTAAATACCAAAACCTCTATTAGGGATTTTAAAAATCTCCAAATCCAATTTTTATTTGGGATTTCCATTCACGGATCCCAGTTATCCCTCATACAGTACCTTAAAGCCATTGGACCGGACCATTGTCGAACCTTGCTCGTACATGACGATGGTGATGGCTCTCGACCTCCTTCTTCCTCCATCCATCAGGAGCCAAGCGTCTCGTGCTTCAGCGTCCATCAATGGCAGCCAATGCCACAGCCGCTGCCGCTTCTTCAGACGATTTTTACAAGACTATGGAGATCCCACATCTCTCACTTCCTGTACTATCATAAGCCCTAAACGACATCGTCTTTGATGGAGGCGATTTGCATCCTGCCAGATCCATTCGCGGAGGAGAAGATTTCTCCCTCTCTTTCTCCATTCTGCTACTGCTCGGTCGAAAACAGACCATTTTCCTACAGCTAGGTCAAAAGACCGACTTTATTAGCTTCGGGTATTCGGACCCGATTACAGGTATTCGATTCCGACTTTAGCTGATTCTTTTGTGGGCCTGTTGGTGGATGTGGGCCCCATTGCCCACACCCTGGGCCATTTGATCTATATCCAATCTCCTGTGGGCCCATTGCACACATAATAGATTTCCAGGTGGGCCCCACATATGGAAAATGATCATAATTATTGGTTATGACCAATCTTTAGGAACATTCCATTAAGCCCATATGCAAGCCACATTGGATCGATTTTTTATTTTTTTTCAATGAGCACTCTATCTGGCTTATTGACTGGATAAATAATCTAGATCATAACCTTCATTTGATGAATATTAAGAATATGCGCTGATTAGTTCATATTATGGATAACAATGGATGGATCTGCATAAAAAATTCATAAAGTTTAATTTTATCTGTCCATTTTTAAAAGTAAATGTTGTAGAGTCAATTTACAATACTCATTGATGATAACCTGATAAAATAGAGTCCTGATTCGGCTCTGTTATTGGCCCATCACCCATCTTTAAGTGTTGATATGGACCGATGGAATATAAAGTGTGAGACCTATTTATATGTTTCACTTTGAGGATTTCCAAAATGTCAGTATCAACTAACTTATGGACCACATCGGACTAATTAAGATATAATCCATAGAGAGGCAGGATTATAATAGCAATCCTAAAGTCTATATTTGTAGTTTTGGATTCGGTTGTATTAGCCACCATAATAACCTCAATTGATGAAAACTTTACAAGTACAGACTTATAACATTGGGATAAAGAGGATTGCATACAGTTGCGTTTACATTTTCATGCGTATGGTAACGAAAACACAAACGTTTACCATATGGCAGACATGTGAACGGGTTAAGTAAATGGTGCTGGCAATGTAAGGCTGAAAGACTCATCTCACCCACAGGTGTTGAGTGTCTCAGATTTACATAACTAACATCACTTAGCTTCATGTTCAGGAGGATCACTGACATATTATCATTGCCACTCACAAGAGGAATGATAATGATGTAATAGATTCTCACCAAGATGAGATGGTTGGGCCCATCGTCATCTTGGATGATTCAGTTGGTGTCTCTCTTAACAACTGAATTGATTCATTTAGCCTGATAATTTGTTTACATTCACGAAATTAATCTGTGAAATCATTAACTAATGTGAGAATATATGTATCTCTTTTATTTTAGTCTCAATACCAACTAATACGCATCAAGTCCCTGCACTTAATGGATCTAATTACGCTCAATGGAAGAACGCCATTGAAGTTGTACTGGGCTACCTTCAATTAGATCTTGCCCTGATAACACCCAGAACCCGAACCATCGATGATGCCATGAAATTTGAATATAATCGATGAGTTGCATGGTTTAGATCAAATGATACATGCCAAAAGTAATTAAGTATTCGATTTTCGAATCCATGAAGGGGTGTCAGCTCGAGACAATGCCAAAGCTTTAAGAAACCGAAATGGGAAAGCGGTTTAAGAAATCTGATAAATCTGAAGTAGGCATCCTTCTGAATAAATTGACTGATCGTCCTACGATGGAAAAGGCAACATTCGTGAATACATTGTAGAGCAGATCGAGGTTGTTTCTAAGATCCGTGCTCTGGGGCTTGTATTCACGATGATCAACTAGTTCATTTGATCATGAATAACCTACCTCCCTAATTCGGCACGTTTCTGGTGAACTATAACACTCTGAAGGACATGTGGACATTAGATGAACTTATCACTCAGTGTGTCTAAGAAGAAGACAGGATCAGGCAGGTGGTTAAAGTTCAAAATGTTAATATGGTGACCTCAGGTCATGGGCATGGGCAAGGGAATAAAGGTAAGAAGAAGAGGAAACAAGGTTCTAATAATGGATTCTCTGGTCCTCCATCTGAAAACCATGAGAATCAATCTGGAAATGGATCTAAACGAAAATGGGTTAAGGGCAAACCGTGCTTCTTTTGCAATAAGGCGGGTCATTTCAAGAAAGACAGCGAAGGCTTTAAGAATTGGCTCATAAAGAAAGGTAATCATTTTGTTCTTGTCTGTTTTGAATCTTATCTAACTGATGTGTCAGCGGATTCCTAGTGGATAGATTCAGGAACTACTATTCACATATGCACTTCTATGCAAGAATTACTACAGGCCAGGCCACCAACTGATGCGGAGCGCTCAGTATACGTAGGCAATGTTGTCAAGGTAGACGTGGAGGCAATAGGAGTATATAGGCTTAAGTTAAAGTCTGATCAAGTTTTGGATTTAGTAGATACATTCTGTGTGCCATTTATAAGGCACAATTTAGTTTCAATTTCTTGTTTGGATAAGTTGGGATATTCATTCCATTTTGGAAATAAAAGTTTTGCTATTTACTTTAATTCGATTAAAGTTGGAACCGGCTCTATAGTAAACAACTTATACCAGTTAGACTTGATTGCCTCTCACATCTATAATATTAATACCTTGCATGGAAATAAAGTGGGATCCAAGTGAAGACTAGATTATGAAAATTCCTCCATGTTGTGGCACAGGCAGCTATGCCATATATCTCATGAGAGATTAGACAGGCTTGTGCGAGAAGAAATTTTACATTCTCTAGACTTCTCTAACTATAAAGTATGCATTAATTGCATAAAAGGGAAACAGACTAGAACAAGAAAGAAAGGTGCAACTAGGAGTGTACGTCTATTAGAGGTTATACATACAGATATTTGTGGACCATTCCCTACAGCCTCATGGAGTGGCCACAAATATTTTATTACCTTTATAAATGACTATTCTCACTTCGGGTACCTATACCTTATCAGTGAGAAATTAGATGCCCTGGATGCTTTTAAAATCTATAAGGTCGAAGTTGAAAATCAACTCGATAAAAGAATTAAAGTTGTCAGATCTGACCGTGGTGGTGAATACCATGGCAGATATGACGAATCGGGACGCAATCCAGGGCCATTCGCTAGATACTTGCAGGATTGTGGCATTGTCGCTCAATACACTATGCCTGGCACTCCAGAGCAGAATGGAGTGGCTGAGAGACGCAATCGCACCCTTATGGATATGGTACGAAGCATGATCTGCAATTCGACATTGCCAGAATCTCTGTGGGGTGATACGATCAAAACCGTAGTTCATATACTAAACTGGGTTCCCAGCAAAGCAGTTAACAAAACTCCTTTTGAGTTGTGGAATGAAAGAAAACCAAGTCTCCAATATCTACATGTTTCGGGTTGTCCTGCTGAGGCCAAAGTTTATAACCCGCATGAAAAGAAGCTTGATCTTAGAACCGTAAGTTGTTTCTTCATTGGATATCCAGAAAGATCAAAAGGCTATCGATTCTACTGTCCTTCCCACTCTATTAGCATTGTTAAGACTGGGAATGCTATATTCATTGAGGACACTGAAAACAGTGGGAGCACGAACATAAAAAATTTTATATTTGAGGAACAAAGGATTGTGACTCCAATCATAGTCAATCCAGATCACGTGAACATTAATGGTGCAGTCGATTCTGCAGTCACTGCAGAACACCACATAGAACCTCAAATACAAACCACTGATGAGAAAAATCAATGTTAGACCTAGCATGCTGAGTTATTAAGAAGATCTGAAAGAGAGAGAATGCCTGTAAATCGAGACGATTACATTATATACTTACAGGGGTACGACTTTGACATAGGGGTGGATAAGGATCCTGAATCCTTTACACAAGTCAAACAAAGTGCTGATTCTTCTCGTTGGTTTAATGCCATGAAAGATGAGTTGAAATCCATGCAGGACAATAAAGTATAGGATCTTGTAGAGTTACCTACTGGAATAAGGCCGATTAATTAGTTCTAAATGGATATTTAAAACCAAAAGGGACTCCAAAGGTAACGTCGAAAGATATAAAGCCCGACTTATTGCCAAGGGTTTTAACCAACGTGAGGATATTGACTTTAAGGAGACTTTCTCTCCAGTATCTAAGAAAGACTCATTCAGGATCATAATGGCTCTAGTAGCTCATATGAATTTAGAGTTACATCAGATAGATGTAAAGACTGCATTTCTCAATGGGGATCTAAATGAGAATGTATACATGTTGCAGCCGGAAGGTTTTGTAGCTACTGGCTCAGAACATTTAGTTTACAAACTTAAGAAGTCCATCTATGGGTTGAAACAGGCATCGCGACAGTGGTACCCTAAGTTTCATGAGGTAATTTCCTCATATGGCTTTGTAGAAAAAACTGATGGATGAATGCATCTACATTAAAACCGGTGGGAGTAAGTTCGTTATGATGATTTTGTATGTTGATGAACTTTGTCACAATTGATAGAGGATGTTGAGCGACACCAAGAAATTCTTATCTCAAAAGTTTGAAATGAAAGACCTTGGTGAAGCTTTCTTACGTCATCGGCATTGAGATTTATACAGAACATTGATGGCTCAACTGTCACTGAGAAGGCCTACATTAGTAGGGTATGAAAGGTAATGCAAAATTGTGCTCCAGGAAAGTCGCCCATTGTAAAGGGTGACAAATTTAGTTTATTTCAGTGTCCAAAGAATGATTTGGAAAAGAATCGAATGAAAGAATTTCCATATGCATTAGTAGTAGGGAGCATCATGTATCTTTGTGTCATGCAAATTGAGACGGCCGGACATTACTTTGTCCTTTGGAATGTTGGGAAGGTATCTATCTAATCCCGAGTGCAACATTGGATAAGGCTGCAAAGAAAGTGTTCAGTACCTTTAGAGAACAAAAGACTTCGGACTCATACGGTCAAGATGATCGTGGAGTTGATCGGATATTCGGACGCCTGGGGACCCAGACTTAAAGAAAGGTTTCTATAGATTTTTAAGGGTACTTCTTCATGATGGTGCAGTGTTATGGAAAAGCGTGAAACAATCTCCAGACCTCATCCACTATGGAAGTCTGAATTTATTTGCCATGAGGCATCAAATCAGGCACTATGGTTCTGATTTCTCTCGGGTTTGCGAATCTTGGAGCATATCCCGAAACCATTGAGAATATTTTGCGATAATTCGGCTGTTATTTCCTTCTCTAATAACAACAAGCATTTGTCAAGGTCAAGGCATATCGACATCAAGTACCTTGTTGTAAAAGAAAGGGTTCATAATCATCAAGTATCCGTGGAATTCATCGGCACTAAGTAGATGATTGCGGATCCACTCACTAAAGGGCTCCCTATCACGCCATTTCAGGAGCATGTTACATCCATGGGAGTCATTGATCCTACAGATGTTTTCAGTTAGTGGGAGTTAAGCGTATTTTGATTTTCACGGCACACTTTGGATCTCGTTTTATGCGATTTATTTGGATGATTTTGATATAAGAGTTAGCGACGCTTCTCATATAAATGCGCTAAATTTTGAGTAAGTAGAACTACCAAGCGTGTCTCATTGGAGACATGTAAAAGTTTTGACCTCTTAAGGATAGACACGTATCATCACACTAAAGTGTGTAATCCTTATACCACATTTTCTAGTTCGTGATCTATGTCGTTAATATTGAAAGTACTTGTGATCGTGCTTAGTCTCACTTCGCCTAAATTAAATGTTGTGACGACTACCGCGTTTCGATATTGATGAGTCTTGATGGACCAGATTGAATAGCATTACTCATATTGTAAACTATTTCATTAGTTAACCATTCGGATGTTTTCTTAATAAAAACTTGTTTTCAAAATTTTATGACAATCATTGAACGTTGCTTAATGAGGCCCAGTGAGAGAATGTAAGGCTCTATGTGGTGAAGCCTTCTCCGATCAACGATCGGATTGATATTCTAAAATTTGTTTGATTGAGTTAATGAGGGCCCCACTTAATTACGTCCTGAGACTATCCGCACAAAGCCCTGCTGCGTATTTGGGGTGGAATGCTATAGCCTTAAGAGGCAATTTGAATCGAACTAGACACAAGTAATGTGGAGCGTGGGAGAGAGTTTTAATGGGTATCAAACTCTCTCTTTTGTTGTCTCTATAAAAGAGAAGGTCCCGATCACTGAGCAAAATTCGAGTCCCATCTATCGTAAGAAAAGAAGAAAGAAGGAGGTTGGCATGGAAGATCCTAAACTCTACAGCAATTCTAGTATTCTTATCCGGCTTCTATGGCGGCGTCTCAACTAGGTAAGCTATCTGAACCCCTGGTCACCATGTCCCTTGCACAGATAGATCCGTGGGCCTATTCCGTATATAGTTTTAAATCCACAGGCCCTGCTTCCAGATCTCTAGTGGCCCAATCAAGGGTGTGGGATTGTCTGGCTATGGGCATGCTGTGGTGGAGGAATTAGCCTGATTAGGAACTTCGGTGTACATATGCACATGGAATAAAGACAAGTCAATCAATGTGTTCAGGAAGCTCGGTTTGTGACGTGATATCGGACTTGGATCGACAGATGCTAATGGAGAAGGTTTCTCAAATTTTCGTAGGGAAGCTCAACATCCTGGCAGGTGGTCTACTGGTCGGATGCTAGCTGCTCTATTTGGAAGAGGTAGATCCGCATCCATCCAAGGTTGTTGGAGTTGTTAGGTGGCTGGTCACTCTTTTCTGGATGCTTGGAGGCTGGCTAATTATAATTACAATTATTTTTATTTGGTGGCTGGTGGGATAGATTGATTGATGGACTGTACTCCGTGCTCTGTCTTTAGATACTATCTTGAAGCTGTTTGGGTTGAGGGGAATAGTTTGTTGCGAGTGTTTGGCCGTTGGCTTGTCCTACTAGATGTTTCTGCTGATCTTGTATGGATTGAAGCGCTTGGTCGATGTTTACCTGCGGTTGTTTGGTGATGCTAGGACGTGATGAGGTCGATCACCGTCTTCGTCGGGGATAACTACTCAGAATCCACAGAGCTTATCTGGACTCCTCACAAAGATTCCTTGAATACACGAGGGATGAAAATAGAAATAATTTCTAATAATTTGAAATAAATTGAATGATTATAAAAAAACGAAATTACAATTCTTTATAGTAGTGAACTCAAATCTGGGACACAGTTTTAGACTCAAACTCCCTAAAAATGTGACTTTCTATAAATGGAAAACTTACCATTTATAAACGGTCATGATTCCTATTAGACTTCATAGTTTTCAGCCAAAAATAGTTAGTGTTCAGTTTAGCATAATCACATTGTTCTCCTAGCTTTTATAAGCCATTTTCATGTTGGGCATTCCTACCACTTAAAGGATCAAAAGTTACATGCCAACTAAAACTTATTATTTATGGTAAAAACGAAAATAAAAGGGACTTTGACCATGGATCTGATGGAATCTAGCAAATCCAGTGTGGGCAGCATAGCAGGGTTGGTTGGCTAAAGTAGCTTCTCCTACCCCAAAACCATATATGAATATGATATGTTGAAAAACTCATTCCGATTTGCGTGATATGACTGTTTTAAGGTCTGACGGTACTGATCACTTCCACCTCCGATCGGGCCTTCTCTGGTCGATCTTTCTCCTGAAAGTGTCCGTGACCCGTTCTACATCATTTGGCTGTTGGGATGGCTTGTATATTGCAAGGTGTGCTCGTAGGTTTTTCTTATGCAGGTTTCAGATGCGTCGCCTCTGGTTTATGGAGGGCAGCTCCAGGCTAGGTTCCAGCAATTCAGTCCTCTGTGGGCCTTGTCACCTTGATGTGAAATGCTGGCAATGCCCTATCAGCTGCCAATCCTGATTGTGGAGGAAATTGGGAGGATGATTGTTGTGGTTGAGGCTGGGGTGATTGTGATAATTAGGCTGTTTTTAGGATTAATGCCTGTGGAGAGGCTGGGTGCTGGCTTAGTTGATTCTCCTGAGTTTTCCTCAGCCGTGGTTTCTAGCAGGGATGTCCTTGTTTGAGTGTCATCTCTGTTATTAGGTTCCAGTTTATGTTCTGTAGGGGTATTTCTTCTGTGAAGCTGGTTATTGGCATCCCTTGGGTTGCTATTGGTCTGCCCCTATTTGGCAACAGCACATTCTCTCCGTCATTCTTTTTTTTTTTTTTTTTGTCCTTATGTTAATTTGTTGATTTTGTATGGTTCATATGATAGATGAGGCCTATTCTTTTTGTGATGCCTATCTAGCTTTTTTCAATAAATAAAATTTCAGGTGGTGTGCTTTCACCTTTAAAAAAGTGTAAGCGCACTTATCGAATGGTGAAGATGTCACACACATAATATGGTGGATTCCGGTCCACCATATTAAAATTTTCATGGGAAGACAGCATACTCTTGAAATAAGAAGCCAATTTTCACTACAATTTTCACTACTATGCCCTCAAATACAATTGCATGAAGAAGTTATTCAACTACCTAAATAACCACCATGTTGAATATGTATGCCATCCAACTTTTGCATCAAGTGAGACACCCATGATGATAGGATGCCCCAGAATCATGCCTATTGAACCACCAGGTGGGTCACAGAATGGACCACCACCCACAAACCTTTGAATTCCCACAATCCTTCGAATTCCCACTTACATAATGCTTGCATTGGCCTCGCCTTCAGGGCATCCAACTTTCACGCTTGGGTTTACCCTACAACCTTGTAGAAGAACTGACCTCCTTCAAAGAACTACAAAAATGTCAAAAAAGAAGAAGAGTAAGAAGAAGAAGAAAAGTAGAGAGAGAGAGAGAGAGAGAGCAAAAAATCAACTGCAAATAGGAAGAGAAATATAAAAGATTAACCTTACAAGTGCTTTTACTTTGTGGGTGTGCTCTCCATGATCATGACAAGTCCCAGTGAGTCCCTTTATGAGTGTCGAAACATCGAATGAGTGGAATGTGCTGAATGGAATCCACCAACTCTTCAACTCCATCCTTTCTTAGCCCCTTCAAGAAATCCTCTGACATATCCACCAGGTAGAGATTTTTGAGGTTAGTGAGGTGTTCGATCCACAACGGGGCCTCCACTAATTCTTCGCAACATCTAATACGTAGGTCTTCAAGGCAAGACATTGCTCCGTTCTCTACCCTCACCTTCTTCAATCCCCTCAACTCAACGACCCGTAATCGCTTAAGTCTTGGATATCCTCTTCCCTCGCAACATAACTCTTCTCCATCATAAGCTCGCCATAGCGTGAGGTCCACCAAATTGGGCAGTGATTGTAGGGCTTTGAGTGGGTCATCCCTCAATCTAGAACATCTCAGACAAATCGCAACCAGATTGTGGAGCAAGGCAATCCATTCAGGTAATTTCTCCAAACGCCCTCTCAAATAAAGATGTTGAAGAGGCAGCAAAGGATGAAATATATAATGCAAGTCAAGAACCTCATCCTCATCCATTGATGTCACAGAAAAGGAGTGAAGGTGATTCATCTTCTCAATGGAAGTGCATAAATCATTCCCATCTTCCACTCTTAGCTTGATAATACCTAACTTCCTCAATTGGGTGAGATTCTGAAGCTCTCTAATGATTCCGCTCTCCGCTTCTATGTATGCCAACTTCTGAAGGGATCTAAGACTCCCCATTCCAGTAGGCACCTTAATTCCATCCACATCAGTAAATGGCACATGAAACCGTGTTCTTCGATAACGATAAACAAGGAGGTGGCGGAGACACTCGAGCTTGAGAATCTCAACCAGCAATTCATGTACAAAGGTGCCCTTAAGATTCAATGTTTCTAAGTTCTTTAGCTTCCCCAATGAACTAGGAAGCTTTTTTATCTTTGTATTCTCCAAGCTTAGGTATCTCAAATGCAACAAGCCTGTTAGATCATCAGGAAAGATTTCCATGGTCACATTTTCAAGATGGACCACCTTCAACAACCTTAAGCTGGAAAATGATGTGATTGTAGGGTTGTTAGGTAACCGATCCACCCCGAAAATGAACAAAGAGCGAAGATGAGAGAATCCCCCATATTTTGAAAAATTCTCACCACCATTGCAACTGGACAGACGCCGGATTCTGTTAGATAGTAATGTGTTCTGTTCAACCAAAGATGCAAAGAAATGCTCCTCCCTGGATTTTGAAATAATGATCTCCCGCACCAGATCATGGACGCGACAAGTAATCACCTTCCCATATTTCCGTCTTGCCACTAGAACGAGATTTCTAGCGATAAGTGCATTGAGGTAACTTTCAGCAACCTCTTCCATCGACTTGCATTCTTTCTACAAAACCCTCGGCTATCCATAGTCGAATTAGTTTCATACACTTAATGGCATAATCTTCGGGGAAAATACTCAAATACAAGAAGCATGATTTCAGGTAGTAAGGCAAGTCATTTAAACTGAGCAATAATATTTTCATCATGCTTCTAAGATTGTCATCATTTTCAAGCTCCGATCGAAGGCTACGGTGAATCATCTCCCACTCGACATACGTCTTGTCCTTGATTGACAGAAGACTACCTAATGTGACAATTGCAAGCGGTAATCCTCGGCATTTATCTACAAAGCATCGAGAAAGTTTCTCCAATTCAGGAGGGCAACTATTCTCGTCATGCGAGTAGAATGTCTTCTTACAAAACAGGGACCAAGCCTCTCTTGGATGCAGAGGTTGAAGATTGTAGATATGATCAGAGAGTCCGATGCAAGAAGATGATGCAACAACACCTTTGCATGTGGTGATCATTACCCTGCTACCACATTCGCAATCGGGTAGCCCATTTCTAATGAAATTCCATACATGTGTACCCCATACATCATCAAGAACAAGTACATACCTTTTGTTTTGCAAGTAGCTTCTTAGAACTTGGATTAGCTCGACCAGTGTCATTGCATCTACTCCTTAGGGAGATGGATCTTTCTTCGCCTCTAAGAATTGCTTTATCATGCTTCAAAGAATATCATCTTCTTTGAATGATTGAGAGAGTGATCCAAGCGTATGTTTCGAAACTCTTCTTCACTTGTTGGCTATCATAGACTTTCTTCACAAGAGTAGTCTTGCCAAGGCCACCCATCCCAACCACTGAAATCATCGAGAGTCTCAAATCTTTATTGACTAACCATCCCATCAATTGGCGCCTTGGCCCATCGATGCCCACAAGATCAGCTTCCTCAATGAAAAGAGCATCCAGTCGACGATCATACTGTGAATCAGTTATGTTATTGTAGCTTGAACCACCTTGCTCGATCCTAGTGAGAGCGTAAGCATTTTTTCTTTTTGTAATTTTATGGATTTGGGTCTTGATATCTCGTATCGAGGATGAAATCCGATGGCGCATTTTCAACCGCTTGATGAGTCTAGGAAGAAAATTGAAACATCCCTGAGTGCCATGCTACTCTTGTGCTAGGCCGAGCATGAACTCATCAAGAACATCCTCAACATTGTAGGCGACTTCTCTTACTTGTTTCAACCACGTTTTGAGCCCTTCATCGGCGTCTTGTCTTGCGTCGGCATCCCGTAAGAAGGATCTGATGCTCTCTAACTCATCTCTGATTTCGCGGACTTCTCTATCAACCCTCTTCAATGATAAAGCTTCCTCCACCAGCAAAGTTGCCAAGTATTGTATTAAGAAGCTCACAGCACTCTCCGCCATCTCTCTCTCTCTCTCTCTCTCTCTCTCTCTCTCTCTCTCTCTCTCTCTCTCTCTCTCTCTCTCTCTCTCTCTCTGTTGTGACAACAGTTAGTCTCTGTCCTTGGCTAAACATATGAGATATACAGAATTAATTTGAGCCAAACAGAAGGTGGACAAAAATCAGGATCGTCCATTCGCGAGTGGGGACAACACTGCTGAGATTAATAGATATAAGGGCCTATTTGGGAGCGTGGATTTGGAACCCCTGGATTTGGAATCCTACCGCTGTGTTTGCTACCTTGGATTCAAAATACCCTTTAATCCAAAAGTAGCTATGCATGTTGTATTCACATGAGTTTCAATTTAATTACTAAATCAACTTTAATATCTCTAAATAACTTAACTACGTAATGTTTGACAAAATGGTTGTAATAAAGGCCTTGGAATGTACTTTGTCTAAAAATGATAAAATTCAAGTCCCTTTTTTTTTTTAACACGCGCACACACCCTCACACACTCATGCCATAATGGGATTTCACCATGATACTCAAAGCCTTGACTGGGTGTTGAAACTCCTAAAGTCTACAACAGGATCCACATGACTCTATATACATGTGCGGCCACTTTATGCTTGGTTTGTTCAGGCCAACTTGATGGTGTAGCCCAGCTTTTTCACGGCCCAGATTTCCCCCAAAATGAGACATTGGTGGAAAATAAAAACATCATTTTCAACGCATAAGTCAACATTTTTTCATTCAACAATCATTTTCTTGACTTGTTTAGATTGACGTACACGGTGGATGCCGTATTTAGTACGTTCCACCACCATAGAGCGATGACCGTTCGTCTGCTGGAGCATCATATTTCGTATTTCATGCACTTACCCGGAAATACATTGGGGTAATCAAGACCATCCAAATTGATGACATACGTATAGATGGGGCATGATATATAATTTAAAAATAAAAAAATGAACTGAGATTCAAAACCAACCATCTGAATTTTTATTTATTTATTTTTAATTTGGGCCAATCACGGTTTACTTTGAACCATCCATTGGAAATCCACTATCGAATGGTAATGATTTACTGATGAAAACATTTGCTTCAACCACAGTTGATGGGGAATGGTCTGGACAGCTGGAGATAATGGCTCACGTGAGGAGCATGAGACACGGCGCATTTGGAAAATGGTGATAGACTAATTAAAGATTCTGACTTCACTAGGTTTTTAAAGAATTGCGGACCTTTATATATATATATATATATATATATATATATATATATATATATATATATATATATATATACACACGAACGGATTTTATAACAGGAAACAGGATTGCAGCCTGGGCTCTTCTGGCGGGGCCGGAGAGGATAGCACCGCGCCTATCATATCTATACAATTACGGCTTTGTGGCCCTGACACAACCAATACCCACTTTATCTAAAAGGAGATGGCCACTCACCTCCCTGGGAGGGAGTGGAGATCCTGGAAGAGGAGGTTGGACTGGTCCTTGCTCCCTGTTTTGGCCAGTCCATCCGCTGGACTGTCTGGGGATGAGCGAGGTTTGGAAGGGGATCCTACTACGGAGGTCCCTGATCCTCGCCATCCAGTATGTCCGTTTCCAGGCAAAGGAAGACTTCTCGGAGATGCAATCCAAAGCCCATTGTGAATCTGATCCCAGCATAACATTGGTTAGCCCGAAGGAAATGTAGAACCCGAAGTTCGGCCAAATTATTAGAAGCATCGCCATATCCACAACAAAAAGCAAAAACCAAGTTACCAAGGCTATCGCTGCAGAAACTCCTGCCAACTGCAGGCCCTGGATTTGACAGGGCTGATCCGTCAACGTTTAACTTGACAAATCCCCTAGGAGACCTGACCCATTTGACAATTTCAACTGTCGGGGGATTGTGGCTAGGAGAACGGCTGGCATGGAGGTCTGGAGAGCGAAACGTCGGCTGCCATGGGCCAGTCGAGCCCACGTGGATCTCCAGGCACTGCTTGATGTGCCAAATTACATTTGGAGAAGAGATGGGTCGGTCGTAGAACCTTGCCCCATTCCTAGCTTTCCACATTTCCATGGTCAAGCCTTGGACCCGCCTCATTTTTTAGTTTACATGTTAAAATTACCTGAGAATAGTGTTGAACGGCGTGGATTAAACACTCACACCACTGTAGGCCCCACAGAGCCCTACCCAGACGGATTACCGTCCGGGCGGGGGTAGGACGCGGAGGACGCAATCCGCGTCCTACCATTTGAGCGTTCCATCATTTTTCAACTTGCTATTTATTTAAAAACATTGGTTGTTCCGTACACTTCTTGACTTTTTCAATGTAGCTTACCTGCCAACGAAACTCGCTACTGAAGCGACGTAACCAAACCAAGTTGTGTGGCCCTACTATGATGTGTTGTATCCACGCCGTCCATCCATTGGGAGAGACATTTTAGGGAATGAGCTAACGAATAAGTAATATCCAAAGCTTGTGTGGACCCACCACAGAAAATAGGGAGATTGAACGGCTACCATTAAAAATTTCTAAGGGCCACGGAAGTTTTGGATCAAGCTGATTTTTGTGTTTTCTAACGGCCACATAAGTTTTGGATCAAGCTTGGTGGGCCTAGGAAGGTTTAGACGGTAGGAGTCACTCTCCCCGTGTTTTTTGTGGTGGGATCTACTCGAGCTTTGGATCTTACTCATTCTTTGGCTCGTACCTTAAAATGATCTCTCCAAATTGATAGCCGGTGGATACAATACATATGGTGATGCCCACGAAACTTGGTGACGTCCCTTCAGTAGCAAGTTTCCGCTACTAAACTTGTAAGTAGCTAATCCGCGTCGCCTGCTAACATGACTTTTTTCTTGCATTAATTACTTACCACAACAACGTTGTAACTAAGTGGGATTCCGTGGCCCTACAATGATGTATGTGTTTTATCTGCCGTTCATTTTAGGGCATGAACTAAAAAATGATGAAAATCAAAAGCAAGTGACCACACCATAAGAAGTAGTGGGAACAATCATTCCCACTATTGAAACCTATGTAGGGCCTGTCATAAACTTTTATTTGAGATCCAACATGTTCATAAGGTCACACAGAGGTAGATGAAGAGATAATACAAATATTAGCTTCCTTCAAAACTTCTATAGCCCTTAATAAGTTTTCAATGGTAGGATTTCATTCCTTAGTCTTTCTGCCATTTCTCTTTTTTTTCTTTTTTCTTTTTTTCAAGCTTGCGTTTTCTTCTTTCTTCCTTTCTTCCTTTCTTATAACAAATGGGACAAATTTAGCAGATTCTAAAAATCTCTAAGTCAATGACAGCCGGAGTGGATTTGGACTTATCTAGCTAACACGGTAGTCGGTGTTTCCCTGATTGTGAGGCCCACCTTGATGTATTTCTTGTATATCCAATGATGTCTATTAGTTTTTCGAGCTCATTTTAAGGCATGGTCCCAAACGCGAGGCAGAACCAAATATTAGGTGGACCACACCATATGAAAATAGTGGTCATTGACCATTAAAATTTTCTTATGGGCCACGAAAATTTAGAATCAAGGTGATATTTGTTTTTTCCTTCATTAAAGTTTGAGTGATCTTATCAATAGATTGGATGGAAAATAAACGTGATAGTTGGCCACGAAAATTTAGAATCAAGGTGATATTTAATTAGGGGAATTTAATGACTACTGCTTACCATGGTATGGCCACTTGAGATTTGGATATGGATTATTTGGGTGATATATATATATATATATTTATATATATATATATATATATATATATTCACATATATATATATATATATATTTACACACCCATGCACTCACACCACGGTGGTTTTTCACTGCAATGGGTACTCGAACCAACATCGTGTCAAAACTCTTTTGAGTCACGACCATATATGCCTTACTTCTGAGAACATGCCCTAAAATGAGCTGGAAAAACTGATGGATAGCTTAGATATACAACATATGCATCAAAGTGGGCCCCACGGTGAAGGAAACACAATAAAAGGGACTTGGATTTCCTGCGAAAATCTTTAGCGGGAGTTCCTGCACAAGAAGCTTAGGTGGGGCCAACATGATGTTCGTGAGAAATTCACCTGCGCCATCCATTTTTTAAGCTCATTTTAGGACATGGGACCAAAAATGAACCGGATCCAAGACTAAAATGGGACGAAAACGTGAGTATTGAACATCCACGGTTGAAATATTTGTGGGGCTACAGAAGTTTTGAATCAAGATAATATTTGTGTTTTCAATTCATCCTGGTAGGAATGATGTTATGAACCTTATGTATGGCATATAAACATTAATGTCGACCTAGGGAGGTTTCAACGATAGAAATTTACATACCCACCTTTTCCTTTAGTGTAGCCACTTGAGTCTTGGATTTTGCTCACTGTTGGTCAAGTCTTAAAATGAGCTCACAAAACAGATGGTAGATTTCTCACAAACATCACGGTGGGCCTCACCGAAGTTTCCAGCATAGGAACTTCTTGCTAAAGGCTTTCCCAACAAATCTGTGTACCTTTGATGTGGGCCATTCATCGAGCCGACCTTTGATGGACCGTCCATTATGTGGGGCCACCTCAATATGGGTCATCCATCTTGGGGGGCCCAACTTCAATATGCATTGTCCATCATGTGGAGACCACCTTTGACGTGGACCATTCATCATGTAGGCCTCACCTTGGAAATGGCTTGTCCATCGTACCTTTGGATGTGGGCTATTTATCACTATGGGCCAACCTTTGACATGGACCATCCTTCGTGTGGACCCATATTAATATAGGGTCATCCATCTTGTGGGACCCACCTTTGATGTGGACCATCCATCATGTTAGCCCCACCTTTAATGTGAATGGTCCACCGCATGTGAGGCCTCCTTCAATATAAGAAAGCCTCCCTTGATATAGAGGGAAAGAGGAGCACATAGATTACTTTTACAATATTTCTTACTAATAAATAAGAAAATTTCTAGAGAAATTATCAAATAGATTTTTCAGTATTTATAAACATATAAATTTAATAGGTTAAGCTTTCAGCAGCTAAATTAATTTTCAAAAACTATTTTTCAATTTACCAAATAGCACTTAACTTCAGTAACATAAAATATAACTTTTCTGGTGGTATCTAAACAGGGTCTTAGTGTCCCTCACGATATGATAGAGTCTTTCATAATGCTTTTGGGTTGTGAGTCTAGTGTCTTGTCTTGCCTGCATCTTCCTCAATACTCTACATTACTTGCTTGGAGTTGGCACCACATCACCTCATGCATGCCACAATGCTCAGCCAAGTCCTCGTTGCCACCGACGTGGTTCAAACTCGTAAGTGATGGGATTTTTGTCCCGTGCTCTACCGGTCGTGAGCCTCGCTCGACCGGTCGAGGGCTGGTGCTCGACCAGTTGTGGAGTCGAACCCTAACTTGAATCAAAGTCCAGCGACTTTGGGCTATTTTTCTCCGGGGTGCTCGACCGGTCGAAGGAGGTACTCGACCGGTCGTGGGTGGCGCTTGACTGGTCGAGGACTCGGCTCGACTAGTCGAGGTTATGGAAATTTGTTCCGCGATTTTGTGCGGATTTCAGTTTTGAGTCCTTTCGCAACAAGGATGCAAAAGGGAGTTTCCCAAACAATAAATAGGAGGTACCTAGGGCTTTCTAGGGATGACAAGAAGGTTTCCTAAAGCTTTACAAGGGATTTGCTAAAGAGTTTAGGGCTATCAAAGGTGTGAGAGAAGGAGAAAAAGAGAGAGAGGAAGCTTGTGGAAGGGAGGTTCTGCTCGTAGAGGTGATCTACTGTGCACTTGATATCTCAGCGCTTCTACGTCCTCGTAATCGGTTAGTTCTCTTCGTTTTCTTTTATTCTCTCATTGTTTATCCACTTCTGCGTGAGTGAAGAAGGTTGTAACATTCTACTTCATAGTGGATTGTTGATCTGGACAAGGTCCCGTGGTTTTTACATCTTTGAGGGTTTTCCACATAAAAATCTCTTGTGTGGTGTGTGGTTTATGCTTTGATTCATTTCATTGCTTTATTATTCTATAATTTTAGTTTATTTCGGGAGGCTAGATCTTAAGATTTTGTGCAAGGCCCCCAATAAAGTGGTATCAGAGCTAAGTTCATTGAACGGGTAGGATTGGTTTTGAATTATGGAAGGTGGCTCATCAAGGATGATCAGCCTTAATAGTTCTAACTGGACCATATGGAAGGGTAAGATGGATGACTTGCTTTATTGCAAGCACCTATATTATCCAATTTTAGGCATATCAATAAAATCCAAGAATATGTCTGATGATGATTGGAAGAAGATGGACCAAAAGGCGGTGGGGTTTATTAGACAATGGTTGAACAATTCTGTATTCCATCATGTGTCTACAGAGACCTCAGTCGCTAGCTTATGACTGAAATTGGAAGCGCTGTATGAGAGGAAGACAACCGGTAATAAAAATTTTCTGATAAGGTGACTTGTGAATTTCAAGTTCAAGGATGGTGGTTCTGTGGCTGAGCATATGAATGAGGTCAGCAATATAGTGAACCAGCTCTCCGCTATGAAGATGGTCCTGGATGATAAATTGCAGGCTTTACTATTGCTTAGTTCATTGCCTGATAGTTGGGAGACATTGGTGGTGTCTCTAAGTAACTCCGCTCCAGATGGAAAGGTATCCATGGAACAGATAACCCATTGTCTCTTCAATGAGGAGACAAGGAGAGAGTTTCAGGGGACTACTCAGCAAGAGGCCCTTGTGACACAGGAATGAGAGAGAGGAAAGAACAGAAAGGGCGGGAATGCCCGAGATAAATCAAGAGGCAAGTCAAGTACCAAGAAAGCTGTTGAATACTGGAATTGTGGCAAGAAGAGTCACTATAAGCATGAATGTCGTAAGGCTAAGAACGATAAGAAAGGAGAAGAAAGATGAATCAGATTCCACTGTGGTCGCTTCAGATGGCGATGTTGTAGTTATTCTTTCTGCAGATCATGATATATGTCTCACGGCAACGAGTCAGGACACCGACTAGGTGATAGACTCGGGAGCTTCTTTTCATGCGACTCCACGCAGGGACTTCTTTACATGCTACAAGTCAAGTGACTATGGGACCATAAAGATAAGAAATTCTGGTGTATCAAAAATTGTGGGAGTCAGTGATATATGTGTGAAGACTGATGTGGGCTGCACATTGGTTCTTAAGGATTGAGGCATATTCTAGACCTTTGCCTCAACTTGATGTCAATGGAAAGATTGGATGATGATGACTATGAAAGTTGGTTTGCTGGTGGGCAATGGAAGCTCATCAAGGGTTCATTGATCGTGGCCAGAGGAAAGAAGTGTTACACCATTTACAAGGCAAGTGTCAGTATGTGTAAGGGTGGGTTGAACGCAGCGGAAGATTAAGCTATTGACATGTGACACAGGCATCTAGGCCACATGAGTGAAAAAGGGCTTTAGCTACTAGCGAGGAAGCGGCTCCTTCCAGACGTGACAGGTACACCTCTCAAAACTTGTCTTGATTGTTTATCAGGAAAACAATATAGAGTTTTATTTATTAAATCTGTTTCTTATGTTAATAAAGTGCATGCATTAGATTTGGTTTATTCTGATGTTTGTGGTCTTATGAGGACAAAAACCTTGAGTGGGGCATTGTATTTTGTTACTTTTATAGATGATGCGTCTAGGAGGGTTTGGGTTTATGCTTTGAAATCCAAGGACGAGGTCTTTGGTGTATTTAAATTGTTCCATACTATAGTCAAGAGAGTGACAGGTAGATCATTGAAGTGCATTCGCACTGACAATGGTGGTGAATACATTGACGACTTTCATGAGTATTGTAAGTCTCTGGGTATACGACATGAACAGACGGTTCCCAAAATCCCCCAGTATAATGTTGTAGCTGAGCGAATGAATCACACCATTGTAGAGAGAATCAGATGCATATTATCCCATACGAAGTTGCCCAAGACATTTTGAGGAGAAGCAATATACACAGTAGTGTATTTGATAAACAAGTCTCCATCAGCCCCGTTGAATGGAGAAGTACCTGAGAAGGTATGGACTGGATAAGATCCATCGTACAGTCATCTCAGGGTATTTGGATGTAGAGCATCCATTCACGTACTAAAGGACGAGAGGTCTAAGCTCGATATGAAGATCAAACAGTGTGTGTTCTTAGGGTACGGTGATGAAAAGTTGGGTTACAGATTGTGGGATCCGACCAAGAAGAAGCTCGTTAGGAGCAGAGATGTGGTTTTCTTTGAAGATCAATGTATAGAAGACATTGGTAAGCCAGAGAAGAATCAGCCTAGTTCAGGTGAGCTAGAGGACATGGATCTGGTTTTTTCTTCCCTGGTGCCTGATGACGGGAGAGTACAACAAGGTGCAGAGGAGGAGGGAGTTCCTTCAGAAGATGGACTAGGGGAGCAGCTCTCACTTAATCCACCTGTTGAGCCACAGGTGAAGAGGTCATCCAGGGACAGACAGCCATCCAAGAGGTACTCGCCACATGAGTACATTATGCTGACTGATGGGGGAGAGTCAGAAGATTATTCCGAGGCCCTAGCCGACAAGCATAAAGGGGACTGGTTGAAAGCTATGTAAGAGGAGATGAAATCCTTGCATAAGAACCACACCTATGACATGGTGAAATTGCCTAAGGGCAAGAAAACTCTGAGCAACAAGTGGGTGTTCAGAAAGAAGGTTGAGCAGAAGAATTCACAGACAAGGTTCAAGGTTAGACTTGTAGTGAAAGGGTTTGGTAAGAGGAAATGCATAGACTTCGAGGAGATATTCTCACCAGTGGTGAAGATGACATCCATACGGGTGTTGCTTAGGTTGGCGGCTAGCATGGATTTAGGATAGAATAGTTAGATGTTAAAACTACCTTCCTCCATGGTGACATGGAAGAAGAGATATACATGTACCAACAAGAGGGGTTTGAAGTCAAGGGCAAAGAGCATATGGTGTGTAGGCTGAGGAAGAGCTTATATGGGCTGAAACAAGCTCCAAGGCAATGGTACAAGAAGTTTGACTCGTTTATATTGAAACATGGGTATGACAGAATAGAGTAGGAACACTGTGTGTTCACGCGCAAGTTCTCAGATGGTGATTTCTTAGTTCTGCTATTATACATCGATGACATGCTTATCATGAAAAAAGACATCAAGAAGATCGACAGGCTGAAACAGGAGTCGAGCAAGTCTTTTGCGATGAAAGACTTGGGCCCGGCTAGACAGATCTTAGGAATGGAGATAACTCGTGACAGAAGCAGCATGAAGTTTTGGCTATCACAAGAGCGGTATACTGAGAAAGTCCTAGAGCGGTTCAATACGAATGCAGCGAAGCCGATCAGTACTCCACTGGATGGTCACTTCAGATTGAGCCACAAGCGATGTCCCAAGATGAAGGCAGAGGTGGAAGAGATGCAGAAGATACCCTACGCGTCAGCTGTAGGAAGTTTGATGTATGCTCTAATGTATACACGCCCAGACATATCATATGCGGTTGATGTAGTCAACTGGCATCTTACCAATCTTAGCAAAGAGCATTGGGTAGCGGTGAAATGGATACTGCGGTATCTAAGAGGCTCATCCAGGTTAAGCTTATGCTGTGGTGACAGTAAACCTGTGTTAGAAGGCTACATAGATGTAGATATAACATGTGACATAGACTCTAAGAAGTCTACATCGGGGTTCATGTTCACGTTTATAGGAGGGAACAGTTTCTTGGCAGAACAAGCTATAGAAGGTCGTAACATTGTCGACGACAGAGGCCGAGTACATTGCAGTCACGGAGGCATATAAAGAGATGCTTTGGATGAAGAGATTCCTACAGGAACTTAGCCTGAAGCAGGAGAAGCACATGGTCTATTGTAATAGTCAGAGTGCTATACACTTGAGCAAGAATCCAAGTCAATATTCTAAGTCGAAGCATTTAGAGATTCGATAACACTGGATTAGGGATACTTTGGAACAGAAGGTGTTACAGCTTGAGAAGGCCCACTCGGACGATAATGGGTCAGACATGATGGCCAAGGCTTTGCTCAAGGGCAAGTTCGAGGTTTGTAGAAACCAGGCTAGCTTGAAGAAGGTGGATCCCCCCGGGACAAAAAATGGGAGATTTGATGGAATTTTTGTCCCGTGCTTGACCGGTCGTGAGCCTCGCTCGACTGGTCGTGGAGTCGAGCCCTGACTCAACTCAAAGTCCAGTGACTTTGGGCTATTTTTCTCCGGGGTGCTCGACTGGTCGTGGGTGGCACTCAAATGGTTAAGGACTCGGCTCGACCAGTCGAGGTTACGCAAATTCATTCTGCGATTTTGTGCGGATTTCAGATTTTGAGTCCTTTCGCAACAAGGATGCGGAAGAGAGTTTCCTAAACTATAAATAGGAGGTACCTAGGGCTTTCTAGGGATGACAAGAGGGTTTCCTAAAGCTTTACAAGGGATTTGCTAAAGGGTTTAGAGCTATTAAAGGTGTGAGAGAAGAAGAGAAAGAGAGAGGAAGCTTGTGGAAGGAAGGTTCTGCTCGTAGACGTGATCTATTGTGCACATGATATCTCAGCACTTCTACGTCCTTGTAATTGGTTAGATCTCTCCGTTTTCTTTTATTCTCTCATTGTTTATCCACTCCTGCGTGAGTGAAGAAGGTTGTAACGCTCTACTTCATAGTGGATTGTTGATCTGGACGAGGTCCCGTGGTTTTTACTTCTTTGAGGGTTTTCTATGTAAAAATCTCTTGTGTGGTGTGTGGTTTATGTTTTAATTTATTTCATTGCTTTATTATTCCATAATTCTGGTTCATTTCGGGAGGCTAGATCTTAAGGTTTTGTGCAAGGCCCCCAACAGTAAGGGTCACAAGGTCTAACGCATTCATGGGGTTCTACCCACATCCCAAAGGTACTCAAGAGGGTGGTCTGTTATTACAGCAGTTGTAGGCAAACTCAGCTTGTGGAAGTACCACTGCTTAGGATTTACAAGAATCATTCTCCACAACATGTTGTCAAGGCTTCTATTCAAGAATTCGATCTAAAGCACCAGGAGAATTCGGGCAATCTCACAATCTCAGCTTGTTTGGACAACTAGATTAAATGGTATAGAATTGCATTAGATTACATGTCTGAAAATACCATAGTATTTTCACTTTCCAATTCCATGTTTGGGATCAAATTCCTCTCTTGGGAAATACACTATATTAAGTGAAGCTTAAGTTTGGTGGAATTGTAATCAACGGACCACATTTCACAACTGATATTGGTCATCTATACACCTATGCAACTTGAACGTCATGTCTAAATGGCACAAATGAATAAACTGCTTGCATAAAACACATGCATCAACATGAGGCCCACAAATGTAATGAATTTCAGAAATCCTGTAGTAGCGACTATGGGATGCAATATTGGGATTAACCCAATCATTCCCCTCATTTGCAAACGCAAGATGAAATTTGCAATGATCAAATGCAATTCCATACCACCTAATACAAACTGGCAGGCAGTCAACACATCCTAGCCTTCCAGCTCGGCACAAAGTGGGCCATTTTAGAAAACCAATTAACCATAATCATGATGGAGTCACAATGTGATACGTGCGCATGAACTACTACTTATTTTTCGTCATACAATTTCGAGACTTGATTGGTAAACGAACATCTTTTTCTTTTTTGTCTTTTTTTTTTTTTTTTGCACGTCCACATCATGACGATGACATTCCCTACCTAATGAATTGGCACGATCTCTAACACGTATGCTGTAGACGCACAGATATTTCACACATGTAAGGTGAACCATGCCAGGAGAGCTTGGAAAGGCAATTTAAAATACAACTGCCAACTGAAACGTGCAAGAAATAAGGGTCATTCATCAGCTGGGACCCATTTGAGCATGCCTTGTCCCGGAAATTCAGGATCCTTCCATCATTAACAAGATGGCACCCACATGTGTATAATCGATGATTTGAATAAAAAGGAAAAAAGATGACCAAGTTCCATATACAACACGTGTATGATCGATCGTTGCTTTGAAGTAAATTTTTTTTTTTTTTTTTATAAAAAAGACCAAAGTCCATTGATGACACACACGTGTCCCACCTCATGATGAGCAGACCAGCTTGAACATTTGGGCAGGGCTTGTTAATATACGAAGACCCACCTGATGAATGTCCTGGATCTTGCAACCTTTAATCATTAATGATGATGGCTCAATATCTTTTAAGAAAAAGTTACTACTATCATTAATTACTAATGGAACCTCACATGACATTAGAATGTTCAAAATACTTCGTTAATTATCCTTGCTGTGAATGGGCAATTAACAAAAGCTAAATCAGCATTCCACTGTCCTGTCAATGACAAATCCACAATGGGTCCACCGCCCACCCGATGAATAATCAAGCTAATATCATGTGGGTGGGCCCAATTGTAAAGGTTTCTAACAGTATTCCCTTTATATATATATATATATATATATATATATATATATATATATATATATATATATATATATATATATATATATATATAAAACGAAAAAAAAAAAAGGAAACTTACCACAGGAGCCATAACGCCGTTACAGCCAATTAAATAAAAATAAATATAAACTGTATCGGCCATTTTCCATGCTGACTGAAATGGGCCATTTGTTCCGTAAAAGCCACTATGGCCCTATAATGTGTAATGGTCCCCATTATATAATCATTCATGGATATGAAAGGGTGTATGTATTAAAACTGGCGGGTGTAAATCAAGGTATTCAAAATCAGTTATGTAATGGGTAACGGTAATGGTCACAACCGTTACGCGTTACCGGGTCAAAATGGCCGTAACGGTGCTGCAACAAATTTTTTTCAAAAGACAAAAAAAAAAAAAAAAAGAAAAAGGCCCTAAGAGCCGACACAAGGCCGTAACGGCCCATATCATACCCATATCATAATGGTAACGGTGGTGGCAGTCACGACCACTGTTACTGCTTTGGAACACCTTGGTGTAAATGGTACTGGGTATATTTACTTGATCAAAGGAAATGGCCCGTTGGCAACTAAGTAGACAGAGCATCGCAACAAATCTCCACATTTCCTAAGAACAAAAGTTTTTTTTTTTCTTTTCTGACATCTTTATTATTATTATTATTATTATTATTTTACACACGCACACACACCCCCACACACTCACACCTTGGTGGGATTTCACCACCTATGGATACTCGAACCCTTGACTGGGTGTTGAAACTCCTTAGAGTCTACCACCGTAGCAAGAGTAAGGATCCTCTTTTCTGAAATCTAAAACACAAGGAGAAAGGATGTATTTGATCAAACTTCTCTATGATATCTTACAATATAAAGATTGGAAGAACATACATATAATAATCACAGCACCTTCAAGAGCTGAACTTCAAATACCAATGGTTCATTCACATGAGACAGAAGGCTCCGGCGAGGACCAAACTGCAACGTTAACTAAACATGTCAACGATCATTAAATCCTTTAGTCTTTTAATCTTACAATATAAATGTGGAATAGTGATTGGTTGTGGCCCAAAAGTAGATTGTGCTTGATTTAAGGGAAAGAATAATAGTCATCTGGGCCAAGGTATTCTATAATGGAAATGGGAAAAAGATATCAGCCCATAACAGCCATTAAAGGACATTCTTCTGTAATCGGCTGTTACGGCCCGAGCACATAACAGTGCCCACCATTGCCATTACATAACAGGTAACCATTTTCACATTCCTTGATCTGGGACCTGTTCCAGTCAAGAGGCTAAGTTTTTCCTCTCTCTCTCCTATCATTCTGCAGACTACTGGTGTTTCTATTGTTCACTGTTCTTATATTGACCAAAACAAGATATTTAACTAAAGCATGATTTTCTAAGCTTGATCTACTAAAACGTTGTGTAAATTGACTTCGCCAAGTCAACTCAACTTGATCATTTCATCAGGATTATAATAAAAACTAAAAAGGAGAAAGGAAAAAGTAAAAACAAAAACTCGGTTCCATACATGGTCAAGACTCAGTTGATTCGGTTTATTCAACTCAACAAAACTTGAATGAACTCAAAGACCCTTGACAATTTCAAGGAAAGTCAACTCACACTTCAAACCTCTTCAATCTTTATAAAATTTTTAATTTCGAAACTATTGTTTAAATATATTTCAATTTTGTTTTGGTATTTGATTAATTTTTCAATTACTAATTGTTTTGAACGTATTAAACTCTGTTCGTTCTCTTTAGCTAAGATCGTGTTAGTACTGTAAGAAATCAAATCAAACAACTTGAATGCCCAAGGGAGTTCATACATGTGGAATGACATCAATACGAAATCGCATAAATAAATCTCAGTTCTCATTACTTATACCAAAGTGTGGCCCACAGACCGAAAGTTCAGATCATGTGTTGTAATGTGGGAGTGCCATTGCAAGGTTGAAAACGTCCCATAAGAGTCAACAGGAAAATAGATGTAGTAATTCCTTATGACTTTGAATGTACAAGTGAAAGAGTCACCAACATATGGTTTAATCAAGAGGAAATGACGAAACAATGACATTTTCCAGCAATTCATGACAGGGAATTAATCACCCTCAAAATGCAATTAGCTTTCTTTCAAGTCCAACATGCAAGTAACATAATTGTAATTTGGATCCCAGACATTCAGTATAGACTCTTAGGAAATCACAATTTGGTCATTTCAACTCTATTAGATTAGTAAATTTCAATTCGATTGGATATTGCATCCAATGGCAGCGTAAGTCATAAAGTCAATTAGACAGCTTTATAATACAAAAAATTTCACAAATTTCTTAAAAGAAAAAGGTTCTTTCAGTTTTTCTCACATCTAAAACATTTGAGTAGAAAATAATTAGCATCTGCCGCTTAAGGCCATCCATCTTGTTGGGCATTACAGTGATGTGCAATGACATAGAAGTTGCACTGGGGGTATAATACTAACTGCCTTATTTTCTCCGTCAAAGGTAGATTGTTGACCATTTTATCTTTTTAGATTCCTGTTCTGTTCGAATGCCATAAATAGATAAACAGGACTGTCCACCACCTGGTATAATATTTGTACCATCACCATCCACTGTAGGGCCCATCAGATGGATGGTCCAGATCATTTTTTCAAGCATCCATGTCGGTCCATCATGGATTGGCCAAGCAAGAGAAGTCAAATGAAATAGTTTAGAATAGGCCTCATCTTTTAATACTAAAATATGACTCCATAAACAAGTTTGGCGCACAGTTTCTGTTCTTTGGCATCACCATTTCAGAAACCAAACATCTATGTATATCTATGTTGCTTTGTAAATGGCAGAACCCATACCTCATTAGGGATCGGTTGCAAGGTCTCGCTGACATATCCAATGGTGGGAGGTATCAGTGCTCTCCTCGTCCCTGCAGAAGAACCAAAATTTTAAGTCTGAAACTTTTACCATGGAAGAGAGGAACTTAAAAGTACAAAGTGGTGCTTTGTCAACTTGCCAACAATATCCACTTTACTCGGTAGAAATTGTAGCCTTGATATCAGAAAGAAAAGAAATTGTATCCGTATCAAACTTTGCTAAGCCCACAAACGTATACAAGGTCAGCTAATGCACACACCACCACATCTGCCAGTGTGGCGAACAATATCCAAGACATCCATCAGAAGGGTACAGCTACTTAAATTCTCTATGCCAAGAATCAGGTCGGTCCACTGGTCAGGGGGGTCACAATCAACTGAAAAAATGCCATCATCATCTAAGCCTTATCCCAACTAATTAATTGGGGTAAGGTACATGAATATTTTTCCGTAATCCACTCTATCAATTAAGGGTCATCACTTCAGTTAGACCATAGGTCATGAAGTCTTTTCTTGCTACCTCCACCAAAATCCTTTTGGGCCTTCCCCTTGCCCTTTTAGAGCCTTCAACTTGTACCAACTCACTCCTCCTAACCAGCATAGATCTTGATCTCCGTTGCACATGACCAAACCATCAAGTCTATTTTCCCTCATCTTATTATCTATTGGTGCTACTCCTAAATTCCCTCAAATGCGTTCATTTCTAATTCTATCCTTGTACTATCACTCATCCATCACAACATCCTCATTTCAGCTACACATCTTATGGACATCTTGTTCCTTAACTGCCCAACATTCTATTCCAAAAGAATGGCTAGTCTTATAGCCATCCTACAAAATTTCCCTTTCAGTTTGAGTGGTACATGACGATCACATAAAACTACAAAGACATGTCTTCATTTCTTCCACCCCGCTTGAATTCTATGGCAACATCCTTCTCAATCTCTCTAGTCATGAATTATTAACCCATGATATGGAGAAGTGGTCATTTTGAGAAACTTTTGGGTCAGCAATCTTTATTAATTCCCTATACTCACTCCTATTGCTACTAAAATTGCACTCAATATACTCCATTTTAGTCCGACTACTTTTAAACCATTTAGATTCTAAAGCACCATTCCATAAATCTAGCTTTGTGTTTGTGCCCTCCCTTGACTTGCCAATCAGAACCATATCATCTACAAAACAACATACACCATGAAATCTCTTTCTACAAATGCCCCGTTAACTCGTCCATGACCAATGCGGAAAGGTTGGGGCTCAATGCCAACCCGCGGTGCAAGCCTACAGCTCGTCTCTCAACTGGTGGTCCTCACAATTGTTACTACTCCCTCAAACATATGCCATATATCCTCTTAAAGCTCTGTTCCTAACACCCACCAAATTAACTCTTTAAGGACCCATCGTAAGCTTCCCCTACGTCAACAAAGACCATGTGAACGTCCTTCCTCCTCTCCTTTATATTTCTCCATCAATTATCTGAGTAGGAAATAGCTTCAATGGTAGACCTCCCTAGCATGAAACCAAACTGATTTTTTGATACATTCATCTGGTGCTTTAGTCTTTTGCTCAATCACTCTTTCCCAAAAGTTTCATAATATGGCTCAAAAGTTTAACCCTATGCTTCATATGTCTCCTTTATTCTTATAAATAAGTACTACAGTATTTCCCATACATTCATCTTGCATTTTCTTCTATCTTACAATCTCGTGAACAACTTTGTCAACCAAAATAACCCAGTATCTCTGTACACTTACAAACCTCTATTGTTATACCATCAAGTCCAAGGGCCTTTCCTGTTTTCATCTTTCTCAAAGCTTTTTTAACTTCAGATATCCTACTCCTACAAAAGTATATATAAACTCCAACGTCATTTGAGTTTATGGTTCCTTTTATACCTATAATCTCTAAGTGATTGTCATTTAACAAGTTCTAAAAATAGCTTCTCCTCCTTTCTTGACATCTTTCTCACCTTCTCTTGTCCCTAATATATTGTAAAGATCATCATAAGCCTTAAGTTTAGCCTCACTTATTACTTTCTTACTAAACCTTTTGGCATTTCTATATTGTTCAAGATTTTCATTATTTCTAGTCCCTAGCTAGTCTTTGAAACATAAACATTTCTCATTAATAGATTTTTGTATGTTGTCATTCCACCACCAAGTTTCCATATTTGATTGCCATTTCCCTCTTGATACTTCTAAAACATCTTTTGCCACTTTCATAATGCACGTAGCCGTCTCATTTCCTCATAACATTTACTTCTTCTCCAACATTCCACTTTCCTCTTTTCATCAAATTATTTCTGAATAACATTGTTTTCTTTCATTTTAAATTCCACCACCTAATTTTTTGACACCTATTAATTTCATACCATTTCTTCCATCTCTTAATATAAACATCCGTAACTATTAACCTATGTTGAGCAGTCTTAATTAACTGAACAAATGTATAGTCATGAGAAAATCAGTTGAAGTTGGACTAGAAAAAATCAGTGATAAACCTTTAAATCGCAATTCCATGCATTCAAAGTTGGACTAGGAACAACAGTGATTGCAATTTGGGGCCACTCCCCTGCTACGAAGTGTGGCTACCTCTTACTTTGGTCTTTTCCGCTTTATTCAATTTGAATAATTACAACTAAATTTAATTGAGCAATCCAAATAGAGCATTAACTTAAGTGCTCACCTCCAACCTTCATGCCAATCAAAACCTCTTTCAAGCCCTGTATGGTGTGGAAGGAACACCATCACATGATTAGTATATTACTATAACCAATGTAAACTACATAGGGGCACACTCCAATGGTACCGACACTACGGTGATATTAGGCAAATGTGGGGCTCAATGATGTTTCCAAAGAATCAAACCCATCCGTAAGATGTGTCACCTCAGAAAACCTTCAGAGCTTGAAAATCAGCCTGATACAGAACTCAGATGAGATCTCAGATGGGCTACAACACCAGGAACATATTGAGAGGGAACACCCACCATTGATTAATGTGAGGGGCCCACTGCGTTCTTTATATATAATCAAGGTTGTTCAGACCCTCATCCAATGCAGAGAAGGGTTACATAATCAAGGTTGTTCAGACCCTCATCCAATGCAGAGAAGGGTTACGCCAAAATCCAGGTTGTTTTGTGAACCAGGTGGGCCCCTGTGAAATTAAAGGGCGGGCATTCCCTCCCAGCTTGGTTGCTTTTCTGTGGTTCACCTTAGTTTTGGATTGGACTTCATTTTGGGTCCCAAGGGGTTTTCTGAGGTGATGCATGTGATAGACGGGTCGATGGTGTGAATACATCATGTGGGCCCCACCTACGCCAGCTAGCACTATAAGCATATGGTGGTACCAGTACCCCTGGAGCGCACCCCAACCACATATAACCATCCCAGAGAAAAGTGGGAAGTCATCTGTTTTCCATGGAAAGCATTGAATGATATCCTAGTTCTCCTTTGTTTGTAGGTTTTAAATCTTTCATTTGAAATAGAAAAGATGCATTCTTTAAGGAGAAATACTTTGATGCTTTGGCACCGTGTGATAGATGATAAGCAAGCAGTTAAAAATTACTGAGAAATTGCATCTGGCATACAATTAATAAAACTAACCATACAAATTATGGACATCAGTTCAGATGTATCACCTGGTTATCTGACTATTAGATTTTGGACATACAACGGACTGTTAAATGAAAAATATCCAATGGTCCTAGTTCAAACAACAAGCATCCACTAATCAGAGGTTAGGATCTATTCGACCAATATAACTTTTAGACTGATTTTGCTACAGTAGGTTCCGAAATTTAGTCAGATTAACTTGACTTTATATATGACTGCGTATCAAGTGTCATATGCAGCCAGAGTATCGAAAAACTCCCCTTTAAGCTGAATATTATATTTGCTCGCATGATCATAGTAGCAATGTCCATATTCTGGAAAAAGAAAGAGTCAAACATGATTTTCATATGTACTATACCATTAATTTATTTTTTTATTGATAATCAAAATTTTATTTAAAAAAGAAAAAGAAGAAAGGTAGCTAACCAACTCACTGATACTGTATACCGGATTACATACAAAGATCGTAAGCAAACATAAAGAAGCCAGTTCCTACTTGCAACAATCTTACCAATAACTTTGTTACATTTTAGAAATGTTACCGGCATCCAAATAGCCCCTTAGATGATCATGAAAGAACATCAAATTCTATAAATAGGATGAGAAATAGGCATCTTCACTTTCAGAAATTATAACAGGACAGAAAATTAACACATTCATTCTGAATTTGGTAAATGAAATTAACGGTAACAAACTTGTTTCTCAACCAGAGGGAGTACCACAGGCGTACTTTCTCCACTAAATTGATCCACGGTGCTGCATTTGCAAAAAAAAAAAAAAAAAAAAAAAAAAAAAAAAAAAAAGAGAGAGAGAAGAGAGAGAGAGAGAGAAGAGAGAGAGAGAGAGAGAGAGAGAGAGAAAAGTTAAGAGGATGGCATCTTTCCATATATATATAAGAAATAAAAGAATTAGTATATTAATAAGCAATCAAATAGATTTAAAAAATAAAAAATAAAAAATCTGATGAAGGTCAGGAAGTGGGAATAGCTACCTTTTTTTTATATTAATATTATTAAATATTTGAAATGTTTTATTTACTGATCATGTTTTCAACAATATGTAGAACCCAAAAGTGACAGCAAACACCAATTTAAAAAATTTTTTTTAAAAAAAATAGAAAAAAAGCACTGTTTTCATAGGCGGATTTGAGGGAAACCACAGTGCTGATTCTAAAATTATTGTTGGATGGGTGGCCATTGAAAAATCCAAACCTCGAAAACCTGTTATGGATTCCACAAAATCCAGGCTCTCTCATCTTGATTAAATCTTTCATTTAGTCATGCATTGTCTTGTCTTTAGGAATCTTGGTCGCTTGTGTGATGTAATTGCTTTCCTACATAGAATTTCTTACCAGTTAAAGAAAGACCGAAAAGAAATAGGAATACCTTGCCTATGAACTCCATGATCCATAACTCAACAAAATATCCATTTGAACGATCCCCAGTGGCAGACATAATTAAATTCAACCAAGTCTCCTTCACGCGCTTCTGCTCCTTCCCCTTCAACAATATCTTCAAACAAAAAATGGACTCAGGTTCTAACTATATAAAAGCGCCTATTGATTGTTTGAAAACCGGAGAGGTTGTCACTCACAAAATAGTATAGTATTAAGAAATAAACAGATCATAACTAACATAGGAGAAAAACATGAGTTGGTTCCAAACAAGACAGTTTAGAACACTCGATATGCAGACACATCCACATGGTTATATGACGGTATCGAAAAATATATTATTAGCAATTATTTATTCACTAAAACAAGTATAATAAAATAAAGTTAAGCACCCCTGATGGTGGATAATTTTAAAAATGCAAAACATCTCCCTACCACATACATGCTTCATGTGCAGAAAAGAAGAAAGATATGCGGACCACTTTTCATTCATTGTATGGTGGTAAAAGAGGTGTGGAACCATTAGCCTCATCTTTCTAGGATCTCGTGGATGATTAACTAGCCTATCCGGAACTTGGTTTTGAATTGGCGACAGGCATTAGGGGAATAACGGGGTTAGGCTAAAGTTGACGCTTGCTATTTTTGTCTTAAAACCATGAAGTCTAGTAGAAATCATGACACTATAAATATTAAGTTTACTATTTATAGTAAGTCACGATTTTGGGGAGTTTGAGTGGAGTTTGATTCTGAAACTTCTTCTTAGAATTGATATCACTATTTAAAGGATTATAAACTCGTTGTATTATCACTCAATCTATTTTCGAATTTATTAGAATTTATTTTTTATTTTCTTCCCTCATGGATTTGAGGAATCTCTATGAGGAGTCCGGAGAAACTCCATAGATTCGGAGTAGTACTTATTCTTGAGGAAGATGGTGCTTGACCTCACCACGTCCATCACTCGTGTCATATCATTTTTTGGCAAGGGCCCTCAAATGAGGCTGATACAATGCTCTAGTGGGCCACACGGTAGGAAAGAATGGGATGGAACTCTCACTGTTGAAAAATCTTAGGGCCATCTGGGCCCACTATGATTGTAAATCTGCCTCATTTTTATGCCTATACAATAAAATAATCTGAAAAAAATAGATGAACGCTGTGGATTCTGAAAATCATTAAAGCGGTTCCACATGGTTCAGGTTATGCTAGCATGGTAATTAATATCAATTAATGCCAGGGCCAAAAGTTTGATGAAAGACTTAGGTGGGGCCCACCATTATATTGGTGACAAATCCACTCAGTCCATCTATTTTGCTATGTCATTTTTGGTCATGGGACCAAATATGAGTCCAATAAAAAGCTAAAGTGGGCCAAACCGACATGAAACAATGGGGAATACACACTCACCGTTTGTAGGGCTACAAGATGTTTTGTACTAGAGTTGTACATGAACTGAGTTAGCACGGTTAGCTCGCTCCATTCGGCTCGAAAAAGCTTGACTCGACTAGGTTTGAAACTGAGTTCGAGCCGAGTCAAGCTGATTGTTTGAGCTCGAAAAAATTTTGAGCCGAGTTCGAGCTTGCCCGAGCTCAACTTGACTCGGATTGAACCCCAATTCAAATCGAACTTAGTTTGGAGACTCGGTTATTTTGATATTGATGTTGCTCAGCAAGTGTTTGATGAAATGACTCAACGAAGTGTCAGCAGGTGGCGAGGAAAGTATGGATATGAAACAAATACCCTTGTATATATCTTGATTTTTATGTTTCCCACCAACTGTTTGATGAACTGTAAACCAATGATGCTGCTTTACATTCCATGAGAAATTGAAGGTATCCTCCCTGTATTTGAGAAAATGCCATGGAGGCTTGATCTTGGCTCTAACTCGGCTCGAACTAGCATGAGCTACTGGCCGAACTGAGCCAAGTGGCTGAGTCAAGTCGAGTTGTGCCAAGCTCGACTTGATTTGAGTCATGTACACCTCTATTTGTGACAATCCAGACCATCCATCTATTTCTCTGATCATTTTTTTTTATAGCAGAGGTCGATGCCAAGCTCCAATGGGTGACACTGCTAGAAACAGTGGGGATTGAACCCCTACGGTATAAAATCTTGGGGTCATCGTGGGCCTATGCTGAAATTTGGATCTGCCTCATTTTAGGGTGTGCATACCCAAAAATGAGCTGGAAAAACAGATGGATGGGGTGGATTTCTCACAAACAACAAGGTGGGCCCCATGTACTATTGAAGGTGGTTTTCAACTAAACTTAGGAGATTGCCAAGTGCATCAAGTGAGGACAGTCAGGTCAATACCAATATACAAAAACCTATTCATATAGGTACCTAACATCAGGCGTTTTATTGTCTAATAGTGAAAACTTTTGAGATATAGTTTTAAAGTAGGAGATTTTCTTTCCCTTTTTTGGTTTTTGTTTTTGCCTCTTAAGTCAGGTTTTTGTAACCTTATCAATAAGTTAGGTTGAAAATAAACGTCACTGAATAATACAGTGGGCTGGTGGAACGTTACATCACCACTTTTTCCTTCAGTGTGGTCAATCTAAGGGTTGGATATGCCTCATTTTTGGGCTCAGGCCTAAAATAATGTGGAAAACATGATGTTCGGTGTCGATATAGAATAAATATATTAAGGTGGGCCCTACGGTAAGAATCGACTTGTGCCCAATGGATGAGTCCTTTCCCTCTCTCATTTGCATTCGGAATGGGAAGATATTATTTCAGGTTATGAGTGGCGGTTTGAATTACTATGATTTACAAAGCAAAAGATTCCGGCATATTTATCAACGGAGTGGATTATTGCCGAATTACAACACACAAATTGAAAGCTTGTTGCAAATAAGGGACGCGGATTACTGTGCCCATTACTGCTTCTGCTAAGTAAAAATGAGAGAGAGTTCCGTAGTCTGATAGGCCGTAAAAATCATCTTTAAATCATCTCAAATTTTGTGAGATGATTTTACCGTATGAGTCTAAAAATAGGCAGATCCAATAGTCGGTTAAACACAACAAATAATAGAACCTATTAAATGCCTATCCTTGAAAAACTTCTCAGGTACAGTAGAAGTTTTGGATCAAACTTTAAATCTAACTCATATTTGGGCTCATGTCATCAAAATGGGTTGACAAAATGGATGGACGGTGTAGATATAACACATTCATCACGGTGGGCCCCACAAAGTCTGAAAGCAATCCTCCTTAGAAATGAAGTAGCCACTCACCATGTATTCATGTGAAATCCTCTCCTATCAATGTTATAGTACATGAGTCCCAAAGTGAAGGAGATCCAAAGATCAAGTGGGGGCAGGCCTCACTAAATAGCGGAGATTTAAAGCCTACAATTGAAACCTTTGAGGGACCAAATAAATTTTGCATCAGGCTAATATTTGTGCTGTGAGTTCATCCCCGTGGAAATAAACATTATGAACGTACGGTTTAGATGGCATATAAACATAAGGGTGGGCCCACAAAGGTTTTGACGTCGGGTGTTTCTGTCCGTAATTTTCGTGCTGTGTACGTTTAGGGGGAAGCGGATTGCGTACTGAGTAAACTCTGTGGGGGTCCACCGTGATTTATGTATTTTATCCACTCCGTCCATCCATTTTAATAGATAATTTTAGTACTTGAACCTAAAAGTTAAGTATATCAAAACCTCAGCTGGACCACACCATAAGAAACAGCGTGAATTGAACATATACCGTTGAAAATTTCTTGGGGGCCACTGAAGTTTTGGATCAAGCTTGTATTTGTGTTTTCCCTTCATTCATATCTGTGTGATCTTATAAACAAGTTGGATGAGAAATAAACATCATTGTGGGCCCTAGAAAGGTTTCAACGGTGGAAGTCATTATTCCAACTGTTTCCAATGGTATGGTCCACTTGATTTTTGGGTATACTTAAATTTTGGTCTCAACTCCTAAAGTAAGATGGAAAAACGGATGGACAGTGTGGATAGACCATATATGTTAACGGCGGCCCCAATAAAGTTTACTCAGTACGGTAAGAGCGTACTGAGTAACTCGTAACTCCCTACGCAATCCGATTTCCGATTAGGAAGCGGATTGCGTACTGAATAAACTTTGTGGGGTCCACCATAATTTATTTATTTTATCCACTCTGTCCAACCAATTTAACAGATAATTTTAGTATCTGAGCCTAAAAATTAAGTGTATCAAAACCTCAACTGGACCACATCATAAGAAACAGCGTGAATTGAACATATACCGTTGAAAATTTCTTGGGGGCCACTGAAGTTTTGGATCAAGCTTGTATTTGTGTTTTCCCTTCATCCATATCTGTGTGATCTTATAAACAGGTTGAATGAGAAATAAACATCACTGTGGGCCCTAGAAAGGTTTTAACGGTGGAAGTCATTATTCCAACTGTTTCCAATGGTATGGTCCACTTGATTTTTGGGTATGCTTAAATTTTGGTCTCAACCGCTAAAATAAGATAGAAAAACGGATGGACGGTGTGGATAGACCATATACATTAACAGTGGGTCCAACAGAGTTTTCTCAGTACGACAAGAGCGAGTAACTCCGTAAGCAATCCGATTTCCGTTTAGGGAAGCAGGCATGTACATTCGGGAAGAAGGCGTGTACGTTTAGGGAAGCACGAGCAATAATAAAAAAATAAATAACAAAAAATAAAATACATGCATTAAAGTCCCTGGCAAGGACGCAAATTGCGTCCTGTGGGGCCCACCGTGATGTAAGTGTTTTATCCACGCCGTTAAAAGCTTTTATCAGATCATTTTAAGATATAAACTAAAAAAATGAGACAGGTTAAAGGCTTAAGTGGGCCACAAAGTGGGGATTGAACGTTCACCATTAAAAACTTCTTAGGAGCTGGAGAAGTTTCAGATCAAGCTTATATTTTTGTTTTCACTTCATCCACATCTACATGACATTATAATGTCATGTTGGATGGTAAAAATAAATCACGTTGGCCCTTAGAAAGGTTTCAATGGTGGGTGTCATTATTAGTGCAGCTTTCTTTGGTGTGGTCCATTGGAGCTGTGTAACTTCCTCATTTTTAAGATTAATTCTTAAAATGATCTGATAAAAGCGATGAACGGCGTGGATAAAATACTTACATTACGGTGGCCCCCACAGAGCCCTACCTATAATCCGGGCTGGGGTAGGACGCAATCCGCGTTGCCCCCGCAAGGGCTGCACCGTTTGGCAAGGCCCACGGATTAGGTGCGGTTTTATTATAGGGCGCCTCACCGCATGTATGCTTATATCATTGCCCTAAAATGCTGCAAGTCCAAATCTCAGGTGAGCCGTACCATAGGAAAAATTGGTGATTGATGATTAACAACTTATAATGGACTGCTTAAGTTTTCCATCAAGCTGATTTTTTTTTATTTTTATTTTTTTTTTGTAATCTTTTAAGTTGGATTTTTGTGACTTATTAATAAGTTGGATGGCAAATATACATCATAGAAACATTATGGTGGGTCATAGGAAGTTTTTAATGGTGGAACATTACATCACCACCTTTTTCTTTAGTATGGTCCACCCATCATAGAAACATATTACGGTGGGCTATAGATGTTTTCAATGGTGAAATGTTACTATGGTCCACCTAAGGGTTGGATATGCCTCATTTTTGGGCTCAGCCCTATAATAATGTGGAAAAACTGATGATCAGGGTTAACATAGAATACAATATTAAGGTGGGCCCTACGGTAAGGTCGCAGCATCTTGGGTGGACGCAGATTTCCTGCTGAAGCCTTTCAGGAAGTTGGGTGCCAACCATGATGTTTGTGAAAAATCCATTCCATTAATCCGTTTTGCACGACTAATTTTAGGACTTGTGACCAAAAATGAGCTGGATACAAGGCTTAGGTGGGCCATACAGGAGGAAAATGGGGATTGAAAAACCATAGTTGCAACATTCATGTAGCCACAAAAGTCCTGTATCATGATAACGTTTTTTGCGTTTTCAGTTCATCCCGGTAGAAATGACCGTACAAACGGTTTGGATGGCATATAAGCGTACAGGTGGAGCCTAAGAAGGTTTCAGCCGTAGGAATTGCTTTCCCCAGTTTTTCATCTGGTATGGCCCACTTGAGTTTTGGATCTAGCCTGATTTTAGTTGCATATTCTAAACGGATGAATAAGGTGGATTTCTCACTAACATCATAGAGCCCCACCTAAGTTCCAAGAAGGAACTTATACCTGCAAAAGGCTTTAAAAGGAAATCCGCTTCCCTCTTATGCGAAATACCTACCGTTGTTACTTCCCTGAGTCAGACAGTGATGTTTGCATGACATATATACCGTTCATAAGGTCATTGTGATGAATTTAAAGCATGAATATTAGCTTTATTCAAAACTTATGTGTACCGATGAATATTTCAACTGTGTACGTTCAATTCTCACGTTTTGGTTCAAATGAGTATTGAATCCGGTTCATTTTTGGCCTTATGTCCTAAAATGAACTCAGAAAACAGATGAACGGGATGGATTTCTTACAAACATCACAGTGGGCCCCATTTGGTTCCCAGCGCAGAAATTTCAAAAGGCTTTGGCATGAAATCCGTGTCCGCACGTTCCCAAGATCCAAACCGAACGCGGATTGCCTTCTCAGTGATTCCTGCGAAGAGAAACAGTGATGATTGAAGATCCACCATTGAAACAATCATGGGGCCACAGAAATTTTAGATCAGGCTAACATTTTTTCTGTTTTCAGTTCATCCCACCAGGAATAACGTTATGAACGGTATGGATGGCATAAAACCATCACAGTTTAACTCAGGGTAGTTTTGACGGTGGATGTTCAATCTTCACTGTTCCTGTCGTGTGGCCCACTTGAGATTTGGATCTGCCTCATTGTTCGGTTCCTGTACTAAAATGACTGAAAAAATGGATGGAGGGGGCAGATTTATTACAAACATCACGGTGGCGCCACCGAGAGCTTGAGTCGCAAGGAAGTTCCTTGGAGAGAAGCTTTCGTAGAAAATCCAAACGAGAAAAAGAAGAAGAAGAAGAAGAAAGGGCATGAAAGATCAAAGACTTAGGGCAATTCGAGCCAAGACCCTCGCGAGTGTATCCAATCCTCTCAAGAATTCCCATAAAATCTCTAATAAGAATGAGGTTAGTATGCAAGCTCTGGTTCTCTTTAATCTCCGGTCCTATTTTTCTTCATTTTTCTCTTCAATCGCAATCTCATCAACTGGTTGTAAGAATTCTACAATGTAGGCCTATTGTTCAACACTCTAGATTTTTCTAAGGGTTGGATAATGTGATTGGGAATATCAGTGGACCCCACAAATTTATGATTAATCTAAAATTGTATAAGGGGTGGTGCGTTGCAAATATGTCATGTGCACAGTGTTCTAGTTGGACTAGGATTGACTCTATTCCCATCGTCATGCTTCTCTAAAGAGTGTAAGGTGCAGAAGACTCCGACAATCACATATGGCTATGGGTTCCCAATTGGGTATGACTTTTATTCAATTTATTTGATATCCATACTTGATGCATAGATCGATCAGTTTCAATTCTGCATATAGTTTATAGTTGGTACCGGGGCCAACTGTGCATCAAGTATGCCAAATCCTTTCAGTTTCAGAAATATGTTCTGATCCACCGTCGAAGGGTCTATTTAAACTAAATTTGAACCGTCCGTTATTGAATCAAGAGGACCGAATTAAGACTATAAATTAAGTCATTCCTAAGTCTTGAGAAGCATTCGAATCACTTCGATGGTGGGCCTAATTGCAGATCATTAGACTTGACAATAAAGGTTTTCATATGCAAACCCTATTCAGATGTATGGTTTCTGACCGATCTTCGGTATGTCAAGATTGGTTTTAGAGCTAATGAACAGTCATGATCGTCTGCCCCCTTTTGTCAACATAAAAAAAATCCTTACTTGTGGCTGTCTGATTTGGCAAGCTTGGATGGCATTCAATTTCACACCTGAACTCGTCGTCTGACCACCATCATGTTTGAAATTGGCAGTCATGTAGTCCTCTGTTTTTGTGGTCGATGGAAATTGGCAGCCATTGCAGACAACAAAATAAGGTTTATCCATCGTTCCCGATTGAAAATCCCTGCCTTCACTTGAAAATATAGTGGCGGCCATTAATGGTGGCAGTGAGCGACATCCAACAGAGAAGATGGGTTTCAAACCCTCCCGTTGTTGCTATCGTGGATTCTTGCGCATGATGGCTACTTGCAGAGGAATCCTGGCTAGACTATCGCATTTTGACATACGATTACTAGTCCTTTCTCAGACTACTGATTCAGATGCCATTGTATCCTGCGTGGCCAAGAGGGTCACAATCACCATTGAGGGCAGCTTTTCATCACCATTACTAGCCAAAAATCATGGTGGTGGCCAGTTTTCGAAGGGAAAGTAAGGGATGAGGCTGAGGCCGCTTTAGGGTCGTGGTCCCCCCCCTCTCTCTCTCTCTCTCTCTCTCTCTCTCTCTCTCTCTCTCTCTCTCTCTTTTAATTGTTAGTTATACTCGAAAATGAGCCCTTAAGGTCTTTTTTATAATTCCAATATATTTTAACAATTGATGCCAACTGTTTTCTGGGTTAAATTATATTGTTTGATTGATAATATGTTAATGGCATGATTATATTCGCAACCTTAAAGTTCAAACCTATGGAATTAAATTCGGTTATGTTAGCCACCACAGTGACCTTAATCAATGAAGATTTTACAGATTTTGACTCTTAATATTAAGATACAGTGGTAGAATTACATATGGTTGCATTTGCGTTTTATGCAGACGATGACGAAAATGCAGACAATCACTGTCTGGCATAGACGTAAATAGTGCGGAGTAAACGTCGCCAGTGGTATAAGGCTGAGACACCCATCTCAACAGAGTACCCTATCAATATAGGCTCTCTATGACAGGCTAAGCCATCCACATGATCTGTCACCGCATATCTTAATACTAATGACATAAGAGGCATCACCAAGATCCTTTGTTTCAAATATTTGAGATAGGAATATTGTGGTATTGCTCAAAATTCGTGTGTCACTATTAGCCAACAAAATGTCATCAACATATAAAACTAATATGATGAACTTGCTCCCACTGATTTTAATGTAGATACACTCATCTACATTGTTTTCTATGAAACCTTATAAGTAAATTACTTCATGAAACTTCAGGTACAATTATCGTGATGTCTGTTTCAACCCGTAGATGGATTTCTTTAGTTTACAAACTATATGTTCTTAGCTATCAACTACAAAACCTTCATGTTGCAACATACATATATGTTCTCATATAGAACTCCATTGAAAAACACAGTCTTTACATCCATTTGATGTAGCTCCAAATTTGTATGAGCCACAAGAGTCATTATAATTCTAAATGAGTCATTTTTAGATACTAGTGATCAGAAAGACTTCTTAAATTTAATGCATTTCACACGTTGATTAAAACCCTTAGCAACAAGTCTAGTTTTATATATATCTTTTGATATTACCCTTGGAGTCCCGTTTGATTTTGAATACCCATTTACAACCAATCAACTTTCTTCCTTAGAGTAACTCAAGAAGATCTCATACTTTATTGTCTTTTATGGATTTCAATTCATCCTATATAACATCAATCCAATGAGAATGGTTAGCATTTTGTTTGGCTTTCGGCCACACCATTTTGGTCTAGGGTCCCAAGTATGGTGTACTGTACGACAATGCCACAATCTTGTAGCTATCTAGTAAAGAGTTCTGGATTGTGACCTAATTTATCATACTGCTATAATATTCACCACCATGGTTAGACCTGATAAACTTAATCTTCCCATCCAGTTGATTTCAACTTCAGCTTTATTGATTTTAAAAGCATCTAGGGCATCTAATTTTTCACTAATAAGATAAAGATACCCAAAATGAGAGTAATCATTTATAAATGTGATAAAATATTTGTGCCCACTTCAAGATGCTATAGGGAATAGCCCACAAAATGTCTATGTGTATCACTTCTAGGAGTCATTCACTCCTTATTGCATCATTCTTTCTAGTTCTAGTCAGTTTACCCCTAATACATTTAACACATATTTTATAGTTAGATAGGTGTAGAAAATGAAGAATCTCTTCTCACACCAACCTGTCCAATCTCCTATGAGAGATATGACCTAATCGCTTATGCCACAATATGGAGAAATTTTTATAATATAGTCTTCGCTTAGATCCCATTTTATTTCTATGCAGGGCATTTACATTATAAATGTGTGATGCAATTAAATCTAATTGGTATAGGTTGTTCACTATAGAGCTGGTGCCAATATTAATTGAATCAAAGTAAATAATCAATCTTTAATTCTCAAATTTAAAATGAATAACTTAATTCATCTAAATGAAAAAATAGAGATCAAATTACGCCTTATAGAAATCACACAAAATGTATATATTAGATTCAATAAATAACCTCACCCTAACCTAAGTTTATAAACTCTGATTGCCTCTACGTCAACTTTAACGCCATTGACTACATATACTGAGCATTCCACATTAGTTGGTGGCTTGATCAGTTGCAAGTTTTACAAAGAAGTATATATGCATGTAAATAGTTGTTCCTAAATCTATCCACCAAGAATCTACCGACACATCAGTTAGATTAGATTCAAAACAAACCAGGATAGTATTATTACCATTCTTTATAAGCCACTACTTTATGCAGTCTTTCTTCTGATAGCCCAGCTTCTTGCAGAAGAATTACTTTTAGTTCACCTGTTGCTCGATCTATTCCCAGGTTGATTTTCATGATTTCCAGCCAGATAACCTGAGGATCCCTTATTATAACCTTATTTCCTTTTTTTTTTTTTTCTTCATATTATGTCTATGTCCCCATGTCTTGAGGTTACTAGATTAACATTATGTACCTTGCTTAGTTCTTTATCCTTTTCTCCTCTTGGACACATTGAGAAATCAGTTCATCCAACTTCCATTTATTCTTTAGTGTATTATAGTTCACTAGGAATGTACTGTATTGAGGAGAAAAGTTATTCATGACCAAGTAAACCAGTTGGTCATCTTTAACTTCCAAGCCCATAGTGCAGATCTTAGAAACCACTTTGAACTGCTCTATGGTGTATTAATGAATGTTTCCTTTTTTCATCATAGAATGAGCTGGTTGATTTATTCAGTAAGAAATCCAATTTAACCTTATTCGATTTCTTAAATCGGTTTTCCATTTTGGTCAAGAAAACTTTGGCCTTATCCACATTAGGCATGACACCCTTCATTGTCTCAGAAATCGAGTGCTTCATGATTTTGAGACACATACTGTTGTATTTGGACCATGCCTCATAACGATTAACCTCTGACTCAATAGTATTTTCGGATGGTTTTGGAGGTTCTGATTTATTCAAGGCAAGGTCTAGCTATAAGCAACCTATGAAAATTTTTATAGACTCTTTCCATTGAACATAATTAGACCTAGTTAATGCAGGGACATGCGTTTGAGCCGGAATTGTAACGGATTAAAAAAATAACTCACATTGGCAGATTGTTTATATAAAACTATTCATAAATAAAACTGAATATCAAGTCAATTTCTCAATTCAATTGATTGAGCTCTTCAATTGAATTACCTGGAATGAAGACAGGCCCAACTAAATCAACCCTAATGAGAATCAGTCACATCATCATTACTCCTCCTGTGGGAGAACGTCATAACACGCAAGTGACTCTTATGAATATGAAGTCAAGTAATATCGATCGATCATGTAAATATGAGACACTCAACACCTGTGGGTGAGATGAGTGTCTCAATCTTACACCACTAGCTAGCGACGTTTACTCCACACCATTTACGTTTATGCTAGACGGTAATTGTCTGCATTTTCGTCATCGTCTGCATTGAATGCAAATGCAACCATATGCAATCATACCACTATATCCCAATATTAATTAAGAGTTAAAATCTATAAAAACTTCAATGATTGAGGTCACTGTGGTGGATAACACAACCGGATCCAATTCCATAGATTTGAACTTCAAAATTGCGAATATAATTTTGCCATCAACGGATTATCAATCAAATAGTCCAATTTGACCTGGAAAGTAGTAGGCAACATTCGTTAAAATATATTGGGAATTTCTAAAAGGATACATATGGGTAGGTTTCTCTCTCCTTTCCTTTTAAATTAAGGGTCTTTACCAGCTTCTATAATATGGGTCCAAGGCATAACTGAAAAAGGTTAGCATATGCCTAAATTGGACCTCACAAGATATATGAATTTGGTCAATTGACTTGGTTAGAAAAATTGGTTGCAACCCATGCACATTGAACTCAAGCCTAATAAATTCCCAACCCAAGTTGGCCCTTGACAAAGAAAATGCTAGAAGCAGGACAAAAATAGGGCCTAAAATATTTTAAACAATAGGCTCGAACCAGGTCCTGAACACACGACCCAATCATATGGCTCACCATGCAACGTCTATGAACTAAAGCCCATTAGAACTCTGGCTCATAGAGATGCACCAATGAGAATGGTTGATGGCCATTTAATTGGTCCAAAGACAGAGCCCACAAATAGAATGAAGTGGGCTAGTAAGCTCACAGGATAACAGGGGGGGGGGGGGCACCATCACGATTTCTGGGCGGTAATGGCGATGAAAAGAAACCCTCAGTGATGACTATGACCCTCTTGACCATGCTAGAAACAATGGCATCTGAATCAATAGCCTAGAGGAGACCATTGATTGTACGTCGGAATGCAATAATCTAGCCAGGATGCCTCTACAAGTGGCCACCGTGTGTAGGAATACATAACAACAGCAATGGGAGGGTTTGAAACCCATCTTCTCTACTCGATGTCGCTCGCTGCCACCATTAATGGCCATCGCTATCTTCTCATGAGAAGGCAAGGATTGGCTAGTGTAACACACACCACCGATGTGGCTGGTGTGTTGACATCACCAATTTTCTGTGGGTCCCATCATGAGATATGAGTTATGTCTAAACTGTTCGTCCACTTGGTGAGCTGGTCGTAAGGCTTGGGCCGAAAAATAAAACGGATAAAAAAATCAAGTGGACCATATTGTAAAAAGCAGTGGGGGATTAGACGTCTACTATTGAAACGCTTTTAGGGGTCTTAAAAGTTTTGGATCAATGTTATATTTGTTTTTCCTTTTCGTACAAGTCTGTGTGACCTTATTATTAGATTGGATGGAAAATAAATGTTATCGTGGGCTTATGAATGTTTTAATGGTGAGAATCATTGTCCCATATAACTTTGATCTCCTTTGAACTGTTCATACAACTCGGAGCTGGAGGAGCGTCAGTGCTGTCTTCGCACAACACGTACCCACACCAACCAGGTCGGTGGTGTGTGGTGCACCAATCAATCCGCTTCCGCTGTACTGTAACATGAATGTATGGCTTCGAAGAACTTGGCTGAAGTTTTCTAATTCATTCATCATTTTAAATATTAGGGCCCACATGCTGAGTGGACCAGATTTATTTTTGGAAAACTTATAAAAGGTTGGATGAATCTTATAAATACATTAGATGTGGCACGTGTGTGCCATTCTATTGTCACTTATGTTCCCTTTACATTAGCCATTATCACATGCGTGTACATTCTAGGAGGCACAAACAATAAAGAGAAAAGAGAGAAAAATAACAAAAGCATATAATACATGCATGGATTAGTGCGACTTTATTATAGGGCCAGCTTGATGGGAAAAGGATTGGCTACTCCCCTGCCACTAGCCAATGGCCAGTGGTTGGTGCTCTGTGGACCTCAACATGATGTATGTCTCATCCATGCCGTCCATCCATTTTTTCAGATAATTTTATGGTATGAACCCAAAACTGAGGTAGATAAAAATCTCAAGTGAGCCACACAGTGTTTATTTAACTCTCACCATTAAAAACTTCTTGGGGCTACAAAATTTTTGGATCAAGCTAATATTTTTTTTCCCTTCATCCAGGTCTGTATGGCCTAATCTATAGGTTGGATGTTGAATAAACATTACAGTGGGCCCTAAGAGGTTTTTAATGGTAGATATTCAATCACTATTGTTTTCCCATGGTGTGGTCCACCTGAGATTTTGATCTACCTCATTTATGGGATAAGTGATTAAAATGATGTGTAAAAAAAGGATGAACGGTATGGATAAAACACATAGATCATGGTGGGTCCACATAGCACCAACCACTAGCCACAGCGTCGCTAGCCAAACCGCATCCACCTTGATGCATATATGCTATATCTATGCCCCCTAAAATGAAGTAGATCCAAATCTTAAGTGACCCTACCATAGGAAAAATGGGTGATTGACCATTAATAACTTCACCGTCTTCCTTAAGAAATAATTACATGATCTTACTCTATCCATGGGGAAAATAATTACTTTGGTCATGGGGTTTTCCATGCCTCGAACCTAACTCTATGTATCTCAGACCCACAAGGGATTAAAAAAAGAAGAAGAAGAAATTACAGCTATTTAAATAAAGAACTTGAACCAAGATGCGGTTTTAGACTTGGACTCCAACTCAAACACTCCAAAAAAGTAACTTATTATAAATAGTAAACTCTATTATTTATATAGAGGAATTCTATTCCTATTAGATTTTGTGGTTTTTGGTAAAAAATAATAAATATCCAATTTGGACTAACTACGTTGTTCTCCTAACTTTTTAAATTAAACCTATTTTCATATTGGACACAACTTCTATAACTCCAAGGATGAAAAGTTATACTAGAACTAAAACTTATTATTTATAATAAAAGCGAAACTAAATGGACTTTTGACTATTGATCTGATGGAATCTTGCAAATCCGGTATTGGCAACCTGATGTAGCAAGGTTGGTTGGATCATTTCTAACTCCAATTGGGCCGTCTTTAGTTCCAAATAAACATCACCAAACATTACGGTGGGCCGTAGGAAATTTTTAATGGTGCAACATTACATAACCACTTTTTTCCTTTAGTATGGTCCACCTAAGGGCCGGATATTTCTCATTTTATTTTTGGGCTTGAGCCCTAAAATAATGTGGAAAAACTAATGGCTGTGGTGGATATAGAATACATATATTAAGGTGGACCCCACGGTAAGGCTGCACTGTCTTAAGTGGACGTAAATTTCCCGCCAAAGCCTTTCAGGAAGTTCTTGCGCTCAAACCTCGATGGGGCCCACTGTGATGTTTGTGAGCAATCCATCCATTCAATGGTGGATGTTCAATCCTCACTGTTCCTGTTGTGTGGCTTGCTTAAGTTTTGGATCTGTCTCATTGTTAAACTTACATAAATAGATGGATGAGACATTTCTCACAAACAACATAGTGGGATCTACTAAGAGCATCTATCACAGAAACCACTGCACAAAGTGACAGTAATGCACTATGAAAGCAGAAAATTATAAGAGATAGAGATTATCTGATCCGAACAAGCCTCGAATTAACTCAAGCTATGCCCTTGAGACCCTAGAATGAATTAGAAAGCTCTAAGATACCCCAAATCCCAATTAACATAGTGGGATCTACTAAGAGCATCTATCACAGAAACTACCGCACGAAGTGACAGTAATGCACTATGATAGTAGAAAACTATAAGAGAGAGATTAGCCGATCCGAACTATACACACACACATACACATGTGTGTGTGTGTGTATATATGTATGTTTATACATACTTACATACACACACACACACACATATATATATATATATGTATGTATGTATGTATATATTTTATGTATGTGTATATATATACATACATATACATGCATAGCAGATTGCTTAGCTGCGAACCAGTTCGTACGAAAGTCCTACGAACTTTTTTGGGAACTCATCATATGTGATGAATCTCGAAAATCTGAATGGTCCACATGAAGCAGAACCTCATGAAACCCCCTAGTACTAATTTTTAGTTTGAACCAAAAATTTGGTGGGCCATGAAAAATGAAAACAATTTCTTCCCTTGATTTGCATTTCTCTTTGCTATGGCCCACCAGAATCTTAGATCAGGCTGAAAATTCATCCCTTGAGGTTTCATCGGGTTCTGCATCTTATGGACCGTTCGGATTAGACTCACATGACAAGTGTGCTAGGGTGCACACGTGCATAGGTGAGCATGCCTCTACAAATACACACACACACACACACACACACACACACACACACACACACACACACACACACAAAAGAATCACGATCGAAATTGGAAACAAATCCCACACTCAAGCAATTTTGCACGTGCTCGGTGACACCTTCAATGATATCAAGAAAACATCAAAATGTTTTAGCAAGAAAAGATGGATTGAAAACATCGAAATGTTTTAGCAAGAAAAGATGGATTTTTTGGATTTTTTCGATAGCACGATCGTGCACCTATTCGATGGCATTGAGCAGTCTGTCAATGATTGATTTACAAATTTAAGACATCAACAACAAAAAGATAATACTATGGTTTCGTGTTTCCTCTACTAAGATAACAGGCAGAGGAATGAGGGACCAATCAAAGACACATTATACAATTTGGCAAAATATAAACAGTCCAAGAGAAGGCCCACCTCATGGCATGTACAAATCCATGTTAAGTAATCCTTTGAATTATGGGAATCTTCTCTTGCCTTTTGTGGTCAAACATTGTAATTCTGGTTTAACCTGAAAAGAATTTTGGTACCTCTCGATTATAGTTCGGCCGAGAGTGAAGGAACTTTTGCATGTCGAACTAGTTAGTCTGATCTAAGATATTTTCTTTATCATCACGAGGATACCAGGTAGCTTTCTATTGCTGGCTTAAAAAAAAAAAAAGGAGATGGTAAGAATCAATCCTCTAACTTCTCTCAAATCTAATAGTGTCTTTACCGAATGATTAAGTGACTTGTTTTTCTTATTAACACAAAAATTAAAATTTTAACCATTTTAATTTATGTTTTTATGTGTCTACTTACAGTACGAAAATCAGGAGCATTACTATCATTAAACGTCCACCATTTAAAAATTCCTAGGACTCACCATAATGTTTATTTTTCCATCCATCTTGTTGATAAGGTTGCATAAGTCTAGACTAAGGGAAAATACAAATATCAGCTTGATCCAAAACTTCCGTGGCCCACAATAAGTTTTTAATGGTCAAGAGATTTTGGATCTGCTTCATTTTTGGGACCATGCTCTAAAATTAGCTAGAAGAATTAATGGACTGAGTGGATATGTAACACATACATTAAGGTACGTGGGTCCCATGGTTAGGGATTCACCCACTAAGCTGTTACCCAGACACCCCTAATCCGTGCCCATTAAAATCTCATATGGGACACATCAACTGCAGCAATGTAAAATTGCACTTAAAAACCAAGTAGCTTGTCAAGTCTTTCTGTATTTCTTAATCAATCTGATTTTTGTACAATCCCTCCAACTCAGTGAGTTACTATTGATGAGCCGGTTTGACTAATTGTGCATACACACGCACAAAATTATGTTTGGCATGTCATCCCCATCATTCACTTTGGTTTAGATCACATGTGTTGTGTATCTGGGAGATCTTAGAATCAAGCATCACAACCAATGGACGGAGTGGATTACATGTATAAAACATGTTGCCACAGAAGAACTTGTACATTTTACCCGTTTCGTTATAGTAGAGGGACTTTAGTCACTCCAATCCAACTCTCGTGGAATTCTTAACACATGACAGAGATTTCCTCAAGAGAGGAAAGCGAAAAATAAAAATAAAATGACAGAGAGATTTCCTCCTTAAGGAGTCCCTACAACATGAAGCCCTGTGGAGCCTACTGATGTCCGTTTGAAAATCGACTTTATCCATCACAACAAATCATGTTACCTTGAGAGCACAAAAATTAACTAGTTCCAAGACAAATCACAGGAAATAGTAGGGATTGAACGCCCATAGAATTTTTGGATAAGCTAGATATATGCATTTTCCTTTCGTTCTGGTCGGAATCATCTTTTGAATGGATTGTATGACTTATAAACATCATGATAGTGTGGGTGTTTACATCCTACTTTTTCGTGTGGTGTGACACACCTGCGTCTTCTCCCTTCTCCCTTTGAACTCGAGGGGCAATCTCCGTCCGGCCCGAGGAAACCTTTGCATGCCTCCGTTACCTTTTAGAAGGCCTACACCCCATAGAAACTCTCTACCTGAGATTGTCCTTTGGCCGGTAGGTCCTGACACAAGGTTAGAATTTTAATTCTTCTAGAGTGGTATCTCACTGATGGCTCCCCCTCCCCAAAAGGAGGCCTTCTAAGCCCTCCAGCTAAGCTGCACAGAAAAGGCACAAAACCAATCCTAGGGAACTGTAAAGCTTCATAGGGCCTTTTTGTCCAGGTGCGGTTAGCCCGCATCTTTACATACATGTCTATTTCACCGAGCCTCTCTTCGAGACAGTGCCTAGATCATTATACCTTTCGTGCGGTGAGAACTTACCTGAGAACGAATTTCGTTACCTTAGGACCGTTATAGTCACGGCCGCCGTTCATCGAGATTTCGGTTGGATGTCTCTCATCATAACATGAGATTGTAAAACTAATGGATGAAGTAGATTTTACATGAAAATCGCTATAAACCCCACATGGCTTGGTACATTGGAGATGGAAAACAAACAAGGATTTCTGAAGTAGAAAAAGAAGAAAAGGAAGAACTAAAGATCTCCCAATTACAAGGAGAAGAAAAATAATAGATAAAAAAGTATGCATTACTCAAGTTATCCCCATCCACAAATTCCAGCTCCATCTCTAGAAAAAAAATACTCCCATGATGCTTCAAGAGCTTACAAGTATCAGACGACGATGAACTACAACCAATACAAGTAACAACATTTTTAAAACTCGAAATAAGGAATGCCAAAGTGACAATGTCACTTATTGAATTCTAAAATAGTAACTAGAGAGCTAGAATGAGAGTCAAAGAGATATGACGCTTGCTCTTGATGTCTACAACCAACTACCTTCTTTGTTTGCAGCCCTACAAAAAATACAATCATATAAGAAAAAAGTTTCAATGGAATGCATTCAATCCCTTGTTGGACGCAATCCTCGTCCAATAAATGCACGCTTGAAGGTAATCATGAACCAAAACATAAATGAATGAATCTAGAGGCACATGGTGTGGCCACCAACGCTTTGGACTGCACTAATTTCTGGGCACATGAGAAGGTGCACCTGTTATAAAGAACTTGTCCGTACAATATGGTGGGCTCTGGTGTTTTACCTTCTGCATGTAACGGGATTTGTGGAGGATCTCTAAAGGAAGCCGATTGTGTACTGAGTCAAACTCTGTGGGGGTCCACCGTGATTTATGTATTTTATCCACTCCGTCCATCCATTTTACCATATAATTTTAGGTCTAATGACTAAAAATGAAGTATATGCGAAGATCAAGTACACTACACGACAGGAAACAATGTGAATTGAACATTTGCCGTTGAAAATTTCCTGAGGGCCACTGAAGTTTTGGGTCAAGCTTGTATTTGTGTTTTCCCTTCATCCATGTCTGTTTAGTCTTATGAACAGGTTGGATGATGAATAAACATCACTGTGGGCCTTAGAAAGGTTTCAACGGTGGAAATCATTAATTATTCCAACTGTTTCTATGGCATGGTGCACTTGATCTTTGGATATGCTTAAATTTTTGGTTCAACCCCTAAAATAAGCTGGAAAAGTGGATGGATGGCGTGGATAAACCACATACATCCACTTTGCAGAGCATGGACCCAAAACTGAAGCAGATCTGAAGCTTAAGTGAACCACAAAAGAAGATAGTGGTGATTGAAAGCCAACCGTTGACACCTTCCTAGGGTCTACGTAATGTTTATTTACCATGTAACGTGTTGCTAAGGTCACATTGGACCTGAAGGAAGGAAAAAGACAAATATCAGATTGATCCAAAACTTTTTTGTGGCATGCAAGAAGTATTTAAGTATTTTAATGGTGGGCATTCAATCACCACTGTTTACTGTGTGGTCCACTAAAATTCTTGATTACTTCATTTTTGGGCTCATGCCTTAAAACGAGCTGGCAAAACTGATGAACGCCATGGATGGAACACATACATCACGGTTGTCCCCACAGAGCCCAAGACCACCCGATCCGCTTCCATGTTAAATGTGCATCAAGCAAAAGAAACCCATAGTGATGGGATGCTCCAGAACCATGCCTATCTACAACTGGAGGGCCATGCCCTAAAATGAATGTTCAAAAACGGATGAATAGCTTAGATATAAGGCATCTACAAAGCTTACTCCATATAATTTTAGAGGAACCGACCTCCTTGAAACAACTGTAAAAATGTCATTTAAAAAAGAAAAGAAAAAGAAAATGCAAGTAATTAAAAAGAAAAAAAGAAAAAAAAAAAACAGCCGAGAGAACCAAAATATAAAGTGTAAATAGGAAGAAGGGAAATATAAAGCATTCACCTGATAACTGCTCTTCAAACTCTTGACAAATTCCGGTAAGTATTCGTCTGAGTGTTTGTATACGGTATGAATGGGATGCGGTGAATGGAATCCTTTGTGAGCCCCTTCAAGAAAGCCTTTGACACATCAAACAGGGAGAGTGTTTTGAGGTTAGTGAGGTGTTGGAGCCACAACGGCGCCTCCACTAATTCTTCGCAACGTCTAATCTCTAGCTCTTCAAGGCTAGACATTGCTCCCTTCTCCACCCCGACATTCTTCAACCCGCTCAACTCACAGAGATCTAATTTCTTAAGTCTTGGATATCCTCTACCTTCGCAACACAACTCTTCTCCATCATAAGCTCGATCTAGTTCGAGTTCCACCAAATTGGGCAGTGATTGAAGGGCTTTGAGTGGATCATCCCTCAATCTGGACCATCTCAGACGAACTCTTACTAGATTATGACACGTGGCAATCCATTCAGGCAACTTCTCCAAACGCCCTCTCAAATATAGACGTTGAAGAGGTAGCGGAGGATGCGATAAAGAATGCAGGTCGAGAACCTCCTCCTCATTCATTGATGACACATCAAAGGAGTGAAGGTGTTTCATCTTCTCAATGGAAGTGCATAAATCAATCCCATCTTCCACTCTTAGCTTGATAATGCCTAACCTCCTCAGTTGGGTGAGATTCCCCAGCTCTCTAATGATGCCACTCTCTGCCTCTATGAATGCCAACTTCTGTAGGGATCTCATGCTCCCGATTCCAGCTGGCACCTTAATTCCATCTACAGTATTATATGGCAAATAAAACATGTCTGCACAATAGAGGTAAACCAGAAGGTGGCATAGGCACTTGAGCTTGAGAATCTCAACCGGCAATTCACATACGGAAGTGCCCTTAAGATTCAATGTTTCTAAATTCTTTAGCTTCCCCAACGAACTAGGAAGCTTCTTGATCTTTGTATTCTCCAAGCTTAAGTATCTCAAATGCAACAAGCTTGTTAGACCATCAGGAAAGAATTCAATGGACGAATTTTCAAGATCAACCACCTTCAACAGCCTCAAGCTAAAAAATGAAGTGATTGCAGGGGCATTAGATAGTCCTTCCGCACCAAAAATGAACAACGAGCGAAGGCAGGAGAAGGCATTAAAATTTGGAAATTTCTCATCTTTATAAATGGACAGACGCCGGATTCTGTTGCAAGGCATTGTGTTCTCTTCAACAGAGGATGCAAAGAAATGCTCCTCCTTGAATTTTGGAATAATCATCTCCCGCACTAGATCATGGATGCGACAAGTGCTCACCTTTCCATATAATTTCCATTCTGCCACCTGAACCAGATTTCTAGCGATGAGCTCATTGAGGTAACCTTCAGCAACCTCTTCCTTTGACCTGCCTTCTTTTCTTTCTACAAACCCCTCGGCTATCCATAGGCGAATTACTTTCATACGCTTAATCGGATAGTCTTCGGGGAAAATACTCAAATACAAGAAGCATGATTTCAGGTAGTAAGGCAAGTCATTGAAACTGAGCAATAATATTTTCATCATTCTTCCAAGACTGTTATCGCTTTCAAACTCTGGTCCAAGGCTACGGTAAATCATCTCCCACGCAACATACGTCTTGTCCTTCATTGATAGAAGACTACCCAATGCGACAATCGCAAGAGGCAGTCCTTGGCATTTTTTGACGAAATTTTGAGAAAGCTCCTCCAATTCCTGAGGACAGCTGTTCTCCTCCTTTGATTGGAACGCCTTCCTGCAAAAGAGGGACCATGCATTTTCTGGATGCAGAGGCTGAAGGCGGTAGATGTGATTGGAGGGTCCGTAAGAAGATGATGCAACGTCATCTTTGCGAGTGGTGATCATTACCCTGCTACCATTTTCGTTATTGGGGAATGCACCGCCTATGTCATTCCATACGTCTACCTCCCATACATCATCAAGAACAAGTACATACCTTTTGTCCTGCAAGTAGCTCCATAGATCTTGTATGAGCTCGTCCTGTGTCATCGCGTCTAAACCTGAGGGAGATGGATCTTCCTTCGCCTTGAAGAATTGCTTTATCATGCTTCGAAGCTGTTCCTCCGCTTCGAACGATTGTGAGACAGTGATCCAAGCAAATGTTTCAAAATATTTCTTCACCAGTTGGTCATTATAGACTTTCTTTACCAGAGTGGTCTTGCCAAGGCCACCCATCCCGACCACTGAAATCGTCAAAAGTCTTGAATCTTCATTGACCAACCGTTCAATCAATTCCTTTCTTGGCACATCGATGCCCACAAAATCAGCTTCCTCGACAAAAAGAGCTTTCGGTCGAGGATCCTTTTTTTTGGAGGTCGAAGTTTGCCCCGTACTATCCAGAGAGTAAGCGTCTTTTCTTTCTTTAATCTTACTGACTCGAGTTTTGATATCTCGTATCAATGATGGAGTCTTATGGCGCACAATAAACTGCTTGATGAGTATATCAAGAAAATCGATGCATGACGGAGCATCCCGCGGCTCTTGTGCTTCGCTGAGCATGAACTCATCGAGAACATCCTCAACATCATAAGCTACTTCTCTTATTTGTTTCACCCATGTCTTGAGGCCTTCATCGGTATCTTGTCTTTCGTCGGCATACCTTAAGACGGATCTGATGCTTTGGAAGTCATCTTTGAGTTCGCAGACTTCTCGGTTAACCCCCTTCAACAACTGCACTTCATCCACCAGCAAAGGTTCCAAGTGTTGTATTAAGAAGCTCACAGCACTCTCTGCCATTTCTTTTTCTTCTTCTCTCTCTCTCTCTCATACTTAACAGTTCCTTAGCTTTCGAAGTCCATCACACCTATTTGACAAGGAAAAGGAAAGCTATCTTCAATTATTTAACAGGATGGCATCCTCCTCTCAATCTCTACCTTTTCTTTTATTAATATTTAAAACTAGCTCTCATGAATATTCAAGATCGATGAATATCTGACTAGACTATCATGTTCGGAAATGGATTGGCTACTCCCCATGCCACCATCCAATGGCCGGTGGTCGGTGCTTTGTGGGCCCCACCATGATGTATGTGCTTCATCTATGCCGTCCATATATTTTTATGGATCATTTTATGGTATGAAACCAAAAGTTAGATATATCCCAATCTCGAGTGGACCACATTAAAGGAAACAGTGTTGAATGAACGTCGACTAATAAAATCATATTGGGAGCTATAAAAGTTTTGGATCAAGCTGATCTTTGGTTTTTCCCTTCATCTGGGTCTGTATGACCTAGATTGGATGTCAAACAAACAGTACAGTGGACCATAAGAGGATTTTAATGGTGGATATCCAATCATCATTGTTTTCCTACGGTGTGGTCTACCTGAGATTTATATCTCTCTCATTTTTAGTATAAAGCCCTAAAATGATTTGCAAAAATGGATGAACGGAATGAATGAAACATATACATCATGGTGGGCCCACATAGCATCGACCATCAGCCACTGAGCCAATCCTCTTATGTACGCTGCTGGCGCACATCAGTTTCCCTGCGTTTCACCATATACTCTTCCTGTCTAATGTATCCGGACCTCTGCTTGCCAGCTTGCCACAAATAAGAAATCTGATTGAACGACGTCATCATACACTGCATTTAATGCAGCAGCACTGACCATGTAAGTGATGATGTGGACCAACCAGAATGAATGAAGTACAACAGAAATTTACGGTCCGCGACAAGCAGGGGAACCTGATTGTTATCAAATACGTGTTAAATAATTAATATGCTGGAGGCACAGGGAATTCCTATGCAGCCACTTCTAATTGGTCCAGGTAATTCTCAATAAAATCGGTGCTTGAGTAGATCCAAGGCTCAAGTGAGCCACACTAGAGTAAACAGTGAGATTTAGATGCCTGCCATTGAAAACTTCTTGAGCCACGTAAGCTTTGATCAAGCTGATATTTGTGTTTCCGGGTCTCTGTAACCTTATGAAGATTTTAGATGGCAAATAAATCTCATGGATTTAATATTCTTCCACTACAGGTGTAACAGAAAGGCATGAGCAATCCAGACTTCATAATACAGTGGTGTAGCAGAAATGATGAATCTCATTATTTTAGATAGAATTAGGTGTATGCTTTCGCATGTCAAATTACCAAAATCATTTTGGAGAGATGTTGTGTATCGCTTGATACTTAATTAATCTATCTCTTTTAGCTCCTTTAAATAGAGATGTTGCAAAAAGCACATAGACTAGAAAATATGTTACCTATGAACACTTAAAGGTGTTTAGTTGATGATCATTTGTGCATGTTCTAAAAGATAAGCAGTCCGAACTTGATGATAAGGCAAAACATTGTATCTTCTTAAGATATGCAAATGAAAATTTTGGCTAAAGGTTATGAGATCCAATTGACGAGAATGATCAGAAGCAATGGTCATGGTTGTAATGTTCTGTAACATTTCGCATAAAAACCCTAGTACATATGCAAGTGAAGTTGTCAGATGGTCATACAAGTCCAACTTAATTCCCTAATTATGCTATAAATGATGGATTTAAGGAAATTAGAGTCGAACGACCATTCCTGCATATCACAAATAGGTGGGTGGGTGAATTTAGACAATTCCTCCACTTGTTGACACCTACAAGGAGTCTTGAGAGTTAACATACTCCATAAATACCCAAGTTAACTAAATTAGGGCTACACCACACGTTCTAGTCTATTGGTCTCAAAATTATAAATTAGCATCCGTTTTACCATGCTTAATGTCCATTGCAAATATTGAGCCAAGGTGACACCTCGGATCGCTCAACTTCAGCCCACAAGTCGGGCGCATGAGTTGTGCGATTACCTTAGTTAATAGCCTAGAGTTAAGTGAAATGATCACCTGACCCATTTTATCGAAGTTGTGACCTTCAGACCATTAGATCATGACCAAACTCGGAGCATCGACTTAAGATATTCCCTTACGCATATCTGTATAGTCGCGCCCTCGATCAACCAATGGTGATTGTCGAACTGAATTTGGGACCTTATCCATTGATCAGCAGGTCCGATCATCGGATGACTATGTCCAAACATATATAGATCCCCTAATGGATCTGGATCGACTTGTGCACTTTCCCGTAGGCTCTCATGGTTCGAAACCACCCCCATAGGGTTAGTATGATGAAGTCTTAGCATTTGAAGGCATTTGTGTACATTCTAGTACTATAAATACCAATTTTATTCACACCCCCTCTCCTTATACTAATTTTCATACCCTAGCCTTGAGGAGGAGGAGAGAGAGAGAGAGAGAGAGAGAGAGAGAGAGAGAGAGAGAGAGAGAGAGAGAGAGAATGGATGATTGTGAAGGTTGCCTCTTTCCCATCTGATTAGCAATCTAGCCATGACCAAATCCTTCGTTGGATCTCCGTCCACAATCATTGAAGGTAAACTTCGAACTTAGATCCCCAAATCATGATGTTAGGATTGAGTTTTTCTAAACATTACAAGGCTTGTTCGAATCATTTAGGTTTTAGTAACTCTTTTCAAAATCTTAACTTTAGGAACAAATCCAAGTCGAGCGAACTAACGCAAGGTGCAAATTATTGTCCTAGGTTTCTGTTTATCAACCCTTGAGGGTGATAGACTATGATCCCTTTTGATTTTGTAGAAATTCTTAAGTCAAGTATGCCTTAAATGCTTTGCTATAAAAATCATCGTTTGTGTTTGTAACACCTCGTACTTTTCAGTACTCGGGTGTTACCATGTGAGCTAACTTAATATAAATACCAACCTAACTTACTTGGACACTCACATTCATTCCAATCTAAATCCTACCATTGAAAGTAATCCCCATCCATATATTAAGTCATTCATCCATTGATCTTCAAGATAGATCATTAAGTCATCAGAGAAACCTAATTTAGGGTTTCAACCACCCTGTAGGCAATTTAACTGCACAGTGTCTATCACAGGCATTAGATCACATGGTCCATTATTTGCTCATCTTATATCATGGTCGTTAACAATCTACTTAAATTCGTACAAATCCAACCATATAATTATAAGACCAATCACTAGTTTAGATTAGGAACTTGTTTAATCACGAGCTCAACCATCAAATCATTCGTCATAGATTTAAGAGTCTGAACAACGAGATCTACAATGTTTCGTCGATCATTCCAATGCTTGATTTCCCTAATTCAACCATCGGGTTATAAACAACGTTTGATTTCCCTAATTCCAACGTCGATCATTCAACCTTTAGGTCACAATTAGACAACCCTAGAAACCATTGAAATTGTTCAATGTGGACTATGGAATGCCCTAACCTTAGATCATCTTAAATTGAGACCCAAATCACTAGATGCATCGTTTATCAGGCCACGTCACTCAATGTTAAAATCCATTACATAGGCAGATAATCCAACTATCTGATTATAGTAATAATCATTAGATTTCTTCTAGGATCGACTAAGAACCCTTATGAAGGTTGGATCTAAAGATGACTCGACTGTCGAATTGATGGGAATTTGTAAATGGGGCCCAAATCAAGTCGTGGGGCCCACCTAAGTTTTGGATCTGCCTAGTTTTTGGTCAGAGGCCCTGGTGGGGACCCCCAAACCAAATGGATGGAGTGAATTTCGTCCAACATCATTGTGGACCCCACAATTGGCTGTGTACCATAGTGAGTGTGCACCTGTGGTACACCAGACCATAGACACGGTCAAAACGGGTTTGACTCGTGGTTTCCCGTAAAGAGAAAGAATTCCTCCCTCTTTCGTGTTATCGTCAGCAAGCGAATGAATGTTATTCGATCGTTAGATGGGCCACTTTCGAGGATAAAGAGGATGATCCAAACCATCCATCTCGTTGGCCATTTAAATCTGACCAAACCCTTGCCCTTCCTATACATCGAAACCCATGTGCATGCACACGATTTTCAGCCCAAACTAGACTTGTGTGCGGTCGTATTTTTGAGACTGGAAATCTTGTTTCGTCTGTTGCCAGTTGTTGCAATCCGCATGCCTCCAGTCCTTTCCATCTCAGCCTTCTATTCTAGACCATCCTAGCCCCCCATTCACTCAGCACTATGGGGTTTCCATTGCAACAAGAGAGCTGCCGTCGAATGTTGAAATCAAGATCCATTAAGTGAAAATGGTAATATCCGCACATCATCTATACGTTACTAATTATAAGACCAACCACTCAATGATGACCCGCCATTAACAGCTATGTCATCTTCTTCCTTTGATCGGGAAACCCATTATTAGTTTGTGAGGCCCATTCACTGATCTAAGACGTTCGTTAGGGTGGTCATGGTCTCAAATTCAATCGGTTGAGAGCCGTTGGCTCGTTGCTAATCTGACGATTAGGGGCATCTAGAAATGGATTAGTATAACCTATATAAGCTACCCTTTTAGGGCTTTCCTTCTCAAAAATAGAAACTAAAGAAAGAGAGCGAGAGAGAGAGAAGAGGGTCACCGCTGCGTCGCACTAGGGCAAGACGAGTCATGGTCCGAGTTGGGCTGAGCCCAGCTCCATCCTGGTTCGTTGACAGGGTGAGAAAAGGGAAGTAGGAAGGAAATAGAAGCGAGTGAGAGAGAGAGAGAGGACAAGAAGAGGAAGATAGGGAAGGTAGTGGGAGTGAGAGAGAGAGAGAGAGAGAGAGAGAGAGAGAGAGAGAGAGTGTGTGTGTGTGTGTGTGTTGTACGTGTGCGCGCGCGTCACCACACCAGCTTGACTTGAGCTGAGTCATGAACTCACTCAGACTCAGCTAGGTCAAGTCCGAACCCTGTTGGTCGTTATAGTAAAAGAAGAGGAAGAGAGGAAGGAGAAAGGAAGAAGAGGGAGAGGGAGAGAAATGAGAGAGTAAGGAGAGTGGATCGGGCTGCTCAGTGGGGTGCAATTCACATTGAGTCGAGTCGAGTCAATAGTTGTATGACTGACTTGCTCAACTCAGTTGAGTCGAGTTAGGATGTTGGATATGGGTTGGGCCTAGTCTAGCCCATCCACTCTATTGGGCATAGTAGGAAAGAAAAGAAAAGAAAAAGAAATGAAGAAAATATAAGGGAAGAGAAGGAGAGGAAGAAAAAGTAGAATTGAAGAAGAAGATGAGAGAAGATGTTGGCTTTTGGCTCCTAACCGAGTTGAACCGATTCCGATCCTTGTATAACCGAGTCAGTAAGTTACTGACTTAGTTCTGAGTGTGTTTTTCTTTGGGTCTGGATCATCAAACTCAATAGTTAGTAGGGTGTTTCTCCCTCAAACCCAATAGACTAATGTTGTCAATCCGAGTTAGGGGAGCATGAGGTGAGTTGACTCGGTGGGCTAGCTAAGTTCAGTGACATTAGAGCATGGATATCAAATTGAGGTTAAGTCAAGTTACAAATTGGATTAACGCGGTTAATTTGATTCTAAGGGTGCGCACACTTCCTAGTGACATTGTTGGCTATTCAAAACATAAGGTGATGAATTTTTTCCCTTAAGCTTTCATCTTCTATGTTAGCTTAAGTGATAGTTCAATTTTAATTTCAATTAATAACTGACATCTTTAATTCATGATTATTTGTATTAGTTATTGAATTTGATTATCAAATTATATGCTCAACATTTATCTTGTATAAATATCTATATGTTGTATTTTATATCTTCTCATACTTAAGGATTGTTGTAAAACTTGAATTGCTACTTCTATTAGTGGAAAATCTCACTTATATATGTACATTCTGACTTCGGATGTAACTTGATTGAGTGCAATTATAATGGACCCTCAACCTAGTGGCTACTTTGGCTGATGGATTAAATGAAAGATTGTTGCAAGCTTACCATCCATGGATTGTTGTATATTCGCCCTAAGCGGCTTGATGGATTATTTGGTATAACCATGTGATGGTAAGTCCCATTTGTTAAACTATGATTGACCACTAGTTGACAAGGACACTATTAAACATCTTAATATTGGAGTTTCATTAGCCAAGGATTGTGGTATGAGACATTATGCCCGAGCTGTCAGCCTATGCTGGGTGACCCCCCCCCAAGTGACCTTTGAGCTTTCTTAAGTTGGCTGCTTGTAAATTGGAATAATAATGGCTCGGTTAATCATGCATTCATGACACTTGGGGGTTATTGGGTGCCTGATTGACTGTTTGAAAGATCAATGCACCATTCGAACGACCCTTTTTGTATTTTGAATGAACTAACTATTTGAAAGGTTCATTCTCTTACCTGAGCATGTTAACTATTTGAAGGACCCGTTCATTGGCAATTGAATGAATCGGCAGTTTGAAAGATCCATTCTATTGCTTGAATGAGCCGACTGTTTGAAAGGCCCATTATATTGCTTAAATGGACCGACTGTTTGAAAGGTTCATTCTCTTACATGAGCGAGTCGACTATTTGAAAGACTCGTTCCTTTGCAAGTTGAATAAGTCAACTGTTTGAAAGACCCATTATCTTGCTTAAATGGACCAACTATTTGAAATGTTCATTCTATTACTTGAGCAGGTCAATTGTTTGAAAGATCCGTTCTCTTGCAAATTGAATGAGCTGACTATTTGAAAGACCCATTCTCTTACGTGAATGGATTGACTATTTGAAAGGTTCATTCTCTTATTAGGAATGAGTCAACTGTTTGAAAGACTCATTCCGATGAGTGAATGAGATGACTGTTTAAAAAACTCATTGTTTTGCATAAATGGACTGACTGTTTCAAAGGTCCATTCATTTGACCAACTAGATGTGCATCCCCAGTTAATTTGCAATCACGTACCCATGCATTTAAATAAGATCACATTATCGATTGTTTTGTAGGTTTTCCTATTTAAAACTATACTTAAGTAATGCGGTGGTGTGTAATCTTGAGAGAAATTCACACTGAGTTGGCCACTCATTCATCGAATATATAACCGTACAAGTCTTGTAGGTGGTTTAAATGATATTCATGTCTAGATTGATGAGGAGTATGGTACAATATTTATCAGAGATGCATGACTGCATCAGCCAAGAGAAGCCACGTGATTTTATAACTCAAGACTAGTTACAATTTATTTTGTTTTATATGTTAAATTATTTCATTTTGTAATTGTAAGTATTAAGATATTGGTTTGTATAAGCCTTATGGGCAGCTGCTTGTATATTTTGAATGTATATGTGAATTTTCTTTAATTTTGATTTGTTTCTCTTCCATTAAACTGCTAATTCTGAAAAAGAAAGAAAAGAAAATTACCTAAAATTTGGCTATCTTTAAAGTTTAACACTCGAGTTTTCGAAAAATGATTTGTATAGTCAGGTTTTGAAAACCGGGCATTAGAGTATTATTATTGGTAGATCACATGTATGATGAAATGCATGCTCATTTTAATGCTTCCTTTATTGGTGGTTGATTAGGGTTTGTAAATGGCAATGATAGATTTCAAAGGGTTTTTTATTCCTTTACAACTTTGGGCATGTTTTTTGCATATTTTGTTGGGTATTGAATGTGGACACATTTAAATTCCGACCTACACTTGCATGTGCATTTATTATTTGAGATAAGTTTGAAACTTTGTTGATGTTAAATAAATATTATATTATTGATTTTGTAAACCTTGAAAACAAGGGATGGTCAACCAATCTAGCCACCCCGACTCATGTAGCTGACCAAGGCAGAACTTAGGCGATCGACAGTAGTTGGAGCTACATGGTTTGCTTGCACCCAATGCCGGTCTATCCAGGGTTCTCCTTGGGCAATCAGATTAGTCCCCTGCATGGCCTGATCGCATGTATGACAAACGTTTGAGACACATTGTGGAATCTGGGATACCATGTCGGCTGTTACCAAAGAATGAAGTCATTCATGACCATTAGTGTGATACAACTCGTTGAGACTCGGGGGCCAGACATAGTGGTATGAGACACTGTACCTGGGCTGTCGGCCTACACTGGAGTGATGAGGTTGCCACATTGGTAAAACATTGGGTAAGAGCCTCCCTGTAGTGACCGGCTAACACGTAAGAAGTACGTGACCATATCATGATATTGATGATACGAGTGGTGTACCTTCTCCACATTGAGGTCGGGTGATGACCTTTACCCTAGTCATGGCTCTCTCCGGACGATTAACCCTACTATAAATCTGATTTAAGTATAGGGACTTGATATAATGGAAACCCAAAATGGATTAAGTGATACTGGTGAGGAGCTGCCTAGTGCCGCAACGACCCATGTAATTCGGATAGAAACTCGAGATTCGATGGTGGTATCCCAGCTTCATCAACTTGCTGTTTTAACTAAACATTAATAAGCACTCGGCTAATAATGCACTCCATAATATTTGTTGAGTTGTGCTTCGGGCCAACCATTATGCATATGTTGATGTCCTCCTCACTAATAATGGTGTTGACGTGGTTCTATATTAGTATAATTAAACCTCAGGTCATGCATACGCATTTCATGTCATTCACGTATTTAAATAACCAAATATACGACTTTCATGTCATTCCTGTATTTGTTTGATAACATATGAAACTTAAGTAAATAGTAACACTGAATTGATCACTCACCCCAACCCGGGACGATGTTTTAAAACACCAACCAAACGATTTCGTCGATGCAGGTGCCCTAAAAGAGGATACACTTGTTGAGGAGTATGTGGACCATACCAAGGAGTTCTTATACTTCCAGTGTGCAGACAACCAAATGTAAAGTGACATTTTAGGACCACCAGTTTGGTTTCCTTTTGAGGACGATGTCGCTTATTGCATTTTATGTTTGGACATGTATATTAATTCCCTAGCTGGGTGGACTCTATAACTTCGTTGGATATATGTATGCATGTATGGGACTTTTTTTTTTCCTCGTACACTTGTGATAACCATGATATGCATTGTTTAGTTTACTTCTTACGCATGATCATGATACAATTGGTAGACGCTTAATCAAATGACATTTCCAAAAAGCTTAAGTGATACTCGAAATATCGAGGATCGAGTATGTACTTAACCCCTGAAATTCGGAACATCACAAGTTGGTATTAGATCATGAGTTTGGGATTAAACTGAATCGTGGGCTAAGGACTTACCATAATGAATACGTTGACATAGATATGATTTTGAAAATTAGTTATATTGAATCCTAGGAACCAACCCCCAGATTATTAACTAGTGTGAGTAGAAAATTTAAACTTGGGATTTCCCTAAATCGATGTAATCTAGCTCGTAGGAGCATTGGTTGCTAGAGACCAATCATGGACCAGTACTTGAGTGAGTGGACCGAGACAAATGAGGAAAGAGATTTCAAGTCAGAGAAATCCGGTGAGAGGATGTTTGGCGCAAATTGATTAGGTGGGATGAAATGTACGTTTAATCCATGAGTGATTCACGTGGGTTTTTTGTTAAATGCACTACACATGGGCCCACAATGATGCATGTGTTTATCCATGCTGCCCATTCGTGTTTCCCTTTTCACATGACGTTCTGGTCATATACATTTGTTAGTGACCCAAAATCAATTAAGATTAGGTAGTTAAATTCGATTATGTGGCACACCAAGCAAATAAAATAATATTAGTAATAAATAATAAATAATAAAATAAAATAAATATTTGAAATTGAGATAGTGGATCCATCTGGTTGACCCCAAGTCACTGGGGGTGACCAGGTTGACCTCAAGTTATTGACCAATGGGAGACCAGGGTGACTGGGTCAACCCTGTTACCACCCGGTGGAACTCAAGTTGCTGACCAACGGGGGACTAGGGTGACCCGGTTGACCCTGTCACTATCTGGTTGACTCAGTCGACCTTGGATGGCTTGCGAAGAAAGTAGGACAGGGCAACCCGGTCGACCCTGGCTTGACCCGGTTGACGGGGTCCACATAATTAAAAAGAAAAAAAAAATGAAAGAAAGATGGGAATGGACGTCTTACACGTGGGGAGACGCGGATTGCGTACTACCCTCACCCGTCCCTAGCTCTGAATAGGTAATTTTGTGGGCGGGCCCACCATGATGTATCTGTGCATCCAAGCCGTCTATCTTTTTTCTTTTTAAATTATTTGAAGGCATGAGCACAAAAATAGGCAGATCCAACGCTCAACTGGACCATACCAAATAATAAGCTTGGTTGCATTAAAATGTGAAAATCATTAAATGCCAGTTGCATTAAATGAAAGCGTCATCTATGGTGTGGTCCAGTTGATCGTTGGACCTACTTCATTTTTGTTTTGATGCCTTAAAATAATTCGAGAAAAGGGATAAACGGCTTGGATGTAGAGGTACATCACGGTGGGCCCGCCCACAAAACTGCCCGTTCGGAACTAGGGACGGGCGGGGGTAGTACGCAATCAGCGTCCCACGTGGGGCTGGTGTACCGCACACCAGCTATATAGCTTATGTATTGACGTTAGCAAGTTCTGTGGGTCCCATCATGAGGTATGTGTTATATCCCAACTGTCCATCCATTTTGCGAGCTTGTCTTAAGGCTTAAGGCTAAAAATAAGACAGATTTAACGATCAAGTGGACCACACTGCAAAAAGCAGTGGAGGATTGAACGTCTACCACTGAAACCCTTTCGGGGTTCCTGATGTTGGATCAATATGAAGTTTATTTTTCCTCTCATCTTTGTGACCCTATGAACATATCGGATGGAACAGAAAAGTTACAGTGGGCCCTACGAAAATTTTAACGGTGAAAATCATTGTCTCCGCTGTTATTTGCGGTGGGTCCATTTGATCGTTGGATATGATTCATTTTTTGTATATAAATATAAAATGATCTCAACAAATGGATGAACGGTGTGGATATAATAAATACGTACTGTGGGGCCATGTAACTTTGATCTCCTTTGAATCGTTCGTACTACTCGGAGCTCGAGGAGCGTCACCGCTCGTCTTCGCACGACACGTACGTACATCAGCTATATAGCTGGTGCAAAGGAAACGGATTGGCTACTGCCCCTACCACCAGCCAATGGCTAGTGCTCGGTGCTCTGTGGGGCCCACCATGAAGTATGTGTTTCATCCATGCCGTCCATCTATTTCTATAGATCATTTTATGTTATGAGAGAAAAAAATAAGGTACATTGAAATCTAAAGTGAACCACATTACAGGAAACAGTGTTGAATGAACGTTGACCATTAAAAACGTTTTGGTGGCCATAAAATATTTGGATCAAGCTGATATTTATTTTTTCCCTTAATCTGGGTCTTTATGACCCAATAAACAGATTGGATGTCAAATAAACAGTACAGTGGGCCTTAGGAGGATTTTAATGGTGGATATCCAATCATTATTGTTTTCCTGTGGTGTGGTCCACCTGAGATTTATATCCCTATCATTTTTTGTATCAATACCTAAAAAGATCCGTAAAAATAGATAAACGGAATCGATGAAACAAATACATCATGGTGGGGCTCACAGAGCACTGACCACCAGCCACGGGGCTGGTGTCAGGGGGAGTAGCCAATCCGTTTCCTTTTCCTTGCCATTTTCCTTCACCATTCCACCCCTTCCTCTTCCCAAATCAAAACCCATCTTCCCCCAAAGCTCTCCAAAACTCTAAATCCCTTGGAGGATTGCGGATTGCAAGTCCTCTTCCACTGGCTATACCATTCAAATCGGTGGATAACATATTATCTACCTGACCATGTTCACAGGAAGTAAACCGTTTTATGAGAAAGTTCACATCCAGTACTGTTGTATGTGAACGTTTAGATATTAGGAATCTATGGTATGAACATGGATAATTGTGGTAATTAGTTTTTTCTAGAATGTTCACCTATGAATGTTATTCAGTACTGGATTCCAATACTAAGATCTTGTGTGTTGAATCATGAAGAAGAAAAATAAAAAATAAAACAACGTACCTTAACTGTCTGCCATTAAAGCAATCTTCAAGCTTTGTTGGATGAAGAAGATGAATGCCTCTGCTTAATTCATTCGTTTATAATGAGGTATTGATACCTCCTCTCTCTCTGCTTCATTCCACCAAAGAAACGCTGCTACTTTATGGACGCGTAAAGCAAAGGAAACTCAGCTTCAGTTATTGTACGGGAAGCCATGGGCACAATAAAGTCATACATGAATGAGTCAGGTCAAATATTCATCGTTCCTCGCCATCCCCGCTTTTCGTGGGCTATTGTTAAAAATAAAATGTAAAAACGAATATTGGCTGGAGGATGCTTATGCTTCCTTATGTTTTCAACCGTAGATGCCATTTTCCTTACGTTTCCTGTGGTGTGGTCCACTTGAGCTTTGGATATGCTTCAATTTTGGATTCATATACTAAAATATGTGGAAAAATGGATAGACGGTATAGATAATGACAAATACATCGCAGTGGGCCCATAGAATTTATTCAGCACACTATTGCACACTGAGTTACACGGTGTACAATCGTTGTAGCCAAGTAGCCGACAAAGAATCTTATCTGTATCTCTAATTACTAAAGGAAAGTATTAATTAGGATTGAACTGTCCAGGGAAAGTATTAATTAGGGATGGCAAAAGGATAAAAGATGTGAGGAAAAACCATTAAGAAATGAAGGGCACGTTCTCACCGACAACCTATACGCTAAGATGTGAAGAGAAACCATTAAGAAATGAAGGGCACGTTCTCACCGACAACCTATACGCTACAATAGGCAAGCAACGCAATACCCTCGTACTAGCAGTCTAGTTCCCTCACACCATCAACCAGAGTTTCCTCTCAGTGACAGCCCATAGCTCCTCTTACCTTAAATTTTCTTTTATAAATTCTCACCCTCATTGATCAAACAAAGAGAGTAAGGGTAAGGAACCGAGAAGTGATTAGAGAGTGAAAGCTAAAGATTTTCCTAAGTTAACTGGTGAATCTATTAGCAATTTTCACAATGGTCGATCATTGAAGCAGCTCAAATGAAGAGTAGGAGTATGATCAGAGGCATCCGGCTATCTCTTTTCAAATAAGTGTTTGATTTTCCTTTCTTTCCACCTGTTGAAGACAAATCAATTCCAACTCTATACATTTCAAGCAGTTCTCTTTATTTATTATTAGTTTTACTCATTTTCTTTCTTTAAATTTATCAATCTGACAAATTATTATAGAATCCCTAAAGAAATTAATAAAATCATGCCAAGTAAAGACCGTACAGGTGTATGGGTGGAAAATGGTGTCTAATCCATTCCTTTTCCATAACCATGACCCCCACTCAGCATTTATGGTGTAGATCTGTATAGGAGTCATTCTAATAGAGGATTCCTTGGACCTCTTGTCCATTCGACAATTCTATAGATTCCGGCCTACTGTAGATTTTGAAACCACAATTTGGCTATTAGCTACTCCAAAACATTCTAACATGTAAGAAGTGCCTTTTTAACTCCCTTGGAAAGGTATTGCACAACCAAGGTGGTAAAGCCAAATCAAATTAATCACCCATACTTGAGCATCATCCCAAAAGTGACACAACACGTGAACTTTCGTTCCTTCTGTATTCATCACAGGAAGGGGCGATTGAGAAATTTGTGGGGCGGCACACATAGAATGCGACTCTACTAGGGACATGCTAGCCCCACTACTCTAGGCCTGACTTGAAACACGGGATTTTTCTAATTTCTTTGAGGATTCATAAAGTTAGTTCGTTTCAGTATAATACTGGTCCTTGCTAACTTCCTAACCTACTAACTGACTGAAGATTCCAGTTCACACTGGTCCCATTTCCTTTTATATTATTCTAGTATCTACCGATCCAAGTACTTAGTTACCTTCTACATTCTAGTATACACTAGTCTTATTTCATTTGCAATAATTCTTGTACTCGCTAGCCTTTGCATCTGATTATATTTTGTAATCCAGTATACACTGATCTCTTCATCTACTTGCCACTTAATTTCTACGTTTGACTCTAAAAAAACTAAAAAAATCAGAAAAACAAAGAGTAAAAAAAAAAAAAAAAGGAGAAAAAAAAAACACACGTAAAAGAGAGAGAGAGAGAGAGAGAGAGAGAGAGAGAGAGAAAGATAAGAGAGAGAAAGAGATTCTACAAGAGAGAAAGAGAGAGTCGCCCTACCCAACCATTACATACTTACCAAAGAATCATTCGAACCACATTAAGAGAAAGCCTAGGTGACGATCATTCAACCCACCAAACTCACCAAGACTACAAGTCCCTCAATAACCCATCCACCCCTCAATAACGAGCCCTCAACTTGAATAGGTTAGAGAACATGGTTCACTTTCAAACCCCACCATAAATCACAACCATTCAATATGTCTTTCTAGCACTAACCCATCCCCTAACGGGAACCGGGTTCACTTTCAAACCCCACCATCCACGACCATTCAAACTCTAGCACATTCACCAACGCATTCCATTCAATCCCAGTCCGATCAATTCCAGCAGCGTCCCCTAACAAAAATTTATTCCAATCTCAACCTAGTCAACCACAATGATTACATGTTGTTCCTGGATATCAGTCCAACCAAACTCGCCCTCCTAGCAGGACCACACTCTTATTCCCTCATCCTAACATGCACTAAAACCCTCCAACCAAGGAGCATAAGAACATCGAAAAAATTGACCATTACAAAGAAGAACCTAATTGAATGTCGCAAGGGGTACGACCTCCTTTGGCCCAACAGAATGAACTCAATCGACTTCGGGAATACTTCGAGGACCAACTAAGGCCCATGCGAAGCGAGTTTCAAAAGAAACATGGGGTGGAGCTTCCGTTCACAAAAATTAGGGATCTTTATCTATAACACCCTGGATTTACTCGGCTCCCAAAATTTTGGGTGCTACGTGTGCCTTATTGGGCTCCTAAATTTGATGCATTTAGTGTATTTCATAAGTAGTGGGGAGTTTAGTAGACCATCAAGCATAAATCAACCATAGAATAATACCAAGTGCAATATATATATATATATATATATATATATATATATATATATATATATATATATATATATATCCATGTCTAAAATGCAAGGTAAAGTAGAGGTAGAAGGGATTAGTCTCACCCATACATCATCCCTAAAATCACTAGGACCCTTGCCCGTGCCCCGCGGTCATCCCTACAACAGACTACGAGGATCCGCCGAAGATCCGAAAGTATGACAGTTCCTCCTCCTCGTCCACGCTTGCTCCATCAAGCACGTCTAACTTCGTAATCCCTGCATCTAAGGCAATTTCTAGTTAGTGTTTTAAAACACCATCCCAGAGTGGGAGTGAGTAGCTAACTCAGTGGTACCATTAACAATAAGTTACACATGTTATCATACGCAGGAATAAATTTAGTGAAAGGTAGACATTCAGAGAAACCTAATTACTCTTGTTAATGCAAATGCATGTTTCAATGACATGATGCATGCCCTTTCCTCTAACATTCCCTCAAGTGACAACATCTAACGATCGTAATGCCCAACACTCCCTCAATGCGACCTCGACTGCCGAATCATCAATCCTAATTAATGCAATGTGATGGTGAGATGTTAGCCGATTATTTAATTAAGTCCGTTCATCCAGCAAGATTAGGAAAGCTGAAACACTTCCATTCAATCAATGGCCTTATCTATATCACTTGGCCCAGGGCAGCCGTAGCGGCTCTAAGCCTGCGATCCATGAACCAAATTTAAGTATCATCCATCTGTCTAATAAATCAATAATTTTAAAATAGAAAAAATATATATATATATATATATTCTCAAGAGAAACCCTAATATGGAAAGATAAGTCTAGTTCATCGGCAACTCATAGTTATAAAAATTTCAGTTTCAACACGTCTATCATTAACAATGTATTTGTCACTTTTAGTTACAAATTTATTTATTTATTTATTATTAAGTTTACTTTTATTTTAAAAAAAATCATTTCATTTTAAGTTCCATAAAAATCATAAAAATTCCACAAGTATCGGTTGTCCAAAATCGATGATTTTCTATATCATTCCATAATGTCTTTATTCCTTGTAACATTTTCTATATTTTTAGTTAGTGAAATATTTTAAAAAATTTTTATAGTAGTTTATCATTAAGTTTAAAGTCATTCCACAAAATTTCATTCATTTGGAGTTGTAGAAAAATTATTAAAATTCTAGTAGAAAAATTATTAAAATTCTAGAAGTAATAGTTGTCCAAAACTAATGATTTTTGGACAGTTGTCAAAACATCCTAAAATTAATTATATTTTTATTTTTATTTTATTTTTATTTTTTTAATATGAAACTAGACTTATTAAGCTTTAATCTGGCTTTTGAATCACCTAAATCGGAGTTATATTGAGGGAGATATGATTTTTTAAAGTTAGTCCAAAAAGACAGAAAATCGCACAAAATTCCATCGGTGGCCTGCCTATCTAGCGATGGCTCCGCCACCTGCTCTGATGTCTGGCGGTAGCGTACCGTTTTGGCGATGGCTCTGCCACTCTTTGTTGGAAATGACGTATCTTGCAAACTAGATGAGTTATTTGACGTGTCATATATGATTTTGGGGTATGAGGAGCCACTTTATCCAAAAAACTGGGTTCTTTCGTGAGATTACAACAGGTTAATGGTATAAAATCTATTTTATTTACATTTTTACTATTTATAGTAAAATTTAGTTTAATAATTATAGTTCTTCATCCCTTGAGCTTTAGGAGTTGTGTCTAATATGAAAATACTTAGAAAAATTAGAACTATAAAGTGGTGGAAGGTGAGATTTTTGAAGGAGATGGGTTAGAAGGAAAGATCCTAAAGGTTAATGGGTCTGGGAGGGAATGAGATTTGAAAAACTAGCTTGGAGAGAGGGCCTCTTATAGAAAAAAATGGATTTGAAAGAGAGGGTTTGTGGGTTTTGAGAAAGAGGGGCTTAGGAAAATTCATTTCTAAGTGTTTGATGTTGGAATGGGGTGAGTGTAGAGAGGGAATAGGGTTAGAATGAGCTTAAAAGGGGGCCCCTAAGGCTTTTAATGGTTAGGAGGGCAAGAGAGGGGGTCCCCACATGTGGGAGGGCCCACCCGAGTTCGGAGTCTGTGGCGGCCTGGCGGTGGCCTCGCCGCCCGTTAGAGGGATCGGCGGCAGCGGCCCCGTCACCCTCTGGAGGGGTCGACGGTGGCCCACTGACCTGGCAACGGCCCCACCACTCCCTGTAATGTGGTTGACAGTGGCCCGTCGATCTGGCGGTGGCCCCGCCATTATCTGTGATGTTTGGCAGTGGCCCGCCCCAAACAGCGGTGGCCCGTCTTTTCCTTAAGCATTTCTTCGGCTATGGGGTAGGGGTGACCCCTTTGTCGTGATGAATAAGGGGTGGTGGTGGCACTGTTGATTCAACAGTGAAACCTCCAGCTATTGTCCATTTTTTTGTGGTGTCACCTCTTCGGATTGTCCAAAAATCTATTTTTTGGAAGTGGCACCGCACGGGGTCGGTACATGCTCTATAAAATTCGAACTTTCACTCTTTTCGACGATTTTGGTGGATCCCACATAGGGTTGAAAGTTGGGGGGGTTCAACCCGACCGACCTGTGACCGACCCGACATTGGGTTGGGCTCGAGGCAGATATATCGGGTCTGATCTCAAGCTTGGGCTATACAAACACCAACCCGATAAAACTTAGGTTGGGCTCGGGTTGCTCGACCCAACCCGACCCGATCAATATATAAGTTACTTATAAATTACAATTGATTGTGGATCATTTGTGTCGAAGGCACACTAGTGATGTGGGGTCTCATTTGTCCACGCCATTTCCAAGGACTCAAGCTAACAAGATATGCCGGATTTCTCTCTCCCAAATAGATTGTGTGTTATGCTACATGACTTTTAAATGAGTACTTGTCCTATATTTTAGCTTGTTTTTTCAAAGAAAAAATGAAGTTCTTTATGATGAATAATCACATATATAATTAATAAAATCATAGATACAAAAAATAAGTCCTATATTGAAATATAATAAACTAATGTAATAATGAAAATATTAGCACATATATACCCGACCAACCCGATCAACCCGACAGAGCCTGCTTGGGTTGGGCTTGGGTTGAGAATTCCCAACCTGAGATTAGGTTGGGTTGGGTTAGGGTTGAGCACCAACCCGCCCGACTTTCAGCCCTAATCCCACATCACTCATTTTTGTCTTAAACATGTATAAATGCATGCATAAATATGCACACCAATCGATAAATCAAATGTAACGCCAAGGACGTCCAATTCCCAAGTTGGCAAAAATCTGAGACGTTACATTAAATAGACTATTAATATTTTGTTGGTAATATACTGATTTTTTTATGTCTTGATGAAAGTTAAATAGGTAAAACATGTACTGGTGAAAAACTTGATTTAGCCTCGATTGTTGAAAACGAAGGTTAAAAACTAAATTTAGTTTTGGTTGATGACAACAGAAGTTAAATTCATTTTTAGCCTTGGTTTTTCCTCGGTTACCCAAACTGAGGCTTCAACTCCGGTGACTAAAGGATTTAGCTTTAGTTGTTGAGAACCTAGGTTAAAAATATATTTATCTTTGGTCAAAGGCAATCAAAGTTAAAATTTGGATTTAGTCTTGATTGGAAACAACATAAGCTAAAAACTTAAATTAGCCTCATTTCTAGACAACCGAAGTTCAAAAGCCATTTTAGTCTCGGTTGCTAAAATTAAGGCTAAAGCTTTTAGCCACAAGCCTCAGTTTAGATAACTGAGGTAAAACCGAGGTTAAAAGCTTTATTGTCGGTTTTTAAACCTTTTTTGCCACAATTTTACACCAAGGCTAAATGCTTTTATTTATTTATTTATTTATTGTAGTGGTAGTGGCACGTAACTATCACATGGGGCACTTGGTACGGAAGTGGTTATTTCCTCAAAATTTTCCTCATTTCTTGAAAATGATGTCTCTTAAGTGTGAGCAACGAAATGAAAAGGGAGCATTTTTCAGGAAATAAAAGGAAAATGAAAAACGGTGTTTCCAAACAATTAATGAAAACCTATTTTCATGGAAATGACATTTCTTGAGTTAATGTTTTACCCAATCCAAACATACCCTTAGAAAAAAAAAAAGTCATCAATCATGGATGAACCTATCTATTTAGTAGGGCTCTCAGCCATTACTATGACCTTGCTTGGGCTTCATCCTCCCCTCCGGCTCACATTTTATAGTTCCTTCTTTGAAGGCAGCAAGAAAGCCTGGATGCAGCACATTAGAGAAAGATAAGTTCTAATATTTATATATAAACTTTCGTAACAATATTGCTTTCTTTGCTGTGCAAAATATTCATCTGGGCAGAAAATCAAATCAATCCACTCATCAGACTATCTATGCCATTGACATCAGTGGACAACAGATGGTCTACCTAATCATAAGTTCAGCCCATCAAAAGTGTCAATTAATCCGATTTCTACAAGGGTCGTACGCTCATCATGAGTGACATGTTCTTGGTAAATAAAGCGTTTACATGGATAATTGTAGTGATTACGTTTTTTAGCATAGGATACGGAGTGGATATCCTATTTCTCACTAGACTAAGTGTAATGATTACTATATGGTCCTGACTGTTCGATTTGAATTTTAGAATAATAAATAAAAAATCAACGCCCATTTTTAAGTCATGTGGTGATTGGGAGGTTTGGATATAGTTTGGTGGCACCTACTAATGAATGGTTCAGATCCTTTTCACCTCTGACACGTACTCAGGAAAATAAGAGATGCTTACGGTTAGCAATTTGCTACTACTGAAAACAGAAAAACGATGACTTACTGGAGATTAAACTTGCTGGAGAAAATAATAGTAAGTTGCTAAAGATGACCCTAAAACCGCGCAGTACCTTCATGGTTTTTAATCAGCCTGATTTTTGTAGATTCCCTTCTACCTGGTGAGTTACGCCTAATGAATTGGTTTGATGAGAGGTGCATGACAGGGCAGCGCACACATGCACACCATCCCCATCCTTGTGGTTTGGCCTACCTGAGTTGTGTACATGGGAGTTCCTAGAATCGAGGATCACACCTGATTGACGGAGTGGATTATAGCGTTTCACGTGATGCGCTATTGTTGGAGATTTTGGTCACTCAGGTCTAAACTCCACCTAGATTTCCTCTTAATATAGGGAGTTCCTGCAATACGAAGCCCTGTGGGGCCACTATTTGAGCAGAAAATAAAAATAAAAATCGAAGAGTCAACCACATAAAACTGTGGCAACTGCATGCCAGCCATTGAAACTTTATTGGCTGATATTTGAGTTTCCATCATCCTGGTGCAGAGAGGGACGTGATGAGGTCGATTATCTTCTTCTTCCAGGGATAACTACTTCAAATCCATGAAGCTCTCTGTATTCCTTACAGAACTTCCTTGAATCCACGAGGGACAAAAGCAAGAATAATTCCTAATAAATTTGAAATAACTTGATTAATGATAAAAACAAAAACGAAAACTGAAATTGCAACTCTTTAAATAAAGAACTCAAACTTAGGATGGAGTTTTAGACTTAAACTCCAACTCAAACAACCTAAAAATGTTACTTAATATAAATAGTAAACTTACTATTTGTAATGGACCACTATTCCTACTAGACTTTCTGGTTTTCAGCCAAAAATTGTAAGTGTCTGATTTGGCTCATCCATGTTATTCTCCTAACTTTTCTAAGCCATTTTCATGTGGACCTAACTTATACAACTCAAAGGGTCAATAGTTATACTTGAATTAAAACTTACTATTTATAGTAAAAACGAAATTAAACGGGACTTTTGACTATCGATCTGATGGAATCCTTCAAATCCAGCTTGGCAACCCAACACAATGAGATACGATTGATTTAGGGTTCTCATGGTCCGAATAGTTTCCGCCTCAAAACCACACCATCCACAAAGTTTACTGAGTACACTAAAGCAGAATTCAAATTATCCACTCATCTCAACACCCACATTGTAGCTGGTGTCAAAGCTTGGTGGACCCCACCATAATATATACGTTTTATTCAAACATCCATCAAAATTTGCAACTCATTTCACGGTATGACGCTAAAAATAAGGAAGATCCAAACCTCCAGTGCACCACAATATATGATCCAAATTTGTTGCAGGACAAAAGTTCCAGATAAATACAGATGATTCAATTATATATATATATATATATATATATATATATATATATATATATATATATATATATATGGAAAAGGTACAATGCACAAAAGTGCCATTTTAACGCCCCATGAGGTTCGGCCTCAGGTGGACCCCACCGTGATGTGTTTCGAACATCTACCCGCACCATTCCATCGTGGGTCTAGGTCTCAAAAATCAAGTCAATGGGCCACACCACATATAGAAGTGGAGAGGGGCCGTGCACCATTAAAACATTCATAACCATTTTTGAGGGCCCACCGAGATGTGGTTTGAAAATTCAGCCCATCCATTATGTGTGTCCCACTTGAATGAGGGTTCAGACCAAGTTTCAGGCGCATGCAAAACTCAGGTGGGCCACACCAAGTGCTTTTATATGTTTTAACGGTGTCTTCACATAATTTTAGATGGTATGGCCCCTTGAGTTCAATATATACACACCGAATTGTTTTTTGGAAAATCCCATAATTTAAAGGGGCCCATCAAATGCAGTGTGTGATGGTGAAACATCATGGAAACACATCACGGTGGGGCCCACATGTTTGTACTTTCTAACCTCACCGGAGCTTATTGTCAACTAATGCATTGTACCTTTTCAGAAACATATATATATATATATATAATATATATATATATATATATATATATATATATATATATATATATATATATATATTGCCTTATTTTACCCAAATCCAAAAAAAAACTGTTTGTGGGGACATGAGCTAACCACTTGGTTCGGATATTTGAACTAAACTAAGGGCGTGTTTGGGTGGTGGGATTAGAAGGGCTTACGTGGGATGGGATTCAAAAAACATAATTATTACCAGGGATTGTTCCCTGTTACCATGGTATAAGATTAATTCCATGCTTTGTTGGTAATAGAGTGGTACATTGAATGTATATACCCACCATCATTTGAAATTAATGAGAATAACACACATGTGTTATATGTAAAAACGGTTCATTTGTTTTGTAACCTCATTTTATGGCATGAGCCTAAAAATGAGGTAGATCCAAAACTTATGTGGCCCCAAAGAAGTTTTCAACTGTAAGTATTCAATCCCAGTTGCTTCTATGGTGGGTCCACTTGAATCCCATCCCACCTAATCCCTTCTAATCTCATTGTCCAAACACGTGCTAAACCAAGCTTAAGCTCGTATAATTTGGACTAAATCAAGCTTAAACAGTAGAAATAGGCTCGAAGCTCAGCCCGTGTAGAGCTCCAATGGGAGTGATACATGAATCCAAACTTGGGTCAAACTCAATTTAGCTTGCTCATGTACAGCTCTAGCCATAATGAGTAGTGTTTCCCTGACTTTGAGGCCCACCTTCATGCATGTATTCTGTATCCCATGCTGTCCATCAACTTTTCTAGCTCATTTTAAGGTATAGTCTCCGAACTGAAGCAGATCCAAATCTCAGTCGACCATACTGATAAAAAGTAGTGAGCATTAACGGTTAAAATTTTCTTGTGGCCCACAAGTTTTGAACAACGCTTATATTTGTTGCTTACCTTTATCCAGGTCTGTGTGACCACTATTTTCTATGGTGCGGTCTACTTAACATTTGGATCAACTCCATTTTTTGAATTATAATGAGCTGAAGAACTAATGTGCAGCTTGCATATACCACGCATACATCAAGGTTGGCCTCACGGTCCGGGAAGCACCAACTCCACTAGCATGACAGCTGGTGGTATATAATTACAAAGAAATGGGAGCTGCCCAACTATCATGACAGTCGGTGGAATATATTTACAAAGAAATGGGAGCTGCCCACTATCATGACAGGTGGTGTAATATATTTAGAAAGAAATGGGAGCTGCCGGCTGCGTGTGGGACCCGGCTTGCCACGGGACGCGGTTTGCGTGGTCAACGTTTACTGGACTGACTTAGGTGGGCCGCACTGTAGGTGGGACGAGTTTTGGATTTTTTTAAACACCTCGTAAAATGAACTCTTAAAATGAATAGGCGAGTCGAGTTCTCGGAAACATCGCCGTGAGCCCCATACAGAGGCGGATTGCGTCCTACGCCCACTATAATGTAATTATATTATCCACGCCGTTAATCACTTTTCTCATATCATTTTAAGTTATTACACAAAAATTGAAGCAGATATACAGATCCAGTGGACCACATCAAAGGAAGATGCAGTGATAATGACATCCACCGTTGAAACATTTCTAAGGGCCACCGTGATGTTTTTTCACCACCCAACCTGTTAATAAGGTCATGCAGACTTGGATGAAGTGAAAACACAAATTTCAACTTGATCTGACACTTCTCCAGCTCGGAGGAAGTTTTTAATGGTGGAAGTTTAATATCCAATTTGTAGTCCATTTAAGCATCGAAACTGCCTCAGTTTTTGGCTCACATCTAAATAATCATATAAAAATAATGACCAGTGTGGATAAAATACTTACATCAAAGTAAGCCCCGCAGAGCCCGTCCAGGCGGGGGTAGGACGCAATCCGCGTTCCCAGCATACCACCACAGCAAATCCGCGTACACCTACCTATTCACGAACGTTGTTTGTGGGACCCCTTTACTTAGCCGACCCAGGTGGTGTGAGGACTGTATGGCCCACTGTACCGTTTATTACCGGGATGTAAATCTCAGGTGGACCACACCACAGGAAAACAATAGTGATTGGATATCCACCGTTAAAATCCTCCTCGGGCACACTGTACTTTTTATTTGATATCCAATTTAGCTGTTGATTAGGCGGTGTAAGGACTGTATGGCCCACTATTACCTAATCAACAGTTGGATGACAAATAAGCATCGCCTACTGCCCTGTGCAGGTTTCAGTGGTGGACATCATTATTGATGGACGTACACGGGTCGGAAAAAATAATATCAGTGCTGATTATAAATTAAGGTTTCCACACTTTTCATGAGTGGTTGTCGCGGATATATATATATATATATATATATATATATATATATATATATATATATATATATATAGTGAGAGAGAGAGAGAGAGAGAGAGAGAGAGAGAGAGAGAGAGAGAGAGAGAGAGAGAGAGAGAGAGAGAGAGAGAGAGGAAAGGGAGGTACTATGCGCTTGGGCTGTCGATAACGTCCCATGAGGTCGAGCTGTGTGTGGGCTCCACTGTGATGCGTGTCAACCAACACCGTGCATTTGATGGGTCTCCTTTAAATTATGGGATATCCCAAAAATCATCCGTATACGGAACTCAGGTGGGCCATACCATCTAAAATCATGTGAAGACATGCCAAAAACATATAAAAGCACTTGGTGGGGCTCACCTGAGTTTTTAATGATTTGATTGAAACTTGGTCTCGACCCTCATCCAAGTGGGACACACATAATGGATGGGCTGGATTTGCAAACCACATCTCGGTGGGCCCAAAAAATGATTATGAATGTTTTAATGGTGCATGGCCCCTCTCAACTTCTGTATGTGGTGTGGCCCACAAAAGTCACGGATTGACTTGATTTTTGAGACCTAGGCCCACGATGGAATGGTGCATTTGACTGATTGGGTAGATGTTTGAAACGCATCACGGTGGGGCCCACACAACTTGACCTCATGGGACATTCCCATCAGCTCGAGGGCATAGTACTTTGTCCATAATATATATATATATATATATATATATATATATATATATATATATATATATATATATATATATATATCTAATTAATATCAAATTTACATTCCAACTAAAAAGATTAAAAAAATGTTACCAAGTGATTTAATTATGTTCATTTCACTTCTTATATTCTCTGGTAGTGCAAGTAAGTAGTCAGTGCCTTGATTGGTCCCAGTTTACACCTGGCTTGGCACAATTAGATCTAACAAATAGAATGTTACCATGTGTGGCACCTTTGTTTTGGCTTAATTAAATCAAGTTAGGCCACACATGTGAGCGAGAGCTTGGATACGATTTTTGTGTACAATTATGATGTGCGGGCATGCCAGAGTCTACATGACTAAAGGGTTGATTGAATTATTGGTGTCCCCTGCAACGAGACGGACATATAAAAGACAGGATTCAAAGTGCTCTTGGTCACCTGTATTGTGCTTTGTCCAAGTAATTTATGAAAGGACAGGAGGCTAAACCTTCGGAATGAATTCTTTTTACCTTGTGTTAATTGACATGACTATACGGACAAAGGACTTATTCTTTAAGTGTGATTTGCTACCAAAATTCAACAATAAAAATAATATGGGAAGAAGATGTAAGTCGAAAGTATTCTTCTATTAATGATTTTTACAATACTAACACTCACGATCGGCTTAGAGGATGATGATTCGTTTGTTTCCCAATTAGGTTTGAGCATCGTAGCGGGACGGTCGTGACGTACCAGATGGACATATGTTTGTCGCTCAATCAGAACCTAGCGTTATAGTGGGACGATCAATGAAGGGCAAATCTTTAATAATATTTTAGTTGCTCAACCGGAACCAGGCTCCTTGGCAAGATGGTCAGTGAGATGGCAATATGTTTGTGCTCTTGGTCAGAACCAAACATGTGGTGAGATGGTCGTGGATCGACTATCCGTTTGTCATATGGTGTTGACCATACTTTGTAACAAGATTGTTGCAAAATCACCTTGTACATCATAGGAAAGTCCCGCAAAATTCCATTCAAAATTGAGTGATCTTCCTTGCGATCTATCAGGATGTTGTGGATGAATGGTGGAGGAATAAACTAAGAACTAAAAAACTAGAGCCCTAGCCGGTGTGGGTACGTGTTGTGGGAAGACAAGCATTGACGCTCCTCGAGCTCTGAGTTGTATGAACAGTTCAAATGAGATCAAAGTTACATGGGCCACACAGTGATATATTTATTATATCATCCATTTGGTTATCATTTTAGATCATGGGCCCAAAAATGAGTCATATCCAAAGCTCAAGTGGACCACATCACATATAGCAATGGGACAATGATTATCACTGTTAAAACAATTGTAGGGCCCACCACAACATTTATTTTCCATCCAATTTATTCAAAAGGTCACACATACCTATATGAAGTGGAAAAACAAATATAATACGTTGTTAGGGCAACACCCACTCCCCTGCCATGACAGTTGGTGGGAGACAATTACAAAGAAGTGGGAGGCACGTGTGGGACCCGGCTTGCCACTTATTTGAGGGTGTGGTACCGACATAGGTAGGCTCCACAATAAGGGAAACATATACTCGGCTACCCATGACAGCTTGTGGAAAAGAAAAGGGAGCAGTGTGTGGGACCTACCTTACCACCTATTTAGTACCCGAAAAGCATTTTATCACAAATTCCGCTGGGATATTGGGTGGGGTCCCCTATGATGGTTGTGAGAAATCTAACCTGTTTTTCAAACTCAATTTAAGATATGCCCTAGAAATTGAGGTAGATCTTAAACTTTAGTGAGCCACACAAGAGAAAACAGCAGGGATTCAATACCACCATTGAAACATTAGTATAACTATGAAGGTTTTGTATACCGCTGAGTTTTTCGTCTTGTTACTTCATCTGATTGGAAATACCTTTATAAATAGTTTGGATGGCATATATGTAAGTTCTATATGTGGAATTGTTGAAAGACTTTGCTATGAATTGGATATAGAGATCAGGAGAAATGAATGGCTTACCTTGCTGTGATGTCATTGTTGTAGCTAGGGATGTTGAGGCCTTCCTTTCCTAACACCCTTTAGAAAAGATATGATGGGCTTCAAGTTTCCGTTATAGTGTTGGATTGGAGATCTAGCCCTGTTAATGTAGGTTAGAGGGATAAGGAGTTTGAAACCCATCAAAACTCCTCTCCCCAAGGCTCCACACGAATTGGTAATCTTAATTCTATCAAGACATTGTGTGCGTATCACACAGTGGTAGCACACCACCCCTTACACGAATTCTGGATGTTCATAACTTAGTGGGGCCCGCTGGTGCACCTGATCACATTATCCAACCCTTACGACAAAGTGGACCGTTGATCAATAAGGCCTACCTTATAGAGTTCTTATAATATAAACATTAAGGTAGAGCTAAAAAAGTTTTAAATATTGTCGGCATTTTTTTTTCTCTAAATTTCCATCTCACGTGGGTCATTTAAGTTTTAGATCTAGTTTTATTTTTTAGCCCCACGTTCTAAAATGAGCTCTCAAAATTGATAAATAAGTGAATTTCTTACAAACAGCAGTATGGACGCAAATCCATGTACACCTATTTCACGTACGTGATTTTTTAGGCCTCCTTTATTTAACCTAAAAATGATTCGTATCCATAGCTTTAAGTTGACCGCACCACAAATTCCAGTGGGGACCATAATTCTCACCATTAAAACATTCATAGGGCCCAAAATAAGGTTTATTTTCTATCCAATCTCTTCACAAGGTCACAGACTTGGATGAAATGGAAAAAACAAATATCATATTGATCAAAAACAAATATCATATTGATCGAAGAACCTTTTGCACTGTGGTCCACTTGATCCTTGGATGTCTCTTTTTTTTTTTTTTTTGTTTAGCTCAAGCTTTACTGCAAGCTCGCAAAATGGAAGGACAGTTAGGATATAACATATACCCCACGTAACTAGATGACGTCAACATACCAACCACATCGGTAGTGTGTGATACACCAGCCAATCCGCTTCCCACATCAGTTATATCGCTGCTGTAGGTACATGTCGTGCGGAGACTAGCACTGACGGTCCTCTCGAGCTCCGAGTTGTCCGAAGGGTTCAAAGGAGATCAAAGTTACATGGCCCCACAGTGATGTATTTATTATATCTACACCGTTCTTCTATTTTTAGAGATCATTTTAGAGCATTATCCAAAAAAGCGAATTATATCCAAAGATCATGTGGACCACACCACAAATAGCAGCTGAGATAATGAGTAGGACCCACCATAATATTTATTTTCCATCCGATCTGTTCACAATGTCAAAAAGACCTGAATGAAATGGTAAAACAAATTTCATACTGATCCAAAACTTCTGTGACCCCAAAAAGGGTTTCAATGGTAGACGTTAAATCCCCCACTGCTTTTTGCAGTGTGGTCCACATGATAGTTAGATCTGGCTTAACTTTTTAATCTAAAGCCTTAAGACGTGCTCGCCAAGTGAATGGACGGTTTGGACATAACACATGCCTCATGATCAAACCCACAGAACTTGCTGATGTGAGGTTCAGCTGGTCTGAGGTACACCAGCCCATCCGCATCCGACAACTAAGCATCACCTATTTCCCCATGAAACGGATTGGCTAATCCGACTGCCACTAGCCCGGTGGCTGGTGGTCTGTGCTCTGTGAGCCCCCACTATCTGTTGGATGTCAAATAACAGTACAGTGGGCCTTAGGAAGATTTTAATGGTGGATATCCAATCACTATTATTTTCCTGTGGTATGGTCCACCCGAGATTTATATCCCTCTATTTTTGTATCAGTCCCTTAAATGATTAGGTCACACGGACTTAGATGAAGGGAAAAATCAAAGATCAGCTTGATCCAAAACTTTTCTGGCACCCAAAAAGTTTTTAATGGTCAACGTTCATTCAACACTTTTTGCCTGTAATGTGGTCCACTTGAGATTGGGATATACCTCATTTTTTATCTCATACATAAAATGATCTAGAAAAATAGATGGATGGCATGGATGAAAAACATACATCATGGTGGGGCTCACATAGCACTGACCACCAACCATTGGCTAGTGGCAGGGGAAGTAGCAAATCCTTTTCCTTCCCCGTACAGGTTTTAGTGGAGGGCGTCATTATTGATGGACGTATATATGAAGGTAAAAAAAATATCAATGCTGAGTATGGATTATCTTTTCCATACTTTCATCATGGTTGCTACTGATAGAAAATAAAATTTTATAAATAACTCCCTAATTAATATCAAATATACATTCCAACCAACTTTTTCAAAAAAGATTTCAAAATGCTACCCGGTAATTTAATTGCGATCATTTCATTTCTGTGTATTACAGTTATTTTTATTTAGGGTTGATGCCAGTGGGATGCTGTGTGCTGATATTGGTGGCTGGTGGGACAGATTGATTGATGGACTCTGTACTCCGTGCTCTGTCTTTAGCTACTATCTGGAAGCTGTTTGGGTGGACTCTTGGGCTATTTGCAAGCTAGTTCTTTATGTATTCTGATGTTTGATTGCTGGTTGGATGGCTGCATCAGGGAGTTGTTTGATGGATGCTTTGATGAGGGGAATGGTTTGTTGTGAGAGTTTGACGGTTGGCTTGTCCTAGTAGCTGTTTCTGCTGATCTTGTATGGCTTGAAGCGCTTGGTGGATGTTTACTTGCGGTTGTTTGGTGACGCAGGCAAGGACGTGACGAGGTCGATCACTGTCTTCCTCAGGATAACTATTCTGGATCCACGAAGCTTCTTTGGACTCCTCACAGAGATTCCTTGAATCTATGAGGGATGAAAATAAAAATAAATTCTAATAATTCAAAATAAATTGATTGATTATAAAAGAACGAAATTACAATCCTTTAAATAGTGAACTCAAATCTAAGATGGAGTTTTAAACTCAAACTCCCTAAAAACGTGACTTACTATAAATAGTAAACTTACTATTTATAATCTGTCATGATTCCTACTAGACTTCATAGCTTTTGGCCAAAAACTAGCAAGTATCCAATTTGGCCTAACTTTGTTATTCTCCTAGCTTTTCTAAGCCATTTTCATGTTGGGCACAACTACTACTCAAAGAATCAAAAGTTACACTCCAACTAAAACTTACTATTTATAGTAAAAACAAAAATAAGAGGGACTTTGACCATCGATCTGATGGAATCTCGCAAATCCGGTGTGGGCAACCCAACATAGCAGGGTTGGTTGGCTAAAGTAATTTCTCTTGCCCCAAAATCATATACGATATTTTGAAAAACTCATTCCAGTTTGCACGATATAACTGTTTTAAGGTTCTGACGGTCTTGATCACTCAGGCGTCTCTAGTCCATCTTTGCCATAAAAGTGTCCGGACCGCTCTACATCATTTGGCTGCTGGGATGGCTTGTATATTACAAGACGCGCTCACAGGTTTTTCTTATGCAGGTTTCAGATGCGACACCTCTGTTTTATGGAGGGCTATTCCAGGCTAGGCTCCTGCAATTCAGTCCTCTATGGACCTTGTCACCTTGATGTGAAATCCTGGCAATGCCCTATCAGCTGCCAATCCTGATTGTGGAGGAAATTTGGGAGGATGATTGTTGTGGTTGAGACTGGGGTGATTGTGATAATTAGGCTGATGTTAGGCCTCATGACTGTGGAGAGGCTGGGTGCTGTCTTAGTTGATTATCCTGAGTTTTCCCCTGCAGTGGTTTCTAGCAGGGATGTCCTTGTTTAGTGTCATCTCCGCTATCAGGTTCCAGTTTTTATGTTCTGTGGGGTATTTCTGCAGTGGAGCACATTCTTTCCATCATCGTTGTATATATATATATATATATATATATATATATATATATATATATATATATATATATATATATATTTGTTGATTTTGTATGGTTTGTATGATTGATGAGGCCCATTCTTTTTGTGGCGCTTACCTAGCAACATAACTCTTCTCCATCATAACTCTTCTCCGTCATAAGCTCGCCATAGCGTGAGGTCCACCAAATTGGGTTGTGATTGAAGGGCTTTGAGTGGTTCATCCTTCAATCTAGAAAATCTGAGACGAATCGCAACCAGATTGTGGAGCAAGGCAATCCATTCAGGTAATTTCTCCAAACGCCCTCTCAAATAAAGATGTTGAAGAGGCAGCAAAGGAAGCAATATATAATGCAAGTCAAGTACCTCATCCTCATCCATTAATGTCACAAAAAAGGAGTGAAGGTGATTCATCTTCTCAATGGAAGTGCATAAATCATTCCCATCTTCCACTCTTAGCTTGATTATACCTTACTTCCTCAATTGGGTGAGATTCTAAAGCTCTCTAATGATTCCGCTCTCTGCTTCTATGTATGCCAACTTCTGTAGGGATCTAAGACTCCCCATTCCAGCAGGCACCTTAATTCCATCCACATCAGTAAATGGCACATGAAACCGTGTTCTTCGATAGCGATAAACAAGGAGGTGGTGGAGACAATCGAGCTTGAGAATCTCAACTGGCAATTCACGTACAAAGGTGCCCTTAAGATTCAATGTTTCTAAGTTCTTTAGCTTCCCCAATGAACTAGGAAGCTTTTTTAATCTTTGTATTCTCCAAGTTTAGGGATCTCAAATGCAACAAGCCAGTTAGATAATCAGGAAAGATTTCCATGGTCACATTTTCAAGATGGACCACCGTCAACAACGTTAAGCTGGAAAATGATGTGATTGTAGGGTTGTTAGGTAACCGATCCACCCCGAAAATGAACAAATAGCAAAGACGAGAGATTCCCCCATATTTTGAAAAATTTCTCACCACCATTGCAACTGGACAGATGCCTGATTCTGTTAGATAGTAATGTGTTTTGTTCAACCAAAGATGCAAAGAAATGCTCCTCCCTGGATTTTGAAATAATGATCTCCCGCACGAGATCATGTATACCACAAGTAATCACCTTCCCATATTTCGGTCTTGCCACGAGAACGAGATTTCTAGCGATAAGTGCATTGAGGTAACTTTCAGCAACCTCTTCCATCAACCTGCCTTCATTTCTTTCTACAAAACCCTCGTCTATCCATAGTTGAATTAGTTTCATATGCTTAATGGCATAATCTTCAGGGAAAATACTCAAATACGAGAAGCATGCTTTCAGATGGTAAGGCAAGTCATTTAAACTGAGCAATAATATTTTCATCATGCTTCAAAGATTATCATCATTTTCAGGCTCCGATCGAAGGCCAAGGCGAATCATCTCCCACTCGCACATACGTCTTGTCCTTGATTGACAGAAGACTACCTAATGTGACATTTGCAAGCGGTAATCCTCGGCATTTATGTACAAAGCATTGAGAAAGTTTCTCCAATTTAGGAGGGCAACTATTCTCGTCATGCGAGTAGAATGTCTTCTTACAAAACAGGGACCAAGCATCTCTTGGATTCAAAGGTTGAAGATTGTAGATATGATCAGAGAATCTGATGCAAGAAGATGATGCAACATCACCTTTGCATGTGGTGATCATTACCCTGCTACCACATTCGCTATCGGGTAGTCCATTTCTAATGAAATTCCATACATGTGTACCCCATACATCATCAAGAACAAGTACATACCTTTTGTTTTGCAAGTAGCTTCTTAGGAGTTGGATTAGCTCGACCTGTGTCATCGCATCTACTCCTTGGGGAGATGGATCTTTCTTCGCTTCTAAGAATTGCTTTATCATGCTTTGAAGAATATCATCTTTTCTTTTTTTTTTTTGGTTTGCTTGTTAGTACACACCCATGTCAGTACACACACTCCATGTTAGCCCCACTAAGGATCGATACCAAGACCTCAAGTGTTGAAATGAGGTATCTCCACTCACTTTGCCAGTTGAGCTATGGATCTAGGTGTTGAATATCATTTTCTTTGAATGATTGAGAGACAGTGATCCAAGCATATGTTTTGAAACTCTTCTTCACTTGTTGGCTATCATGAACTTTCTTTACAAGATTAGTCTTGCCAAGGCCACCCATCCCAACCACTGAAATCGTCGAGAGTCTCAGATCTCTATCCACTACAAGAAAACTGGAGTTTACTGGCGGTTTTAACCGCCGGTCAGTAAAGCCTACTGGCGGTTAGGGACCTATACCCGCGGTTGTGCTGGACACCCGTAAATCACAAGTTTTTCGGAAAAATGGTCAAATGCTACGGATTAAATTCGTAGCTATATATATTAATGATTCCAAAAATCCATAGCCACAGAGTAAATCTTTCTCATTAAAAAAAAAAAAACAGACACTCATCAAATAGCATATATTATAACATTCTTTTCAATCAGTTTCAAAATTCTTTAAGTTTTTTCACCATAAGCAACAACAAAGGCCTTGTTTGTCATTCACATCACCTCTTCGACTGCTTTTTCTCTAAAGGCGTTCTGAGGACTTCAATGCCTTGATTTCTGCATGTGCATCTGCCAATTCCCCATCTTTATCTGCAAAAAAATATTAGAAAAAAAAAATCCAATCAATATCAAAGACAAAAACCATCAACGTTGGATTACATAGAAACAAATAAACCAATAGACAATTAGCATCAGCACAACACGAGGCAGACCACTGAGACATGCCATTGTTTTTAACAATTGACAATTTCCCTCCAAATCTTTTGATTCACTGGAATCTCAAATAACCTGCAGAATGTCCTTTTTGGCCTCCAGTGCTGGTCTAGTAAATTAGAACTATAGCAATTTACAGAATGCTTTAATCACTGAAAGAAACCAGGGGAGATGCCAACTTATTGAGCAAGGAAACGATTATTATTATTATTTTTTTCCATTATCTACCACAATGCCATAGAATATTATTAATCAAATACTTCTAAAAAGATGAAGTAATCAAACCTTTAAAAAATCCAAGCTACAGTAGCACAACATTTGCAGAACCCTTACTTTTACATGAATTATGGGTTTTTCTCCTTTCATGCAACAAAGAGATGAAAGGATAAGAGGATTGAAATCTAGCAGTGACTTTTATAAGTTGGAATCGACAGATGAAAAGCACCAAACATCAGAAATGAAAGAAATCAGAGACCAGATCAGCTGTTTGGATTGTCAAAGCTTACCTCAGGTTTTTGGGTTTTCCACTCTTTTCCTTCTTATCTAGAAAAGATTGAATTTTTCTAAGAAATCCGCAGCTGATTCGAGATTCTTTGTTCTTGAGTTGGTCAACAACTAGGAAAAATGAGAAAGAAAAGAAAATGTCAGTTCCCAGACACATTACCAAAAGTGGCCGCCAGCAGATGACCCTCACCCATTAATCAGTGGCTCAAAATAGAAAGAAGAAAGTCACAGCTCCACATTCAACATACAATACGCCAATGATTAAGTGGCTGCAATCTTCAAATATGAGAAAGTGGTGCATTCACCATCCAAAGATGGGCCACACATTTACAGAATCCAGCACCTGAGCACCCACAAATAGAAACAACAAACCATGTTCTAACTGATAGCATGACATAGAAAATTTTCTCTGTTTGAATATTTCAACCCTTTATACATAGGTCACGGAGGGGTCCATTTTTAAAGAATAATAGCCAAATTTCAAACAGCGGGAAAAATAAAGTCTGTGAGATTGTGTCGTCTGTCCACCACACAAGGTGATAAACATTGTATCCATGGTTTGGATCATTTGGAAGATGACCCAGATTCAAAGGCTAAAAAGCCCTGACATATGATATTGCGAATCATCGGGGATGTATTTGACCAGCCTACTATAGAATTACCATATAAACTATGGCCGGAAAGGGCAATGTCTGGGTAGTCTAGATGAGTTTTTTTTTCAAGATTGGTAAGCCAGTTGAGTATGAAAAGACCATGTTTAAGAAAGACAGAAATAACATAAATCGCACACACTAGGCTGCATTTGGATGCTCAATTGAATTGAAATCATTCAATTCAATGAAATTGAAATGACCGTCATTGGAATAACCCCTTTCCATCCACAATGAAGATCCAGCCCCAAATGATGGAAAGCAGACACCAGATTTGGTAAGCTATCACTTCTCCATCAGTGCGCAGCCCAAAATAACAGCCACGCCCGTTTCATCAACAAGCAGACTATCAGGAGCGTGTTTTTGCAAAATCAAAATTTTCTTACTTCATAGACACCCAAAATGCAGCCAAAAACAGCTGCTTAGACCAATGACTTATTAAAACATATTCTGCCACTTACTACAGTATGCACGAGCCACAGAATATGCAAGACAAAAACCCAAGAGTCAAAAAGAACTATTTTCCTTCTCCCCTAATAGTATTTGACATTACATACGAGAAAAAAGAAAAAATGAATTTTGAAATGAACAATGGTTGATAATTAAGAAGCTAGACATCCATGGTTCAAAGTTAATTGAAAGTTACTTGTAAGAATCTTATTATATTTAACATAGAAAATTGAAAATTGGGATTCCTCAAAGAGTTTTTTTTTTTTTTTTTTTATATAAAAAAAAAGAAACCCTATACCTTTGTATTTATGAATAAAGGGTGCACAAAGCAAAGCAGAGCTTCCCAAATTGCATTAAGTTCTTTTGGGTGAGGGATCTGGATCATGGATTTGTGAAATCCACAGATTTCAAATCTCCTCAACTTGTTTTATAGTCAAGATTTACAGAACCTGTGGATTTACCAATTCGAACCCCCCATAAATCCATAGATCTGACAAAACAAGAAAAGAAACCACAAGGAGAAGACTCATACATCAATTAAGCATTCAAAACCGTTTCTCTTGTTTATAATGAGAAGAACATTCATATTCCATATCAAAAAAAAAAAAAAAAAAATAAAAAATGCAACAACCAGTTGAGAAAACCAGCAATACCCGAAAAACCAGATTTAGGAGAGTTCAAGTGCATGTAGACATTCAAAATGCAAGACCCAATTGAGAATACCAGCAATACCCAATTTCCAGAAAGCGAGATATGAGAGTATCCAAGTGCATGTAGAAGTTCAAAATGATACCTACCAATTATTAGGTATCTGGCCCATATTTTACTAATTTCCTTCCAAGTTCTCACGACATTGAATATGTAAAGCATTTAACACCTTCTCTACTTTTCTTCTAGTTTAAGGTATTTTGACAAGAGAAATAATCAACCTACAACTGGTCATATGCAGTGTTCGAGTTGTCGGTATCGCTACCAGTTTCGTTGGCCAGAGAAAAAGATATAATATCGTTATTGCCGATAATATCGCCGATAACCGGAATTGCAGGAAAAAAGGGGGAAACATGGAGAAAATGTTGGAATTTTTCAGTGAAACTTCAGGACATACATGAACACACATATTTACATATTCAGGAATAAAAAAATTGCAAACAAAATACATTACATAATAAGTTTTCATTTAATGGGACAAAAAAAGCATGCGATGCCATAAAAAATCACTTTAATAACAACCAAAATGAGTTTATATATTACAAATGCAGCAGGCAGCCAGGCATACAATAATTAAGACATGTAAAAGTGAATGAACTCAAAGATGCCAAATCAAAGATGGATTAGATTACCCAATCAATGAGGTTTTTGCATGATAGAGATGTACGTCACAAATCCACTCCTACCATTTGTTTTGAAAGGCCATAATAGGACAATGTTCTAAAAGTTAGGCAAATCCAAAAATCTGGTGGTGGGCCATACCACTGTTTTTAATGATGGGCATTTAATCACCACTGTTTCCCTTAGTGTGATAAACCTGAGATGCAAATCTATCTCATTTTGGACTCATGCCTTAAAATTATCTATCAAAATAAATGGACGACATTTATAAAATATTTATCATTATGATGGCCCCACAGAGCATCGACCCATCAATCCAAAGCTACAAACAAGTGACACATTAAATCAGTATGCTTATTGTACTGAGTCAACTATGTGGGGCCCATTGTGATTTATGTATTTTATCCACCCCATCCATCCATTTTACAAGATAATTTTAAGGCTTGATCCCAAAGATGAAGCATATCCAATGCTCAAATGGACCACACCACAGGAAACAATGTGACTTGAACATGCCTACCGTTGAAAAATCATTAGGGGCCACAAAAGTTTTGGATCCATGTCATTTTTGTATTTTAACTTCATCCATCTCTGTGTGAACTTATGAACAACTTGGATGACAAATAAATACCACTGTGGGCCATAGCTCCTAGGAAGGTTTCAACTCGGATGACAAATATACCTCCCTGGTCCACCATGATGTTTATATACATTCAAACAGTTCATGTCCCATTCCTGCTGGGATGAATTGAAAATAATAATAAATAAATAAATAAATAATAGCCCCGGCCTAACTCCCACCCACTTAGTGGTGCAGGGAGTAGAGTGGATTATGTGCAACCTTAGCCTTCAGTAAGACAGTACAACACTTATGGTGGGGCCCACCTTGATATATTTATTGTATATCCATCCTATTCATCTATTTTTAAAAATCAATTTAGGGTATAATCTAAAAAATGAAGCAGATTCAAATTTTTGGTGGACCTTTACATAAGAAATAGTGGTGATTGACCATTAAAACCTTCTCATGGGTTACAAAAGTTTTGGACCAACTTGATATTTGTTCTTTTCCACATAAAGGTTTACGTGACCTTATCAAAGGGTTGGATGACAAATAAACATTACAAAAAACATAAAAACATGAATATAGGCTCAAAGAAGTTTTTAATGGTGGAGGTTCAACCACCACTCTTTCTTAAAATATGGCCCAACTTAGATTTCAATCTGCTTCATTTTTGGGCTAGTGTCTTATAATGATCTGGAAAAACCTATGGGCGGCATGGATAAAAAATAAATATATCAATGTGGGCCTCGCCGTGAGAGACGCACCATTGTTTGTAAAGCCGTAATTGCACTGAGTTCACTCTCTCAAAAGGGAGCTTTCGTCTTGGCTGGTGTACCAAGTAGCTGGGTGTATTGACGTTAGCAAGTTCTATGGGTCCCATCATGAGGTATGTGTTATATCCAAACCGTCCATTCATTTTATGAGCTCGTATTAAGGCTTGAGCTGAAAAATAAGACATATATAAAGATCAAGTGGACCACACCGCAAAAAGCAGTGGGGGATTGAACGTATACCATTGAAACCCTTTTGGGGGTCACATAAGTTTTGGATCAATATTATGTGTTTTTCCTCTTAATCCAAGTATTTTTGACCTAATGAACAGATTGGATTGAAAATAAACTTTATGGTGGGCCCTACGAATGTTTTAACGGTGAAAATCATTACCCACTGCTATTTCTGGTGTGGTCCATTTGAGCTTTGGCTATGATTTATTTTTTGACTCATGCACTAAAATGATTTTGAAAAATGGATGAACGGCATGGATGTAATAAATACATCATTTTGGGGCCCATTTAACTTTGACCTTCTTTGAACCGTTCGTACAACTCGGAGCTCGAGGAGCTTCAGCGCTCGTCATCGCATGACACGTACCCACGCTGGTGTATACACCAGTCCGCTTCCCTTTCGTCTCATCTTCTCCGAAAAACTTTTAATCGTTTTTTCCACGTAAAAATAAAAAATAAAAAATAAAAAATAAAAATAAAAAAATAAATCCCGAATATCTTTCCCCAAATTTCTCTCTTTTTCAAATCCCAACCCAAATCCCCTTCAACCTCGCCGAAATTGGGTTTCTTTCAAACCTATTCTTTTCAAAGAAAAAAAAAAAAAAAAAAGAAGAAGAGATTTCTTACCTTTGAAAATCCGGCACTGTTGACCATGACTGGCCCACCAAATCCATCCGAAAGCCTCTCCCGCGGGCAGATTTTGAGAAAAAAATGTAAGAGATTTTTTTTTTCTAAATCTATTTTGTTTTTTTTTTTTAAATAATAGGGAGAGTTATCGCTGATAATTATCTTTTTCCCGATAAAATCGAAAATATCGCCGATATTTCGTCGACATTAGGAAGAGAAACGAATTTTTGGTGTTTCGGTATCGCCGGTCCAGCGACACCGATAATATCGACGATATTATCGATTTTTCGTCGACAATGGAAACACTGGTCATATGTCATGACCCACTCAAAAGCAACACGCTGCAATTTCAATGCAACTTCATCATTATGAATGACCTGGAAGCACCCATTAACTTTTTTATTAAACTGAATGTTCTACTTTTTTTTTTCTGAAAAGCATGAATGTTCACAACTTAATTCACTCCAACATTTGAATTCAGCCTAAAAGTCAATATTGACCACTGAGTATCCATGTTTTTCTTTCCTGTTATAGATGGTCCCAGCAGCAAACTATGAGAAATCAAATGAAGTGTAAAATTACAACACCCCAGTAATGCAACTTATCAAAATAGATATAGTATGCACGAACTGTCAGTGCTACGTAACACCCTTCCGCTGTAGCAACATCTATTTGAAATACAAAATTTAATTTAAAATGTACTAAGCATGCTTCACTTAACATATGATATCTGAAGTAGTATATTTCAATCGAATCCGATCAACCAGCCAAAAAGTGTCCAACTGATCACATTAAATTTAGTGAAGGCCACAAATCAAAGTCATCACACTCCAAAATCCAGCCTTATTTCTCATAAAAGAATAAACAGAAGGAAAAAATGAATCCCACCATGTATGGGCAATGGAACAAAATGTTTTCCTGTTGGCTATATGCCATTTTAATCATCCAGTTGCATGCCAAAAGTCTAATAAAATCCTTACAATGTGGGGACCACGGACCACCTAAAGTGATGCCTAGCATGGAATGTTAAATGCTTGCCTAAAACAAAAATAAAATAATAATAATAATAATCTGAGAAACCAACCTTAAATAAGTAAGATATATAAATAGCAAAAGATTGTTTTTTCCCTTTAAATAAGTAAGATAAATAATTAATACTCAGTGACTGATTGGCTTCACTCTGACTTCAACTTAAAGTGGGTGTCACACAATTGCCATTTGCCACATTTTCCAACTGGCGCCTGACAACACAAGTTTGAAACACATGATGTTCATTTATCCAAACTTCTGCAATTGGCATCTCAGAAATTTTCAAATTTCCAATTTAACTAATTAACGCAATTCACTGGTTCAGCTACAATTTTACAAAATTCATTTCACACATTTCCAAAGAGGCTATTAGGCATCACAAAAAAGAAAAGGAAAAAAAAAAAAAAAGAAGCATCTGCACAATAGAAAGTAATGTATGGCCCCAAGGCACAGGGCGTCTCTTTCTTCGAATTGCATATGTGCTTTCTTTTTCTTATCTGATGAGTGAATCATGTATGCCCCATCGTTTGGGTAATGTATCTCAGCTTAGTAAACACCCATTCTCAAAGCAAACAACAATGTCAGGATCCTAGAGAAAGAAGCCCTAGCAGTTACATTGTTTAAGGAAGAGGCCGCTATTTTGACAGATGCATCAAAACATCAATACACAGCACTTGTTTAAGCTCACCAGGACAGTTGACTTGATAGGCAATCATGTGGATGGATCATTTCTCAAAAAATCATGTCCAGTTTATCCTGCACATTTCTACTTTTTCTTCTTCTTCTTCTTTTTTTCTGAAAAATGAGTATTGTTCAGTTTTCACAGGAAAAAAATAGATCTTCTGAAATATACAAACTTTTAAACATAAAAGCAATTATACGAGTATTTCTCAAAGTTACAAGTTTAGAAAGGAGTTCTGCTAACTATGATTATAGCAGCAAACTCTAGAACATTTACAGTGAGTGGATCTGGAAAGGGACAGAGCTGTCTACCATGTTCTTCTAATAATAAAGATAAACTCCAACTCACTCATTGCAGAAAATGTAGATTTCTTAAGGAGCAATGGTAGACTGTAGACCCAAGAGATGATCCTACTGCTGCTGCAAATTCTGCTCATATCGAAGGGAAGAATGATCCTACCAATTTTCCTCCCAGCATCACTATGGTAGACTGTAGACCCAAGAGACCAAGTCATCAACGATCTCCAAAAACAAGTGGTTGCTCTTATAGCATTGGTTCAATTCACAACTACAAATTAGCAGCCAGGTACATCTACTTCAGAAAATTATGCCTCTTAATTCCACTCTCATTCCTCCACACCCTTTAGGGGCCTCAGATCATATGACTAGTAAGAAAGATGAGTTTATTTCATATATTCATATCCCTGGCGGTATCAAACTTGCTGATGGGTCATTCTCCAGTGCAATTGAAAAAGGGACTCATCAACTTTCTTAGTCACTGTCATTACCTTCGACTACACACACTTCTCTATTTCTTAGTCAATTCATTACCTTTTATCCTTCCTATTGTTTTACTTGTGGAAAAGCCACACCCATAGTTTTGGTTTCCTTTTTCCTGCATGCTAAAGGAATTTCTGGGAGGTTTGCGATCCATTTCCGGACAGAGCCAAAGGCCTCCACTTGCTTGTCCTCATAAAAAAATATGAGTTTGCATTAAAAAAAAAAAAAAGAAAAAGGATTACTTTATATTGTATAATACTCCAACATGCTTCTTTTGGTGAGGATGTTAGAACTGTACGGGTGGAAGGAATTTTGAAGACCTGTATAATTTCTTATACCCCTTTGATTACAACCTCTACATGGGTCCTTACTCATGCCTCAACGAGTTCCCATCGTGAGAAAAACCACTGTGGTGTGAGTGCGTGGGTGTGGGGTGTGAGTGCATGTGTGTTGAAAAAAAAAAAAACAAGAAAAAGCCTCTACATGTTCAACAACCCAAAATGGTCACTTATCTATTAAGGTGTCAAACACAACAGTCAACAGATATGGATAAAAGGGAATGAGTTCGCAATAGTAGGAGCTCAGTTATGCCCTCAGCCATACATACCATGGCAATAACATTTGTTTCTCATCCAACATGGGCAAAAAAACAAAAAGTTTAGCCTAGAGGCAATACTCCAAAACTCATTGTATGCATGTGTTACATACCCACAGCTATAATTCACCGAAGCCATACTTGGCCTTCAATAATAACCTTGCGAGAGACCTCAATGTTGGCAGTTTTTCACCCAAGACGCAAAAATAAGTCCTAACTATGCTACGAAATCAGGACATCCAGAAATAAATTGTCTGATAAAGTTTAAATGCTTAAGGTATTGCATATTTGAAATTTCAGTGTTAGTCAGCTCCCAAAATCAGATCATTCATTAACCAATCTTAAACTGACTTATAAGACACGCCATCACCAAGCAACATTCCCAAAATCAGATCGTTCGAATAATCATACTGATAGTGGATGCTTCTTTGCTAGAATAGGACCATTGTTTACATATAAAACAGAGTAGAAGGTGAGAAGTGATAGTAGAGATTAAGTTATCCATATACATTATTATCGTGCATATGTTTGGCACTAACCTGAAACAAAGAGCTCCGAGGCAATGCCATTCTTGCATGACATCCACTCTAAGCAGTTGCTCCAGCTAATGTTGAATTACGATGATCTAAGATTTGAACAGTTAATACTGAGGAACTGCAAACACTCATGTGGAAAAAAAAATAAAAATTCCTAACCATCATTGCCAATTTCATAAGATGAACTCATGAATATGGCTTGAAACATATTGAATCTTCCCACCATATGGTTGTAAGACCCACATATTAATACATTTTATTGTACTCTAAAATCTTCCATACTTCATTTATGTCATAATATCCTTAAAAACATGTCGATTCGCATGAGAGGATGACATATAGCTCAACAAAATCCTATCAGGTGGCAAAGATATCAAGTATTTTCTCTCTTTTTTTCCTCCTTTTTTTCTGAGAGAGACGGAGAGATGACAGCAAAATTTTATAAATAGAAGGCACCAATACGCAAAAAAGTATACAAAAAAAAAAAAAGCATGAAGCCCAATAAAAAAATTTAAGCCCCTTGCTCTCATCATCACCCACCCCAAAGAGTGACTCGAATTTTGAAACATCTCCCATTTGTTTCTTCCTAAATACCCACCATATGCCTTTCATTTCCTTTGCAAGCTCCAACCCATGCCAACCCAAAAAATAGAATCCAACAGAGCTCATATAGGCCCAAGAGATATTGATATCAAGTAAATAATACTCACTAAGAAATCAAATATAATTGTCAAAAATCAAACAAGGCCACTTGATCAATCTATATCTTGTAAATCATCAATATTTCACTTGGAAATTCCAATTTAGCAATTAAGAGGTAACAAATTTTGTCAACACATAATATCATGAGCTAGATAAAAAAGAAGGGCATAACATTATACGAATATACACAAAAGGATAAGAGAATATAGAAGGCAATGAAATTATTTAGTTATGCTTTTACCATAGCAAAACTATAACTATAATGACATATATAAGTGTTTTTTTATGAGCTACTAAATTCAGAGAAAGAGTAGGAAGATTACAGCCCATCAATGACCCAGGTGCCACTGTTTTTGTTAAATTGGCAGTCCACTCCGTTCCACGGATGTTGTTGGGGAACACTTGGATCCTCATTCCAACCCAAACGAAGCGGAAGTCCCAAGGCATTCTTCACACTTTGCAAAGTCCCTACTGTAAAAAGACAATAAACAGATCATATTAGCAACCATTTGCAAATATTAAGGGTCATGTCCCTCAAGTAAACAAAATTTGAAATATTAAAATAAAAAAATAAAAAGGACATCAAATTTGCTTGTTTATTAATGCATCTCTAAATAATCTTCTATATCCAACATTCTAATTCTAGCATCAAAAGTTACGAAAACACATCAAATCTACTAGTTTTTAGAGCATTTCAAGACAGAGACTTACATCTCGAGAGCTCGGAAAATGCAGCAAATCTGGTGGATTTTTGAGCAATTCAAGTGAAATCTAAGACATCCCAAGTTCTAATTACGACATTGGAGGGCTGAGAAAATTCATCAAATCTGCTGGTTCTCAGAGCATTTCAAGCGGCCTCTTCCACATCCGCAGTTCTACTTCTGACATTGAAAACTCAAAAAATGCACTGAATCTGCTTGTTTCTAGGGTAATTCCAATGTCGAAAGCTTGGAAACCGAATGAAATCTGTTGGTTCTCAGATCATGTCGAGTCAAATCTCGAACACCTGAAGTTCAACTACCGACATTGAAAACTCACAGAAAATATAAAATCTGCGGGTTTTCAGAGCATTTCAAGTGAAACGTACCACATCTGAAGTTTAAATACCAACATTGAAAGAAAATGTATAGAATCTGATGGTTTCCAGAGCATTTCAAGCGAAAATGCATAAAATCTGATGATTCCGACACCGACAATGGAGAAAAAAGAATAGTCTGTTGGTTTTTGAAGCATTTCAAGTGAAATCTTGATACCTGAAGTTTTAATCACAACATCAAAAACTCAGAAAATGCACAAAAAGAACACTTCAAGTGGTAATACCAAGTTCAATTCAAAAGCTCAAAATAACACAGAAAATGCCCCAAATAGATAAATCTCTAACAAGATGGAACATACCTTTTTCAGTTACGATTGGTGTTTGGGGGGAAAACAGGTGACTTTCTCTCATAGTCAAGCGGGAGAAAATGCATAAAATCTTACAGAGAAAGAGATGATTCCGACTAGAACTAAGTTTAATTGTAACGGTTGAAAATTTTGAAATGCAAAACGTTGGGGAAGAATCGCACATTGAAGAAAAAGCATACCTACCTTCGAGAGGGTCGGATTTTTAAAACGAGGGAAGAGGGAGAAACGCACCCACGGTCGGATTTTTAAGCTTGCAATCTGTCTGCAATCTCTCTCTCTCTCCCTATCTCGCGATCTCTCTCTGCAACTACCGCTCTCCCTCTCTCCTGAAATGCTTAAAAAAAGGGAGTGGTTTAGGTGTTGCTAATGTGAGGCATGCTCTTCGCAAGCACTGCGCATGTGTGTAACTTTATACACATGTCATGTCAAGTTCTAATCACAACATCAAAAAACTCAGAAAAAAATGCAAACAGGAAAACTATAAGTTTTTTCATGGCCCACCAAAGTTTTTCAGAACACATGGGGTTTTACATCAGCATGGTAAGCCGCACACATTTATACTACAGCTCAAGACAATAAAAGTATACCATGGGGCCCACCTTGATGATGTGTTATACATTCGAATTCCGATTACTAGCATTTTGAAAAAAGCCCACTTATGGTCCACTGTTGATTAGTTTAGCCTAAAATCGCCAAACTATTCCCAATTATCTAGATATCTTCACTAGCATTCTTATACAAAAAATCCAAACACACAAAGCTCGTAACAAGACAAAGGAAGAACAGAGGAACATACCTTTAAAAGAAGCAACGAGAGATCTGAAATCTGCAAGCATTTCCTTCAACGAACTGCATAAGGATGCTGCAGGTCCGCCATTAAAGCCGCAGAGAGCTTCGCTACACAGAAACTCCTTGAATCTCTAAGTTTCTCTCACAAATCCCAATTTCAAACCTCTGGATTCTCCATTTCGGCCAAAACCAATGCAAAAGGAGCTAAAAATCTGCAGATTTCTCCCAAAATTCCCTGCAACTCTTATCGTAATCGAACGACAGAGCTTTCGCTCAACCACTGGAGCTCGATTCAGCTGAAATCGAACCAGAGAGCTCGGAATAGCGAGATTTACATCAAGAATCCATATCGGTTGATGGGTAAGGGTTTGGAGTAGAAAGTAAAACAGACATGGTACTCTGCTTGTGATGGTGGTGCGGCAGGCGACTGCGAAAGTTTGGAGAAGAGGAGGGTTAGGGTTTGGAGATAGCAACGATCAGGGGTTTGGAGAAGAAGAGGGCTAGGGTTTGGAAAAGGAGGGCTTTTGATGTAAGAAGTAAAAAAAGGGGGGGGAAATAACTTTTTATTACGAGAGAGAGAGAGAGGGCGTGAGCGTTTATTTCGCCGGCCGTGGTTTCCCACATCACGGGCTGCCGGTAAAAATGGGTCGGGAATTCCCACATTTCTTGTAGTGATCGACTAACCATCCCATCAATTGGTGCTTTGGCGCATCGATGCCCACAAGATCAGCTTCCTCAATGAAAAGAGCATCCAGTCGACGATCATACCATGAACCAGTTATGTTGCTGTAGCTTGAACCACCTTGCTCGATCCTTGTGAGAGCGTAAGCATCTTTTCTTTCCGTAATCTGATGGATTTGGGTCTTGATATCTCGTATCGAGGATGCAATCTGATGGCGCACTTACAACCGCTTGATGAGTCTAGGAAGAAAATTGAAACATCCCTAAGTGCCATGCTGCTCTCGTGCTCGGCCGAGCATGAACTCATCAAGAACATCCTCAACGTTGTAGGCGACTTCTCTTACTTGTTTCGACCACGTCTTGAGCCCTTCATCGGCGTCTTGCCTTGCATCAGCATCCCGTAAGAAGGATCTGATGCTCTCTAACTCATCTCTGATTTCACGGACTTCTCCATCTACCCTCTTCAATGACAAAGCTTCCTCCACCAGCAAAGTCGCCAAGTATTGTATTAAGAAGCTCACAGCACTCTCCGCCATCTCTCTGTCTCTGTCTCGTGCTGTGTCTGTTGTGACAATAGTTAATCTCTCTCCATAGCTAAACATATGAGATGTACAACATTAATCTGAGCCAAACAGAAGGTGGATAAAAATCATGATCGTCCATTCATGAGTGGGACAACACTGCTGAGATTAATAGATATAAGGGCCTGTTGCCTGGATTTGGAACCCCTGCATTTGGAATCCTCCAGCTGTGTTTGGTACTTGGATTTAGAATCCCTTTAATACAAAAGTAGTCATGCATAATATACTCACAGGAATTTGAATTTAATTACTAAATCAACTTTAATATCGCAATAGTATATGTAAATAATTTTGACAAAATGGTTATAATAAACCCCCTGAAATATATACTTTACCCAAAAATAATGAAATTCCAATTCTCAAATGGGCCACAAATACAAGATCACATCTGAGTGGCTAACTAATGATTTTTAACCATTAATTTACATGAATAATATTTAGACTATGTATATTATCTTATTAAAGTAATTATAGTGATGTAGTTGATAATCTAATTATTGTGAGATATCATCGATATACCATGTGCCCAATAGATTAGTAGCCTAGTGACTCACAAATTACACATGCAACATGCAGAAGCAATTTAGATGTAATCCAAGCTTTCTACCTTGTATTTCAACCCCCCTATAAGCAAATGGCATGACTCGATGGAGTTGTGTGCCGCCACTTTATGGCTGGTTTGTTCAGGCCAGCTTGATAGTGTAGCCCAACTTTTTCATGGCTCAGATTTCTTCCAAAAGGAGACACGGGAGGAAAATAAATAAATCTGGATCGTCGGCTTGCCACAAACAAATATTTTATGTTTGCAATGTGATTTCGGCCATCAACAGAGATTGCATTTAATGCAACATTGGTGACAATGTTAGTAATAACGTGGACCCATCAAAATGCAAGAAAATAGAAAACATGCGTCAACATTTTTTCGTTCGACAATCTTAATGTCTAAATTAATTTAGATTTGTTTGACTTGTTTTGATTCACCAACACTGTGGACGCCGTATTCAGTATGTTTCACCAACATGGAGCTATGACCGTTGGTCTGCTGGAGGATCATATTTTATATTGCATGCACAAACCCCCAAACACATTGCCGTAATCAAGACCATCCAAATTGATGACATAGGCATGGACGGAGCATGATTAGAAATAAATATACATTAGATTCTAATAACAACAATCAGATTTTATTTATTTATTTATTTTGAGCCAACCAAGGTTTACTTTGAACCATCCATTTGAAAGCCATTATCGAATGGTTATGATTTATTGATGAAGACATTTGCTTCAACCACAATCGATGGGAAATGGTCTGGTTAGCTGTAGATCACTGGCTCGCGTGAGGAGTATGAGACATCGCGCATTTGCAAAATGGTGCTAAACTAACTAGGAAAGTCCCGCGGACTTTACTAGGTTTTGAAAGAATTGCGGACTTATTCTCGGTTACCTTGTTTACATCATGGATGGCACACATGTGACCTATCCAAGCCGTTCATTAGATAGTGTTCAGTTTCAACATGCCATATCAAAATAAGAAAAGGAAAAAAAAAAAATCAGGTGGCACACTGATCAAGTGAGAATTTGGACCGTTGATTTTTTTTTTTTCAGCCATTCTCTTGCATGGGTCTTCTGCCTGGTTAGTTGTGCGTTGACGTCACAAAGTTTTGTGGGCGCCAACCATGAGGTATGTGTTATATCAAAACCATCTGTCCATTTGGTGAGCTTGTTGTAAGGCTTGAGCCCAAAAAATAAAACAGATCTAAAGATCAAGTGGACCACACTGCAGAAAGCGACAGGGGATTGATTGTCTACCATTCAAATTTTCTTGAGAGTCACATAAGTTCTGGATCAATCTGATATTTATTTTTCCCCTTCTCTTATATGTGACCTCATGAATAGATTGAATGGAAATAAACATCATGTGGGCCCTATAAATATTTTAATGGTGGGAGTCGTTGGTTTACTTAAGCTTTGGATATGGGTATAGACGGTGTGGATATAATAAATACATTGCAGGGGTCGGGGAAATTTCGCCACCTCCTAACCCTTCATGCATTTGAGACATGGGAAATGGATTGGGCGGTGTGGGTATGTATGGTATGAAGATGAACACTGACGCACTTCAAGTTCAGAGTTGTACTAACTCAAAAGAAACTCAAAACAGATTAAAGTTGCCTAAATATGAGAAAAAAAAAAAAAAAAAAAAACAAGTCATATCCAAAGTTCAAGTGAACCACACAGCTTCTTTCGGTGTGGTCCACTTGATCTTTGTCTCTGTCTTCTTTTTCGGCTCACACCTTACAATAAGCTGGTCAAATGGATGAATGGTTTGGATATAACACATATTTTACGATAGAACGTGGTGACTTCAACACGCCAATAAAGTATAGAGCTGCACATGAGTCGAACCAAGTGGAGCTTGGCCTAGCCGAGTTGGAGCCAACCAGACATTTTCTCAAACTCATAAAAGGCATCTTCAAATTTTTCACATAATGCAAAACAGTAACAGCCGCTTACAGGTTTTTCATCAAATAGTGGGCGGGCAACATCAAAATCATGATTTGAGTATAGTTTTATAACATGAAATTCTGTTTTCGTAGTGATTTGCTTCATATCCATTTCTTCTTCACCACTAGCTGATCCGGTGGAGAATGTATGCACCCGAAACAGCATTTCATTAAGTCATTTCAGTAAACACTTGGCGAGCAACATCAATATCAACGTAACTAGGTCACCAAGCCGATTCGATCTGAGTCGTGTCGACTCGGGCAAGCACGAACGCGGCTAGAAAATTTTTCGAGCTCAAAAAATCAGCTTGACTCGGTCGAAATCAGTTTCGAACTGAGTCGAATCGAGCTTTTTCGAGTCGAGTCGAGAGAGTTAACGAGCTAACTCGGTTCGTGTACAGCTCTCACGTCACTTTGTTGCGACCTGGGAACAGGCATATGGGCAGTTTTAGTACGGTTTTAGCTTATCCAATTTTAGCTCGAACGTGACTTCTACGGTATCATAAACTTGTGCGGTTTTAGCTTGAAAAAACTCTCTTCAGGCTATAGCTGGGTGTGTTTGAAACTCCCAGCAATGGCGGAGAAAGGGGGAATAGCGACTCGCATTCCCAACTGCGATGAAAAACACTGTTTCGAATTCCACCGCCAGAAAGAACGGTCAGAACATCATCTCCTCCATCTCTTCATTCACAGAAATTTCACCTCATCTTCTATAGATTTTTTTATTTTTATAATTATCGTGGCAAGCAGTAATCAAATCTCTCTCTCTCTCTCTCTCTCTCTCTCTCTCAACCAACTCTTCGCCCAAATCGGATTCACTAAAATCCGGATCGTAGAATCCGTGGCCGACACCTCAAGTAGTACCCCATTCTCGGCTCCCAGCGCCCATACGCCAGATTCCGATCCTGGGTTCCTAAAAGGAGGATTTTCAGTATGAATTTTTTTTTTTTTTTTGTAATGGAGCATAATTATAAACATACCCAAATCATAAAGGCAACATCATCATCACATATCCACTAATATAATCGTTTGAATACGCTGCAGAAAGGGAAATACATATATCGAAATCAAAACTCCAAAAGCTCCAGAGGACAGCTGCATGCTCCAAGCTCAACGCTGCTGAAATCTAACGCCACCTGCACGCATCTATCGTGCATAAGCTTACAAAAGCTTAGAGGGTGGTGGAAGTGTGTGTAAAGTAAGTGATAAGTATCAATAAAGTACATAAATCATACATCATTGGGATAAATAGAAATACTAATAAGATCATGAATCATATGACATCAGAGTAAGCAGAAGTATACTGGTAAGTCCATGAACGTTATCAGCCGTACCAAAGCAATGCGATGCAAAACATAATAAGACAATAACAGATGCTGAGAATGCAATGCAATATACAAATCCTGACGAGCTACGAATACCATCAACCCCATCTAGGCCATATAAGTGCAAAAATATAGTAACCCAAAATGCTAAGTACTGCGGATGCAATGTAATATGCGGTGCGAATGAAATGACCATGCAGGAACGTGAAGTCGGGATGATAGTACGAAGTATCACAGGCTATGGGGTCCATCACAAGGGACTTCTATCCAAACCAGTCACATACCTAAATTTGGATAGTCAGACACAATGTGGTAAACTCCTGATCTCAGGTTAGTCGCGCGCCCCAACGAAAATCCTTGCCATCGCGAAGGCATACGTAACAAATAGTTGCGCACCACCAGCCCGAGTGGATAGTGAATGAATGAATGAAAAAGTATGCAACTCCTACTCAATAAGTCCACATATCAGTACGGTTCGTCTCTAGGATCATCATCGGGGTCTATTACACTCTACGCCAGCTTGCCGCCCCTATCCGAGCCCACAACTGGGTAAGTGGAAGAGACCTCACTATCTGCCTGCCAATATCGGGCCCGGCTCGTCGATAGCGGACCCATTACTCAAGCTGGTCAAACTCAACCTAGATATTGCCCCCTCATTCAGGCGGGTAAGGTCACACCCCTTCCCGACCGACCACGACACAGTGGGAGACGCGGCCTCCTGGTATTCGGCCCTCATGCGCACATATATCCACTCGGTTTCGACGTTGGAGTCATCTCCTGGCCACGGAGGTTCAGGGATTTTCACCCAGAGACATCTATGGCGCCCGTATGCTAGAACCAAACATTTCCGGTGTCCCATCTGGCCATCCACGATATGCCTGTGGAGGCCACGGCCCTGATGTCACTAGGGCGTACAATGATCAAGTAACATGTATGCGAGATGCATGAATCACACCATATAAACATGCAGCAATCTCGCGCGTACCATGCGCTCATGTCGGGCACTCCATCTCATATGGAGTCCCGTAAATGTCTCAGCCCAACGACTCATGTTACAACCAAACATTCCTCACATCAAGCATACAAATGATGCGTATGGGTATGAATCATGGAGCTACACTAAGCATGTTATGAGGTGATGAACTATCCTTACAACTCAGATGGGCCTAGACGGCCTACACACAACAAGTATGGGCCTACCAATGGCCCTAGGGAGAGTCGTAATGCGGACATTTAACCAACATTATACTTACAATGTGGACGTCAAACCAACATTGCTCCCAAGGCATAGCCCGCCATATAGGTCAACACATAAAACACGGTGGAATCACATTCAATGGGCCTTATTTATACCCTATTGGGCCTCGACCCATGGGCCTCCAATACATCAAATGGGCTTCACAACATAGGCCTCATGTATATCAAGGTGGGCCTAAACAACGGGCCATAAATATGACAAGTGGGCCATATGTATATACCAAGGTGGGCCTCAACGGATAGCCACAAGTACATCAATGTGGGCCTCACCACATGGGCCATACACATATCAAATGGGCCACACCAATGGGCCTTATGTACATTGCAATGGGCCATATCCCATGGGCCTTGAATACGTCATAATGGGCCTCAACCCACGGCCTTAATACATCACAATGGGCCTTAACCCATGGGCCCCAAATACATCACAATGAGCCTCAACCCACGGGCCCTAATACATCACAATGGGCCTCAACCCACGGGCCCTAATACATCACAATGGGTCTCATAACATGGGCCTTACATTCATATCAAGGTGGGCCTCAACAACGGCCACAAATACACATCAAGGTGGGCCTCAGTAACGGCGACAAATACACCGAGTGGGCCCCATAACATGGGCCTTACATAAGTGGTGATAATGACTTCCACCATTGAAATTCCTAGGGCCCACCATAACATTTATTTCTCATACAATCTGTTCATAGGGTCACCAAGAACTTGGTGGCCCAAGGGTCTAATGATGGACGTTCAGTCCTCACTGTACAGTGGGGTCCACATGATAAATAGATCTATCTTATTTTATTATTTATTTATTTATTTATTATTATTATTTTTTTCTTTTTTGGCCCCAAGCCTTAAGACAAGCTTGCCAAATGGTGGACGGTTTGGATGCAACGCAAATATCATGGTGGGATCCACCAATGTGTGGCCTACTGTGGGGCCACTGGCCGTCCAGCAGCCTGCTGGACGGCGTGAATAAAACACATACATTCGGTGGGTGCCACCGTCCGCCTGGACGGTGAGCAAATAAAATACATACATCTGTGTGGGTCCCATGTGGGGCCCACTGTAATGATTATTTTCCATCCAACCCGTTCATAAGGTCACGTGGACCTGGGTGAAGGGTGAAAACAAATTTCACCTTAATCCGAAGCTTCTATGGCCCATAAAAGGGTTTCAATGGTAGAGTTTAATCGCCGCTGTTTTCTTGTGGTGTGGGCCGCCTGAGATCTGGATCTATCTGATTTTTGGAGGGGACCCACCTCAGGGGGTGGTCCACCACATGAACAGATTGGATGTCACATAAACATCAAGGTGGGGCCCACGGCTGGAGCCGTGGGTTGCTGGCAGCCGCCCGCCTACAGTGCCGCAGGCGCTGCCTGCGCTGGCAGCAGCAGCAGCGGCTGCTGCCTCTTATATATATTTTTTTATTTTTTTGAAAAACCTATATTTTTGAGGTTTTTCATAGGTGAGGCCCGCATCAGGTGAATCGGACTCAACCGTTGGGTCCCATGGCTTAATACAAGTCATACAAGCCCAATATTGAATATATTTTAGGGCAAAGAAACGTCGGGTGATTTTTCAACGGTAACGACAACTGTTTTCAACGCTATGGCCCGCCTGATGCTCGGATCAACCTCATTTTTCGGATCAACGCCTAAAATGAGTTAGTAAATAGGATGGACGGATTGGATCGAATCCATATGTCATTGTGGGGCCTATACAAGTGATGCGCCCAAAAGCTTGCAAACCAAGCTAACATTTGTGTTTTTACCACACGTCCAGCGTCAGGGACGCTGGACGGTTTGGCATGTCACGCTCATAAGGTGGGCCCTTCTCAGGTGGGCCACTAAATGATGGATGGTGCGGATTCAACACATGTAAATGGGCCCCACCTTTAGATGGTTTAGATCCAAAACATGCTCCATTGTGGGGTCCATCCAAGTGGACCACACAATCATATCATCTAAAAAAAAAAGGAAAATGAAAAAGAGAGAGAGAGAAGGTGGGACACACGTGTGATGGAGGGACCCCGACACTATGGGCCCTCCCTTGCATCTAATCATACATCAAGTGGGTCCCATTACATATGGGCCCATTAAATTAAAATCCAACGGTGGAGATCCCTTCTCCACCAAATGTAAGGTTTAGATGACCCTATCCATAGATGAAAAATAAACGTCATGATGGGGTCCATGGAGAATGGCCCCATCACGGAATGATCATGAGAATCAAGATGGGCCATCGGCCACATCTTAGGGTCCAAAGTGAGATCTACACCATTGATCGGTAGGCCTCACTTGGCCCATCATAAAGAAATGTGAAAACTAGCCTATAGGAGCCCCCACCGGTTGATCTCTTCGGTCCGTTGGAACGCCACCCTCCTTGTGCTCCTCTTTGATGGTGGAGATAGGAAATGGATGGCTAGGATGATGGGTTTGGAATGGGAAAGGTGGGCCACAAAATCACTTTTTTTCTCATGGAAACCATGGACGTATGGGCTCTCTCTCTTGCTTGGAAATGGTGTGAGAAAAGAGGGAGAGAGAGAGAGAGTTGTAAGGAGAAAGGGATGGAAGATGTGAGGTGAAAAGGTGATGTGTACTTGACTAGGTATGGGTGTGTAAGAGAGAGGGTGAGAAAGAGTTGACTTTGGAGAGAGAAAGCATGGGTTGCTTGTACTTGATATTGAAGTGATTGATTGATTGATGTGATTGATTGATTGATGGGATTGATTTGACATTATGTAGAGATTCTCTCGGGATCGTAAAAGCGCGGCGTTTCTTCGAAATAAACGTCGGCTCACATCTTCTGGTCAGGGTGTCGAATCGATGCCTGAGTCGCGGCGTTGGAACCGCGGCGATGATGCGGTCACAATGATACAGGTCTCGGATTAAACCGACTCGAATCTACAGGATACGAATTACGAACGTGCGCAACGTCGATTATCCATCGCGGATTGCCGGACTTCGACGAAAAGGATCGCAGGATTCATCGGAACAGTACAAACTAGGATTCATCGCAGGATTCTCGAATTACACACACTCTCTCTCTCTCAGTTATCTGTCATCAATAGATGGTTTAAATTTCAACTCCACTCTTTTGGGTAATGCATGCTGAGTTATGTCGGGCAAAATGTTTTATTTTATTTATTTTTTTTAAGTTCGGACAACAAAATTTCAGTTGGGTTAATGCTCGAAAAATCTTCCCCATCAAACAGATTTTAGCCAGTTTCTCCGGAGGTTTCTTTCTTTTTCCGGTTGAATATGTTGATCACAAGGTAAAATGGTCATCCGCCACTCATTTAAATAGTTCAATGGATGAGATTTATCCAGCATTGCCTGTCTACAATGGTGCCGGCCAGTTGACTGTTTTCCAGATCAGTGAAAGGTGGGCCCTGCAGTTGGGTTGCTATGTGAAGGGAATGAAGTGGTATTTTGTTTGGGAAGTAGCATATTGCAGTTGGGCCCCACCTTCTCATCATTAAGATGGTAATGTAGGGGCATTTTCACACCGGGCTCGAGTGGGGTAGCCTGTAGGATGTAGGGGCACACTCGGGTGGGTGGCCTGTGTGAGGGTGGTGGCTTATGTGAAGTGGAACCCATGTGAAGTGGGGCCCATAAGGGGGTTTGGCCAAGGTCCTAATCCATAGGATGTGGGGCCTGATCTATGAGATAAAGGGATTGATTTTCCATGCTCTATCAGTTCAAGCTTTTAGAGCAAGTGGTTAATTGTCCTGCATCAAATGGTTAATCCGAATCATGTGCAGAAAAATCTCCTCCAAACATATTTCAACCATTTGCTCCATTGGTTTATTTTTTTTTTTCCCGAGTGTGGACAATGGGGAAAATGGCCATCAGTCACTCATTGAAATAGTTGAATGGATGAGATTTCTCTGGCATTGCCCATATATAGTGGTGTTGGTCGGATGAATGTTCCGAATCAATGAAAGGTCCCTAGCGTTAGGTTGTTGTGCCAAAGCATTGCATAGCACCTCCATTTTTTTAATTGTCTAATTTTAGAAGTTTCTAGCTGCAGCAAGCAATTCAGGGTTCATTTGATATATTTTTGATGGTTTATTTTTATATTTATTAGAGTTTCTGTTTTTTAAATTGATTATATATTATTATTATTTTTTTTTCTTCTTGTGCAGTGCCTTTGGAAGGGTAGGATGATTTGATGTCAAAGAGGAGAAGAAAGAAAGTTCATTTTGAAGGTTTTTCTGCACGAATTGTTTCAATTTTCTTCTTTTTTCTTTTCGAATTCACTAGATTGAGATTCAGATATCATATACTTCTCAGCTTGAATTACCTCTTTTCACTAGGGCTTGCAGGTGGGGCCCACCCGAGAAATAGTGAAATCTTAGGATGGCGGCTTCACTTGTATGATACCACTTTGTTGCAGGACAATTAACCAGATGTTTTAAAAGCTCGAACTGATAGAACATGGTGAATTAATCCCTTTATCTCATAGCCCAGGCCCAACATCCCATGGGTTAGGACCTCGGCTGAACCTCTCATGGGCCCCACTTCACATGGGTTCCTCTTCACATGATCCACCCGCCCCACATGGGTAGGGCCCGCCTCACACGGGCTTCCCACCCCGAGTGTGCCCTTACATCCCACATGCCACCCCACTTGAGCCCGGTGTGAAAATGCTCCCGCATTACTATTTATCATGCATAATGCTGATTGCTTAGGAGATTGAGGCAAATGAGGAAAAGATGATGGGATGGGAAGGTTGAAGAAAGAGTGGCGTGACACTAGACCGGTTGTTCAAGTCATTATAGCTAAATGTTCACCATTTCCTTCTCTTGTTCTCTTGTTGCCTTTCAAAAAGTTTTATCTTTTCTTCTCTTTTTGGATAATGCTAGTCGGACCCTTTTCTTTTAATATTTCCAGCTTTAGTTATATTCCACAAAATTCTTTCACGAGTTTTTTATCTTGTCAGATTGGGATGATTAGACATCAGGGTAGATTTATATTCAGCATTTGAATATCTCTAAATTTAGCGGCTAACTCTCACTTAACTTCTTAAAATGATTAAATATACTATGGTACTAGTTGTATTTGAGACATTGTGAAAATCACCAAAATATCATAGCAATAAATAGGCAAACCCTGTAAGATGGGTTGGATTCCATACACACACCATGGTGGGCACCACGTGCAACTAGTTACATGATTTTTCAATCGACAACTAGTTGCTTGTGAGATGTTCCTTGTGAGATGTTCTCATTAGAAAGAAGGGTGATGTTCTATGCAGGCTATAGATAACACCAAATTTGGAATTTTTGAGAAAGAGAACTTTGAAAATCCTCTACTCCAACCATTATCTATTGAGATTAGTATAATTAAAAGAATGTAAACATAGTGAAAAGTCAGTTCGTTTGACCTATTCGTTCAGCCTTCTTCCTTAAGGATGCATTTGGGTGCCCTTCGAATTAAATTGCCATAATTAGTTCAATAAAGTGGAAATCATTAAATTGTTTCCACGTCCCTAGTATTCATATTGAGAGACTAGGCTTCAGGTCACAACTCACGAAGCCTAGTCTCTCAACTTGAGTTGTGACCTGCAGCCTAGTCTCTCGATATGAATACTAGTGACATGAAAACAATTTGATGATTTCCACTTTATTGAGAGACTAGCCGACTTAAATTCCTTTGGAGTCTTTCAAGTTGGACTCCAAAGAAATTTAATTTAATTTGAGGGCTGCTTCCTTATCATGAATGCCAACCATGGAAGCTTTCATCATTTCCCATTGATTTAACTGAATGGTCACAATTCAATTCATTTGTGCATCCAAATGCTGCACCCTTAGCTTGTGAACCGGAACTAGCAATTGACAACTACTCAATCAACTTCGACGGTTTGCCCTTTTATAGGAGCTTTAGTTAGGAAATAAGGATCTTGTCTTCCAAAGCAAATAAACTATGAATTTCTAGTTGAACGGTTGTGTTCCTTTTCCATGTCAACCTTAAGGAGAAATGCTTTGAACCTCTTCTTGATATGCTCGCCGACCATCTCATGGTAGTAAAAGGCCTATCCAAAACCATTCTCCTGGACATGAATGCACTTTGTGATGCAGAAACAATATTACCAAGAGTTCTGCATATCCTGCATGCTAACACTTTTGCGATGATTTTGTAGATGCACTAGTTGATTGGAACTGGCACTTGACAACTAGTCAATCAAGCTCAACAGTCCATCTTTTCATAGAGCTTTAGGATGGAAGTAAGGATGTTATCCTATTATCTTTCTCATGGTGTTCCAAAACAGTAAAGGTGGCCGTAACGGCCACCACCGTTACCGTTATGATATGGGCCGTGACGGCCGTTACAGCCCCCGTATCGGCGTTATGGCCCTTTTTTGTTTTTTGAAAAAACTGTTACAGGACCATTACGGGGCCGTTACGGACTGTTACGATCTGTTTTTTTTTTTTTTTTATAATGGTCGTTTCGACCCCGTAACACATAACGGTTATGAACGTTACCGTTATGTAACGGCCGTTACGTAACCGATTTTGAATACCTTGGTCTTTCTGATATGAGGTATTCAGTATTTGAATAAGGGCTGCCAGATCAATTGCATTTTTGGGGCGTCTATGTTGCTCTAATAAGTCCCTCAAATAGTTGTCTCTCTTGTTGATGGACTTTGTTGAGGTAATGTAATTTTTTTAATGGTTTTGGCAATTTCACACAGAACTTCTATAGATTACGAAATGTTAATGGACTACGAGGCGGCGCTTCTTTTACAAGTAATTGAGGAGCCTATCAATATTGTCAACAGAACCAGCAGTCAAGATCCCAAAGTGAGGAACTTATATTTAAGCATTAGGTTCTGCATCTGTTTCTTTTCTGCATGTAGTAGTATCACCTAGTTGTTTTAAGTGAGAGATAAATCCACATTATTACAAATAGAAGATTTCCTAACTGGTTTTTCTCTTTCAGATCATTTTTCGAAGGATTGCAGTGTGCCAAAACTGGTAGCCATTATACAAGTCCTGAGGTGGTGAGAGAAGTCTTATCTTATCCATTTTACTCCGACTGAGAAAATTTGCTTAATATTCATGAATTGTGCTTCTTCTTTTTACGTAAAGAACAACTGGGTTTTGAACCATTAACTTTAGATTTATAATGCTGAAAAAGAACAGGGTCACTAATGGTGAGGTTCATAACTAAATGAGAAAAAGCCCTGCTATGGTTACTTGTGACAGTGGGATTTCGAATCTACCCTCCCTGCATGATATAATTTCACACCAGCATGAGAGATTCAGAGGTTGTTCATCAAGCAGGATCAACTGTTTATGTGATGTGGCCAAAAGATCAGGCCAATCTAGTCATTAGGTGGCCACACATGTATGTTGAATGTAGACCACTCGTCAATCCCTTTAATCATACTGGCTTTTGAGTGTAACAGTGGGTCTTCGGAAGGGCTTTGTATCTGTAAGTTCATCAATCTCTTATAATTCACTATTCATAGTGGATTTTGTTGTCGCTTTATGCTGTAGTTTTTTCCCACAAGGGTTTTCCACTTAAAATCGTTTGTTTTTGTGCATGCTTCCACTGTCTCCCAACAATCGGCCTCCTTGAAACAACTATAAAAATTTCACAAAGATAAAGGAAAGAAGAAAATGAAAGCATTTGGAAGAGGAAAAAAGCGTGAATCTTTGTAGAGAACAAAAATATCAGTTATGATTAGGAAGAAGGGAAATATAAAACATTCACTCAACAACTGCTTTAATCTTGTGAGTGTCCTCTCCTGAATCATGATAAGTCCCAATAAGTACTTTCTCGAGTGTTTGTGTATCATATGAGTCGAATGTGCTGAATGGAATTCACTAACTCTTCCACTCCATCCTTTCTTAGCCCCTTCAAGAAAGCCACAGACATGTCTTGCAGGTAGAGTACTTTTGAGGTTAGTGAGATGTTCCAGCCACAACGGCACCTCCACTAATTCTTCGCAATGTCTAATATTTAGCTCTTTAAGGCTAGACATTGCTCCCTTCTCCACCCTCACCTTCTTCAATCCCCTCAACTCAATGAGCAATAATTGCTTGAGTCTTGGATATCCTCTGCCCTCGCAAAATAACTCTTCTCCATCAAAAGCTCGCCGTAGCTCAAGTTCCACCAAATTGGGCAGTGATTGAAGGGCTTTGAGTGGATCATCCCTCAATTTGGACCATCTCAGACAGACGGCGACTAGATTATGAAACGAGGCAATCCATTTGGGTAACTTCTCCAAACGCCCTGTCAAATATAGACATTGAAGTGGTAGCAGAGGATGCAATAAAGAATGCAAGTCGAGAAGCTCCTCCTCATCCATTGATGTCACATCTAAGGACTGAAGGTACTCCATCTTCTCAACAGAAGTGCACAAATCGTTCCCATTAATCCTTTTTAGATTGATAATGCCTAACCTCCTCAGTTGGGTGAGATTCCCCAGCTCTCTAATGATTCCGCTCTTTGCCTCTATGCATGCCAACTTCTGTAGGGATCTCATATGCCCAATTCCAGCTGACACCTTAACTCCATGCACAGTTAAAAGGTAAATAAACCACCGTTATATGATAGCGATAAACGAGGAGTGGCGGAGGCGCTCGAGCTTGAGAATCTCAACCGGCAATTCACATACAAAGGTGCCCTTAAGATTCAATGTTTCTAAGTTCTTCAGCTTCCCCAGTGAACTTGGAACCTTCTTGATCTCTGTGTTCTCCAAGCTTAGGTACCTCAAATGCAACAAGCTTGTTAGATCATCAGGAAAGATGTCCATGGACACATTTTCAAGATCCACCACCTTTAACAACCTAATTAAGCTAGCAAACGATGTGATCGCAGGAGTTTTGCAAAGCCCATCGACCCCAAAAATGAACAGAGAGTGAAGACGGGAGAAGGTATCAAATTTTAGAAAATTCTCACCATCGTTGCAAATCGATAGATGCCAGATTCTGTTCATGTTCTCTTCAACAGAAGATGCAAAGAAAGTGCAGTGATAATGATGCTGATCACCATTGAAACCTTCGTAGGGCCCACTGTAATGTTTCTATGCCATCCAACCTGCTCATAAGGTCAAATAGATCTGGATGAATGGAAAACTAAAATTTCATCTCATCCAGCACTCACGTAGCCCGCAAGAAGTTTTTAATGGTGGGTGTTCAATCCCAAATGTGCTTACACTTGAGCTTTGGATCTGCCTATTTTTTGGATCATACATTAAAATGATCTGTACAAATTGATGAAAGGCGCCCCATACATCACGGTGGGGCCCACAGATCCCCTGCCTTTTGGAGGAACTCCTGAGACGGAAGCTAGTGGGGTCCACCATGATTTTTCTTAAAAATCTACCCCATTGATCTACTTTTCCGGATCATGTTAGGGCAGGGGCCCAAAATAGAGGCAGATCCAAAACTCAAGTGGGCTGCATGAAGGGAAATAGTGAAGATTGAACGTCTACTGTTGAACCATTCGTAGGGCTACATAAGTTTTGGAACATGCTGATATTTTGTGTTTCACTTCATCCTAGTAGTAATGAAACTATGAACTGTATGGATGGCATATAAACATCGTGGTGGACCCCAGTGAGGTTTCAATGGCAGGCATACAAACACCACTCTGTCTTTGGAGAGGCTTTCGCATCTGCGTCCACACTTTTTAAGTCCATTACAGCAGGAGTTGTTACCCGGGTAAGTATTGGGTGTTTCCCTGACCGTAGGACCCACCTTGATCTACATCTTTTATATCCACACCGCCCATCTATGTTTTGCAGCTTATTTTAATGCATGGTCCCAAAATTAAAGCAGATTCATATCTCAAGTGCAGGAAATAGTGGTCGTCTGTCTGTTTGTCCTCATTAACCGATTGAATGGAAAATAAATATTATGTTGCGCCTTTGGAAGTTTTTAATGGTGGGTGTTCAAGGATCTTGTTTACTATTATATGGTTTCTTTGAGATCCTGATTAGCTTTATTTTCGGACCATGCCTAAAATGCGGTGGAAATTCGATGAACGGTGTGGATATACAACACATATAGAAAGGTGGGCCCCATGGTTATTTCCATTCATTTCACGGTCAATTCGCTTCACTTCATAGTCATTACCATGCATTTCACAGTAATTTTCAGCCATTCTGTTTAAATTCCCGGTCATCAAATGTGTGGAAATGACTGTGAAGTGAAGGGAATTGACGTGCATGGAAATGACCATGAATTTAAACGGAATTGCCAGAAATGACCATGAAATGCATGGAAATGATCGTGAAGTGAAGCGAATTGACCGTGAAATGCGTGAAAATGACCGTGAAGTGAAGGCAAACATGGAAATGACCGTGAATGTAAACGAAATCGCCTGAAATAACCACGAAATACATGAAAATGACCGTGTAGTGAAGCGAATTGACCGTGAAATGCATGGAAATGACCGTGAAGTGAAGGGAATTGACCGTGAAGTACATGGAAATGACCGTGAATCTAAATGGAATCGCCGAAAATGACCGTGAAATACGTGGAAATGACCGTGAAGTAAAGCGAATTGACCGTGAAATGCATGGAAATGACCGTGAAGTACATGAAAATGACCGTGAATTTAAACGGAATCGTCAGAAATGACCGTGAAATGCATAGAAATGACACTAAAGTGAAGCGAATTGACCGTGAAATGCATGGAAATGACCGTGAAGTTAAGGGAATTGACCATGAAGTGTATGAAAATGACCGTGAAATGCATAAAAATGATACTGAAGTGAAGCGAATTGACCGTGAAATGCATGGAAATGACCAAGAAGTGAAGGGAATTGACCATGAAGTGCATGGAAATGACCGTGAATCTAAATGGAATTGCCAGAAATGACCGTGAAGTGAAGGGTAATCACCGGGAGTGACCGTGAAATACATGGAATTGATCGCGAGGTAAATGAAATAAATGAAATTGACCGCAAACTGATTGAAATTGTCCACGAAGTGAATGAAATGGATTTTCGACCATTGACCTAATGGAATCTTGCATAATAACAAGGTTAGTTGGCTAAAGTAGCTTCTTCTACCCCAAAATAATATATGATACGTCAAGTAACTAATTTTAGTTTAAAAGATATTCTTATTAAATGAATAAAGAAAGAAATGAAAAAAGAGAGAAAAAAATTATATGTTTATATATACATATTTATATAAATATGTATTAGAGAAAATTGTAGGTAGAATAAAGTTCTCCATGTAAAAAAATTAAAATAAATAAATAAATAAATTGCATAGACTCTTACGGACTACAGTTATGGCTACGACTATAATCCGTAGCGATAGCTTCAATCATATCGAATCGAAAATTGCAGGATTTTTTAAACAAACTCGCTGGACAGTTCTGGACCTTTTTCGATCACATCGAAAGACCTTCGATACATATCAAAGTGCATATTGAAAGACCTTCGATACATAACAAAGGACATATCGAAATAGCATGGGCTGCAGTTATGGCTACAGTTATAATCTGTAGCCATAAGTTCCTGGCTTTTTTTTTCTTGTTGTAATCCCCACCGCTTTTTGTAGGTCCTTTTATGAGGTATGTGTTATATCCAAACCGTCCATCTATTTGGCAAACTCGTATTAAGTCCTGAGATGAAAAATAAGACAGATTTAGCTATCAAGTGGACCACATTGTAAAAGGCAGTGAAGGATTGAACGTCTCTACCATTGAAACCCTTTTAGGGGATGCAGAAGTTTTGGATCATTATGAAATTTGTTTTTCCTCTTCGTCGAGGTCTCTTTGACCTTTTGAATAGAGTGGATGGAAAATAAATGTTATGGTGGGCCCTAGTGAAAATTATTTTTCCCCCTGCTCTTTGTGGTGTGGTCCAGTTGATCTCTGTGTATGATTTTTTTTTTTGATAATGCTCCGAAATTATCTCCAAATATGGAAGAATCGTTATGGATATAATAAATACAGAACTGTGGGCCCATGTAACTTTGATATCTTCTTTTGAACCGTTCGTACAGCTCGGAGTTCGCGGAGCGTCAGCGCTCGTCTTCGAGCACCAGCCGATCCTCTTGCGGAAGGAAAAGCAGGGGCATTTTCGACCTTTGGGAAGCCGTCCGTACGTATAGGGCTTATTCTTGAAAGGTTAAAAGAAGTGGGCATACAGATGCAAATGGGTCTTAAATGGGTGGTACAGTTGTAAATTTCTCAAGAGTAAACCACTCCCAACGTACGTGGAAGTTACGGAGGCATGTCGAGAGTTTTTAGATGTCGATCCATGATTTTTATTTTTGAATTGACGGAAGTACCCTGTGCAAATTACGAATGTGCCCTTACCTGCACACCCGTGGTTTCTACGGGTAGGATGCGTGTGTATGTCCACGCGGCGCACGTAAGCAATGCCGTACGCGACTTGATCCGGGATGTCTTCACGGGTGGGACGCGATCCAGTGATGTGGCCCATGTGGGTGTGACCCTGACATTGGGGCCACCTTAATGTGTGCGTTGTATATCTACGCCGTTGGTCTGTTTTTTTAAGCTTATTTCAGTGCATTGTCCCAGAAAAGAAGTAGATACAAATCTCAGGTGGACCACGCTACATGAAACAGCGGTTATTGAACAGCCACCGTTAAAAACTTTTTAGGGTTCACCGTAATGTTTATTCGCCTTCCAACTTTACGTAGCCATGGATGAAGGGAAAATACATATATTAGCTTGATCCAAAACTTTTGTAGCCCACAAAGGTTTTAATGGTCAATCACCGATGTTTATTATGGTGTGGTCCATCTGAGTTTTGGATCTAGTCCATCACCATTATTTTTTATGGTGTGGTCCATCTGAGTTTTGGATCTATGCGCATTGACCATTAAAATTTTCTTATGGGCCACGAAAATTTAGAATCAAGATGATAATTGTTTTTTCCTTCATTGTAGTTTGAGTGATCTTATCAACAGATTGGATGGAAAATAAACGTGACAGTGGGCCCATGAACTTTGTTTTTAATTAGGGGAGTTTAACGACTACTGCTTACCATGGTATGGCCACTTGAAATTTGGATATGGATTATTTCGATGATATTTTTTTTACACACGCATTCACACCCGTGCACTCATACCACGGTGGTTTTTCACCGCAATGGGTACTCGAACCATGACATCGTGTCAAAACTCTTGTAACTCACGACCAGATGTGCCTTGTGCCTTACTTTTGAGAACATGCCCTAAAATGAGCAGGAAAAACTGATGGATAGCTTAGATATACAACATATGCATCAAAGTGAGCTCCACGGTCAGGGAAACACAATAAAAGGGACTCGGATTTCCTGCAAATTTCTTCAGCGGGAGGTCCTGCACTGGAAGCTTAGGTAGGGCCTAACATGATGTTTGTGAGAAATTCACCTCCTCCATCCAATTTTTAAGCTCATTTTAGGACATGGGACCAAAAATGAATTGGACCAGGGAATAAAATGGGACGAAAACGTGAGTATTGAACACCCACGGTTGAAATATTTGTGGGGCCACAGAAGTTTTGAATCAAGATAATATTTGTGTTTTCAGCTCATCCTAGTAGGAATGATGTTATGAACCTTATGTATGGCATAAAAGCATTAATGTCGACCTAGGGGGTTTCAACGGTAGAAATTTCCATACCCACCTTATCCTTTAATGCAGCCACTTGAGTCTTGGATTTTGCTCACTTTTTTGGCCAAGTCTTAAAATGAGCTCACAAAACGGATGCTAAATTTCTCACAAAAATCATGGTGGGCCTCACCTAAGTTTCCAGCATAGGAACTTCTTGCTAAAGGCTTTCCACACAAATCTGCGTACATTTGATGTGGGCCATTCATCGAGCCGACCTTCGATGGACCGTCCATCATGTGGGGCCACCTCAATACGGGTCATCCATCTTGAGGGGCCCAACTTCAATATGCATTGTCCATCATGTGGAGACCACCTTTGATGTGGACCGTCCATCTTGTAGGCCTCACCTTGGAAGTGGCTTGTCCATCGTACCTTTGGATGTGGGCTATTTATCACTATGGGCCAACCTTTGACATGGACCATCCTTCGTGTGGACCCATATTAATATAGTGTCATCCATCATGTGGGGCCTACCTTTGATGTGGACCATCCATCATGTTAGCCCCACCTTTAATGTGAACTGTCCATCTCATGTGAGGCCTTCTTCAATATAAGAGAGCCTCCCTTGATATAGAGGGAGAGAGAAGAGCACATAAACTACTTTTACAATGATTCATACTAATAAATAAAAAAATTTCCAGACAAATTATCAAATAGATTTTTTAGTATTTATAAACATATAAATTCAATAGCTTAAGCTTTCAGCAGCTAAATTAATTTTCAAAACTATTTTTTAATTTACCAAACAGCACCTAACTTCAGTAACATAAAATATAACTTTTCTGGTGGTATCCAAACAGGGTCTTAGTGTCCCTCACGATATGACAGAATCTCTCACAATGCTTTTGGGCTGTAAGTCTAGTGTCTTGTCTTGCCTGCATCTTCCTCAATACTCTGCATTACTTGGATTTGGCACCACATCACCCCATGCGTGCCACAATGCTCAGCCAAGTCCTCATCACCACCAACCTGGTTCAAAGTCGGGAAGGGTCACCAAGGTCTAATGCATTCATGGGGTTCTACCCACATCCCAAAGGTACTGAAGAGGACGTGGTCTGTTATTACAGCAGTTGTAGGCAAACTCGGATTGTGGAAGTCCCACTGCTTAGGATTTGCGAGAATCGGTCTCCACAATATGTTGTGGAGGCTTCTATTCAAGACCTCAATGTAAGGCTCCAGGAGAATTCGGGCAATCTCACAATCTCAGCTTGTTTGGACTGCTGGATTAAATGGTATAAAATTGCATTAGATTACATGTCTGAAAATACCATAGTATATTCACTATCCAATTCCATGTTTGGGATCAAATTCCACTCTTGGGAAATACACTATATTAAGTGAAGCTTAAGTTTGGTGGAATTGTAATCAAGGGACCACATTTCACAACTGATATATATTGGTCACCTATACACCTATGCAACTTGAATGTCATGTGTGAATGACACATATGAATAGACTGCATGGATAAAACACATGCATCAACATGAGGCCCATGGATGTAATGAATTTCAGAAATCCTACATTATCGACTATGGGCTCTGAATGATGCAATATTGGGATTAATCCAATTATTCCCCTCCTTTCCAAACGCAAGATGAAATTGCAATGACCAAAAGCAATTCCATACCACCTAATACAAACTGGCAGGCAGTCAACACATCCTAGCTTTCCAGCTCGGCACAAAGTGGGCCATTTTGGAAAACCAATTAACCATAATCATGATGGAGTCACAATGTGATACGTGCGCATGAACTACTACTTATTTTTCGTCATACAATTTCGAGACTTGATTGGTAAACGACCATCTTTTTCTTTTGTCTTTTTTTTTTTTTTTTGCACGACCACATCATGACTATGACATTCCCTACCTAATGAATTGGCATGATCTCTAACACGTATTCTGTACACATGCACAGATATTTCACACATGTAAGGTGAACCATGCCAGGAGAGCTTGGAAGGGCAATTTAAAATACAACTGCCAACCTGAAACGTGCAAGAAATGAGGGTCATTCATCAGCTGGGACCCATTTGATTATGCCTTGTCCCAGAAATTCAGGATCCTTCCATCATTAACAAGATGGCACCCACATGTGTATGATCGATGATAAGAAGAAACAGGAAAAAAAGATGACCAAGTTCCGTATACAACACAAGCCCAACTTTTAGCCCGATGCAACTGCCGGATGTGAAAGTGTGGGTTTTTATTTTCTAATATTATAAGGGAGTGTGTGTTGAGGAATGCTCACTTGCACACCTTTGTACATGTGTCATGGGTATAGAATCTGAACGGTCCACGTGATGTGGCACCTCTTGAAACCGCACTAGCCCAACTTTTAGCCTGATGCAAAACTTTGGTGGGCCACGACAAAAGGAAATAGTTTCCCTCCCTGATTTGCATTTCTCATCGATATAGCCCATTAGAGTTTTGGATCGGGCTGAAAATTGGGCCCATAAAGTTTCAAGGGGAGCCACATCACGTGAACCATTTAGATTCTATGCCTATGACACTTGTACAAAGGTGTGCACCGGTGCTCAAGGTGCGCAAGTAAGCATTCTCTCTCTCTCTCTCTCTCTCTCTCTCTCTCTCTCTCTCTCTCTCTCTCTATATATATATATATATATATATATATATATATATATATATATATATATATATTGCAATTAGGGTAAAGTAGAATGGGTGCAAAAGGGGTTTTGAAGTCTAGTATAATTACTCAATAGTTTTGAAGGGAAAGCTAGAATTTCTATTGCAAGTTGTTCCATCGCTTGTAATCTTCTTGCAGTTGATCATTGCTTTGTGCCATAATATTTTTACATAAAAGTTTTCTACGTAAAATCTTGTGTGTTCTCTTATTTGCTTGTATTTTTCATTATCTATTACTTGTTTGATTCTTATATGAAATTACATGCTGACCAACCAATAACAACACTAACAAGTTATGGCTATAATTTTATTAGTTCTTACCGTGGCATCTCAACTACCATCCATGTCAACTAAACTTATTGGTTGTAGTTTAGTCTATAATTATTATTTAATTTCTTTCTGTTCTTTATTTTGAATATTCTTCTACATTATTTATTGATTTTTTAATATATATATATATTTTTTTCCCTCGGGACTAATGGAGATTGGTATGCATTTATTTTTAAAGAGGTCTCAAGTCCAACGGGTTAGCCCGTAAGTTACTGCTCATCCATGTGTTATTCTCAGATGATGGCCTTCTTTTTTCCGATAGAATAATCAGGTCAGGGTAAATTTTGTATGGACGCGCATAAAATGTGTTCTTGACCTAATGGACTGTGTGGATCGTTTGCACTGGATGATGGAAACTCATGAAATATGTGCTTGACCTAATGGACCGTATGGATCATTTGAACTGGACTGTCCAATTGACATGACTTAGTAGGGAACATTATCAGCTCTTGTGGGCTAAAGAGTACTCTATCATTTCTAATTGTCAAATGTATGTTATCAGGGCAAGTGGCGATTTAAAAAAATAAAAAAATAAAATTGCCTGTTTTGTCTAAACTGCTTTAAGTCGATGTAGCCTAGCGTCACGTGGGTCCGGTTACCGATGCCTGGTGCTGTGAAAGTCCGACTAATTTTAGTTCTATTTTATCCATCTGCTTGATGTGAACAGAGTGGAAATTTCTTCTATCACGTGATCAACGGTTGTCCACTTTTCTTTTTTCTTTTCTTCTTTTTCAAAAAGGTGGCAGCATACCAGCTACATTTGATGCATAGGACTCCAAAAATACAACTAAAAGTGGGGACATGCACCTAACCCTAGACAAGTATCATCGTTTTCTAATCTAAAAAGAAAAAAGAAAATTTTCTGTAAACACCTTTATTTATGTAAAGATTATGTTGGCTGTCCATGTTCAAAGCTAAAGAGCCAATTTTCAAAGGTTGGAATAATCAAGTTCAGGGGCTTTTATTTAATGGCATCCACGGTATAAAGTGAGAATTACCATCATGTAAATTATTTGGATCATTAATAAATGACCTAGATTCACAGGCTGATTAGGTCCCTATTTGTGACACCCATATCCAAAGCTCAAGTGGTAGGCTGAGTGAAAGATACCTTGTTTCAACACTGGGGTCATGGTTTCGATTCCCTAGGGGGTGGCTAACAGTGAAGTGTGAAACTAGCTAATTAATTATTTTTATTTTTTTGAAAAACCCCTCTCTCTCTCTCTCTCTCTCTCTCTCTCTCTCTCTCTCTCTCTCTGAGAGAAACTGTATATATTCCATCTTCAGGTGGGCAATACAAAAGGGGAGCCGCACCCAAACTTTACAATTTGGGATCCCCTGGCAAAAAAAAACCTACGAGGAGCCTATCATAATGCCTAACTTATCAACAAGAAACAAACTAAGAAAAACCTCGTAGCAGGAGGGCCACCCCGAGCTGGAGATTTAAGCCTTAACCGATCCTAATCCCAACTTGTCAATTGAGAGGAGCTGCCCAAGCCTAGCCAAAGCGTCCGCAGGCCCGTTCCCTTCCCTGAGGATATGCTGAAATTTAACCTAGCCCTTGGCCGTCAGGCCCTTAATCCTACTACACCAATACTTCCATTTCCAACCAGGATTGGACTTCCCTGTGAACATGTTCATGACCAGGAGGGAGTCTGATTCTATGATAATGTTAGCTAAGACCCTGCTAAGACAATGAAACAACCCGTCATGAACCGCTTTGATTTCAGCCCTAGTGTTCGACGACACCCCATATCTGGTAGAGAACCCAAAAATAAAATCCCCCAGCTCCCCTCTATAAATTCCTCCTCCCCTCGCATTGCCTGGATTTCCCATAAAAGATTCATCTACATTCATCTTAACCCAGTTAGCAGGATGGCTTAAGCCACTTCACTACCTGTGCCCTTTTGGCTAGGATGGCATGAGCTACGATTCCCAAATCAGCTAGGATATGACTGTTTGCCCACAGGTTAGATTGCGCAGGATTCCAGGACTTGATGATCGCTTGCCCCCACCTGTTGACAAGCGAGATTGGCATCTGACATGAGGGATGCCTCCCCTCAAATTTAGCTTCATTCCTGCCCTTCAAAATCTCCCATAGAATAATACAGGGGATCAACTTAGTCAGGACCCCACTCCAGCCCCCAAGAGCAGGCCCATTCCACCACTGAAGCATCCTGTCTTCAATTGAACTGGCTGCCAGATTGTTCCTGTCGAAAATAGCTGTGAAGTGTGACCAAATAGTTGCAGCCCGATCACTAAGGAAGGGTTGTCTCACATGCTGGGACCTGATCCGTTGCCCTGTCATAGCAGACGCACTGCGACGCTAAAGATATCCCTCTAGCTTGCACTGTGCATCCTACCGGGATCATGCCTTTGATGGTTTTCCACGTCAGGAGTAATATCTTGGGAGGCAGCAGGGCGTGCCACACTTTCCTCGCCCAACCGACGCGGGACCTAGACATTCTGCGAGTCGTAGACCGTTTTCACTGTGAACTCGTCATTATGGGATAAGGGCCAAACCGGCATTGTTGGCTCGTCTAATGTGCTGAAGCCTTTGTGAAAGACGAAGTTGATGGTCTCCTGAGAAAGCAAAGAGGGCACTGTTGATGGCGGAAGGGGCCCGACTTGACCCAGGAAGTCGCGGATCTCCAAGTCCCTTAGCGTCGCAGGAATAGGGGACTTCACTCTGCTCTCGAAAGAGCCTAGGCCTGACCAGTTGGTTCTCTAAAGATTAAGATCATCCTTCCTGATTTGCCATAGTACCTTAGCTGCCATAAGCAGAAAAAGGTCGCGGATTCTCTTCCACATAGGGGAGGCTGCTGATGTCCCCTGCATAGGACCATCATTAGCCAAGTCCTGGTGGATTAGATGGCAGTAAGAAAATATGCTCACAAGTAATGAGATTTGGATAGGATGATCAGACCGTTGGATAGTACGTAGCCATCACCTCAAGTGGGACTATGCACAATCCGAGGTGGGACCTTATAATGAATGGTCCACAATGGTAAAAGCTTGGTCATTTTCAAAATGCAAATAGCATATTGATGCCTCAGCCAAGACCTTATACTTGAATGGTCTACTATATTTGCATACAAAAATGAAATGGTATGTATGCAAACATAAATATCGGTGTTGAGATGTCATGAGATGTCAACCCGAATCATTTCAAGTATGATGTTTGATTGATCGACAGAAGTTGGCTAAGTTTTATTTCGTACACAATCCGATTTCCTAAAAATCTTAGGGTTTATTCACTTCTAACTTAGCTTTGGTGTTCCATTGATTTCCATTGCTCTTAACTTCAGGATTTTTTACAATGTTAGGAATCGATCCCTTAACCTATCCTTCTACTAAGAGTACCCCTATCAACTAAGCTAAGTGCTTGGTTTTGTTAATTTTAAAAAAAATCAAATTATTAATTTGGTTAGTCTAGGTCTCATGTGGCTCAAAAAATCAGGATCGTTACACATTCAACTGGTTTCAAATAGAGGTTGGTGTGAGTAGAGTAGGGTTCGAGTGATGTAGAAGTCTAGTTGGAGCCTTCTTAGGGTAATCTAATGGTGATTCAAGCCTATTTCGACCTAATTTGTGTTTGGTTTGCACATTTCACATGTGTTTGACCTATTTCAAAGGGAGGTCAAAGTGGGTCATTGTGGGTTGGAGTGGGGTTGAAGTTGGTCGAAGTCTAGCCAGAGTCTTTTTGGGGTAATCTAACGAAGGTTCAAGTTCGTTTCTACCCAATTTGAGTTTGATTCTTGCATTTCACTTGCGTTCAACCCGTTTGAAATGGGCTCAGAGTGGGATTAAAGTGGGTTGGAATGGGTCAGAGTGGGGTTGAAGTTTGACCTACTATTTGAGTTTTGGATTTGCCTCATTTTAATCTCACGCCCTAAAATGAGCTGGCAAAATGGATGGACGAGGTGGATTTTTCACAAACATCATGGAGGGTGCAACCTTGCCTCCTAGCACAAGATCTTCCTACAAAATCCCTTGGCAGGCTGATGCGGGGATGAACGTAATGAGGTCGATCATCGTCTTCCTCAAGGATAACTACTCCGAATCTTTGGAGCTTCTCTGGACTCCTCACAGACTTCTCGAATCCATAGGGAAAGAAAGAAAGAAAATATAAAAAAATTCTAATAAATTCAAATTTTGATTAATGAATAATTGTCTAATGTGTCTCCTTACACCATTAATAAAGAAAAAATAAACCAAAATTCGTAATTACCAAAAATACCAAAATTCTAACTCTAATAAAAATCATAATTCTAATAAAACTCTTCTAAAGCCTAATTTTTAAAAATAAAAATTCTAAACAAACTTTTGCTAGAAGAGTCCTAAAAATAGAAAAGTATTAAAAAAATTAGAATTACTAAAAATAGTAAATTTTTCCTAAAAATTCATTTTTAATTTGAAAGTGCTCATTTTCTGATGAAACGGTCGGTTCACCTCGGATGGCCCGTTTCAATAAAGATTGATAGGTTGTGCGCCCCGTAACGATACCCGGATCAAAAGTTATGGTCAATTTATAGTCCACCTTCTTTTCGCCCAACCATGCTAGGAATGGATCTGTGCCATGTTTTACATCACTTAACCATGTTATTCTCCTAATTATTCTAAGCACTTTTCATGTTGGACATAAATCCCAAAGCCCAACCAATGAAGAGTTATAATCAAACTAAAACTTATTATTTATAGTAAAAATGGAACTAAACATGAAATTTGACCGTCAATAGGATGGAATCTCACAAATTTGGTATGGGTAACCCGACATAAATGGGTTGGTTGGCTAAAGTAGCTCATCTTACCCCAAAATCATATATGGTGCGTCGAGTAACTCATTCCGGTTTGTGAGATATGTCTGTTTTAAGGTTATGATAGTCTTGATGATTTCTGCCTTTGATCGGACCTTCTCTGATCCATCTTGGACATGAAAGTGTCCGCGCCCGCTCTACATCACAAGCAATCGGGTCTGAACTGTTCATCAGGTGGGCCTTATGAGTTAGGTTCCTGTTAAAAAATAATAATAATAAATAAATAAAATAAATCGTACTCATTGGATGATTCTAATAATTTGATCGGTGGTTTCCAAGTGGATGCTAACAGGCATGGTAAAGATTCCCATTTGATGGCAAAGAACTTCTGCTTGAACAGTTGGGATTTCCTGGACCCCACCAAGTACAAACTATCGTAGAAAATTCAAGATTGGCAGATGATCCTGACTGTTTGATTTGAATTAAAAACTCTGAATGGACAGTTGGGATTTCCTGGATCCGCCATGGCAGAAAATTCAGGATTGGCAGATGGTCCTGACCGTTCGATTTGAATTAAAAAAATTTAAGTCATGTGGTGATTGGGAGGTTTGGATAGTTTGGTGGCACCTACTAGATGAATGGTTCGGATCCTTTTCACCTCTGACACGTATTCAAGGAAATCAGAGATGCTTGCTGTTAGCAATTTGCTACTACTGAAGTGAAAACAGAAAACGATAACTTGCTGGAGATTATGACCCATGATCTAGAAAATAATAGTAAGTTGCTAAAGATGACCCTAGAACGGCTAAGTACTTCTATGGTTTTTAATCGGCCTGATTTTAGTACATTCCTTTCTACCCACTGAATCGGTTTGATGAGAGGTACATGACAGGGCAGCGCACGCATGGACACCATCCCCATCCTTCACTGTGGTTTGGCCCACCTGAGTTGTGTATCTGGGGGATCCAAGAATCGAGGATCACACCTGATGGATAGAGTGGATTATAGCATTTCACGTGATGCGCTATTATTGGGGATTTTGGTCCCTCCTGTCTAACCTCCATCGAGATTTCCTCTTAATACAGGGAGTTACTGCAATATGTAGCCCCGTCGGGCCACTATTTGAGCAGAAAAAGAAAAGAAAAGAAAAAACTAATCGAAAACTCGGAGCACATAAAACAGTGAGAACTGAATGCCCACCATTGAAACTTTATTGGAACCCACGTAATTTTTGGATTAGGCTGATATTTGAGTTTTCTTCCCTTCGTCCTGGTGTAGAGAGGGACGTGATGAGGTCAATCACCTTCTTCTTCACCTCAAATCAATGGACCACTTTGTACTCCTTACAGAGCTTCCTTGAATCTACGAAGGATAAAAGCAGGAATAATTCCTAATAAATTCGAAATAACTTGATTGATGATAAAAACAAAAATGAAAAATGAAATTACAACTCTTTAAATAAGGAACTCAAACTTAGGACGGAATTTTAGACTTGTACTCCAACTCAAACACATCGAAAACATTACTTAATATAAATAGTAAACTTACTATTTATAATTAACCTCTATTCCTACTGGACTTTGTGGTTTTTGGCCAAAAATAGTAAGTGTCCAATTTGGCACAACCATAATCGGCTTGCTCGACCGACGTAGGTGGGCTCCACAGTAAGGGAAGGCTGCCCATGACAGCTGGTGGAATTGGAAAGGGAGCTGTGCGTGGGACCCAGCTTTGCCACCTATCACCTATGGTTTCAGTGGTGGACGCCATTATTTACATGAAGGTTGGGAAAAAAAACATAAGTGCACACTATGGATTAGCTCTTCCATGCTTTTCATGAGTAGCTGTCTCTGATAGAAAATAAAGTTTTATAAACAACTGCCTAATTAATATCAAATATATATTCCAACTAACTTTTTCAAAATGCTACCGGTGATTTAATTACGATCATTTAATATCCTTGTATTAATTCTCTTGGTCGTGCAAGTAAATAATCGGTGGCTTGAGTGATCCCTATTTACTGTGGCCTAGCACAACTAGATACAGGAGATGGGATGTTACCACAGGTTGGCACCTTTGTTTTGGTTCAATTTAATCGAGCTAAGCGACATATGTGAGGGGCCTGGATTCAATTTTTGTGTGTGATTATGATAGGTGGGCATACCAGAGTCTACCCAACTCAAAGGTTAATTGAATTGTTGATATCCCTGCACCAATACAGACATATTAGGGACTAGACACTGGATTCAGTCCTTTTGGCCACATGTATTGCTTCAGGCGATTTGTGCATGGATAGGAGGTTAAACCTTTCCAATGGAATTATTATTATTTTTTTTCACCTTGTGTCAATAGACATAAATATACTGACTTAAAGCAATTATTCTTTCAGCGTGATTCACTATCAAATTATCAACTCTTGCTTACATAGAAGAAAACTCCATTCTCACTGATGCTAGTGAGCAATTAAAAGAACCATTTCACCATCACATAATATCTTGTAACGCCCTGAAATTCGAAGGTCGAGTATGAACTCAACTCCCGAGTTCCAACGCATCACTTATGCAACATACACAATGATGGTTAAATGTTGTCTGAGTTAGCGCAATAAACATGAATGAGATTATACCAAAGCTTGATAATTCATACTCGGTTCAATTGTATAAAGGCAAGCGGAAGACTGAAATTTTATATTCAAAGTATGTAAAGTAACAAAATTTTATGAACTCCAGTATGAGTACTAAGCGAGTACCAATATATATGTATTGTTTCTAAGTCAAAAATCAAAATACAATCCTCAAAAGAGGCCACGAAAATCCCGCGATGCGGTAGGCCTAAGCAAAGCCGTCGAAATCTTGCATAAAGGAGAACTCCTCTGATCCTCATCAAAGTCGAGACTCAGGTTCACTGAATTAAGGCGCCATCTACACACTGTGACGAGTCGGTGGGTGTTGCAAACAGTCCGTAACGTGGGAGTGAGTAGCTAACTCGGTGGAACAATAAAGCATAGGTTAACATGTTATCAAATCAATCAAGCAGTAATGATAAAGCAGTACAAATCAAACATTTCTAACTACTCTTGTTAAGTGCAAAAATGATATGACATGATGCTGTATGCCCTTGCCAAACCACCCTCAAGCGACTTCCTCTTACGTTCGCGAATGCTTATTCCCTCAGTGCGCCACATCTACAAAGCACATGCGGTGCGATGATGCTCATGATTACCAAGTTTTTATTAGTCCATTTCAATCAGCAGTATTGGAAAACTAAGGTACCTCCCTTGTATCATTCCCAAACATGATCCATTCTAGGGTCGTCAATCCTAGCTAATCTCATACGATATTATGGTTTGAGAAGCGTAGTGAAGGCATCGCAAAGGGCTCGTCACCCGTCGGCGCGGATCTGAGATCTCACCGTATGCGGCTCAATTCTTGGCCGTCGGCTCAGTACATATCTCACCGTACTTGGCTCAATCACTAGCCGTCGGCTCAGTACGGGTCTCACCTTACTCGGCTCTAACTCATACTCTGTTATTCTTGTGAAAGACTCATCGCCAATCACAGACACTTGGAGTCTACTCGAAGATACTACGGAGGACTCGTCGCCCGTCAGCACGAGCACAGGTCTCACCGTACTCGGCTCTCGCCGTAAGTATCGACAACTCGAATATAGTGTCTCATACCACCATAATCGGCTCACGAGTTTGGTTGCGTAATGGTCACTACGGGGAGGCACATGACCCCAGCGTAGGCCGACAGCTCGACCACGGTGTCCCATACCACCATACCCGGCTCATGCGTCTTAGCGGATCGAGGTACCATAGTTAACGGGATCGCCACTGGTAAGTTTGGTACCCTAGGTTCAAGCAGTAGCGACCAAACATGGTGAACACACATACACATATCGGTTTGCTTGATGAGCCTGACTAGCTCGAGCGCACCACAAGTTGAGCGATATGGAGCGCAAAAGCACCTCTATCGCCAACCGAAGTACGACTCGGGTTCGCCAGACACGTCCGTTGTGGCGATATGAATCTCAGCCACAACCGCAAGTCTGGTACCGAATGCTTGGACTATAGGCATAGTCCCAAACTCAAACGGTTGTAAGGCATGAAGTTAAGCATGAAGTAAAGCATGTTAGCAGGCATGTTATAAAGCATGAAGTAAAGCATGAAGTAAGGCATGTTGTAAAGCATGTTGTAAAGCATGTTGTAAAGCACTATACACATAGGGATACAATTACATCCACATCTCAAGTGAGTGGTTATAGCTAACCACCGCATGGAGGGGGGTCCTACATGTCTCTAAGGGAGTCGGGAATCCCATATCAGCACCTCTCTAAGGCACTAACACTCAAACATTTACACATACAAGCATCTACGCGAACACTTAGAATACACTATGCCAACATACACGACGTATGTTAGCAAATGCGTATTAGGGCTATTCTTTCGCCAAGCGGTTATTTTATCCGCGCATACCATATTCATGTGACAAATAATCATGACAATTACATTTCCAAAATTTATACATATGCGGTATTTCTAGAATACGCAATTTCAACATACGTCGCATTTACAAGTGAACATGTATTTTGGCGATTCCTTTCGCCAAACTAGTATTTTATTCATATATTATATAATCATACATTAAATAAACATGTCAAACATTTATCCAAAAAAAATACGTATATGGTATTTCTACGTATACCTAGAGTATGTGAAATTCCATATTTTGCAACGTTAATCGAAACAGGAAACGGAAAGCACTTTGTACATGTGCACGGTGCAAGCGAGATCATGAATCTACCATTATACGACATTGAAAGCGTTGAAAACCGTAACTTATACACTTAAAGTCCTCACCTTTGCCTTTTGAAACGCATAGCGAATAACAAGGGTAGTAAATCTTAGTATACGGGAGTTTTCTAGCCTAAAGAGCGGAATCGGTTAGTCGTTACACAACCAACATCGATCATACCTTAAATCAGACCTAGGGTTAGGGTTTCTTACCTTCAAATGGGATGGATACGCCGGGAAACCACCTAGAACGGGCGGTGTAGGCCGTGCGATGAATGGAGCGATAGGAGGAAGATCGCCCACAAACTCAAGCTATTCTCTCACTTTCTCTCTCTCTCTCTAGGGTTTTATCCCAAATTCGTATGGCTGTGAGAGGGGCTGTTCTAAGCTCCTTTTATAGCCAAAAACATTTCGAAAATAAACTCAGGTTCAAGGGTGACTGCTTATATAGGCATTTCGCCACTTTTCCAGCTCAAAAGGGAGGTTCTGGTGGCCCTCTTTGAGCCAAACGTCAGACTTAAGCTCACCATCTATGGATCTACGTGGGATTACGTTTTTGACTCGATCGGATTCCCGGATCGCACGTGGAGAACCACTTTCAGTTCGACGGTCAGTGGGCCACGATCGAGAAATTCCAAGTACATGTAAATGTTCTGAAATTTTCTTAATCCAGGGTGTAATTTGGTCGATTACGACGGTCGGGTTGCTTATCTTGACGCGTCAACGAATGATGATGCGAATCACTATTCCGAGATATTTATTTTGGAATGGGAATAGTGTTTTTCACACACCCTCGCTCCGGATCGAAGCGAATGGCCGTGGAACATCGGATGGAGCTGATTTTTGAGATGATTGTTAAGCCCAGTGGGGCGGTCCTAGTTCCTTAGCTTCAGTTAGTCGTTACACAACCCACATCGATCCTACCTTAAATCAGACCTAGGGTTAGGGTTTCTTACCTTCAAATGGGATGGATACCGCCGGGAAATCACCTAGAACGGGCGGTGTAGGCGTGCGATGAATGGAAGCAGTAGGAGGAAGATCGCCCACAAACTCCAAGCTATTCTCTCACTTTTCTCTCTCTCTCTCTAGGGTTTTATCCCAAATTCGTATGGCTGTGAGAGGGGCTGTTCTAAGCTCCTTCTATAGCCAAAAATATTCCAAAAATAAACTCAGGTTCAAGGGTGACTGCTTATATAGACATTTCGCCACTTTTCCAGCTCAAAAGGGAAGTTCTGGTGGCCCTCCTTGAGCCAAACGTTAGACTTAAGCTCACCATCTATGGATCTACGTGGGATTACGTTTTTGACTCGATCGAATTCCCAGATCGCACGTGGCGGACCACTTTCAGTTCGACGGTCAGTGGGCCACGATCAGAAATTCCAAGTACATGTAAATGTTCTGAAATTTTTCTTAATCCAGGGTGTAATTTGGTCGATTCGACGGTCGGGTTGCTTAATCTTGACGCGTCAGCGAATGATGCGGATCACTATTCCGAGATATTTATTTTGGAATGGGAATAGTGTTTTTCACACACCCTCGCTCAGGATCGAAAGCGAATGGCCGTGGAACATCGGATGGGGCGATTTTGAGATGATTGTTAAGCCCGGTGGGCGGTCCTAGTTCCTTAGCTTCGGTTAGCCGTTACACAACCCACATCGATCCTACCTTAAATCGGACCTAGGGTTAGGGTTTCTTACCTTCAAATGGGATGGATACTGCAGGAAACCACCTAGAAACGGGCGGTGTAGGCGTGCGATGAATGGAAGCAGTAGGAGGAAGATCGCCCACAAACTCCAAGCCATTCTCTCACTTTTCTCTCTCTCTCTCTAGGGTTTTATCCCAAATTCGTATGGCTGTGAGAGGGGCTGTTCTAAGCTCCTTTTATAGCCAAAAATATTCCGAAAATAAACTCAGGTTCAAGGGTGACTGCTTATATAGACATTTCGCCACTTTTCCAGCTCAAAAGGGAGGTTCTGGTGGCCCTCCTTGAGCCAAACATCAGACTTAAGCTCACCATCTATGGATCTACGTGGGATTACGTTTTTGACTCGATCGGATTCCCGGATCGCACGTGGCGGACCACTTTCAGTTCGACGGTCAGTGGGCCACGATCGAAATTCCAAGTACATGTAAATGTTCTGAAATTTTCTTAATCGAGGGTGTAATTTGGTCGATTCGACGGTCGGGTTGTATCTTGACGCGTCAACGAATGATGCGAGATCACTATTCCGGATATTTATTTTGGAATGGGAATAGTGTTTTCACACACCCTCGCTCGGATCGAAGCGAATGGCCGTGGAACATCGGATGGAGCGATTTTTGAGATGATTGTTAAGCCCGGTGGGCGGTCCTAGTTCCTTAGCTTCGGGTTAATCGGACTCCCGATGTGCGATCTAGACCTAATACGAAGTTTCATTTCATTCAGAGAGTAGATGAGAAATGAGTTTGGTTCTAAACTTTAGGGTAACCTAGCGTCAATGATTACTGCAACTTTTGGGTCTTGCGGATCGTATTTAAAGCGATCTAACGGATTTCATGGCTAATCGAGTTTAGTACTTAGTTAACTTTGTTAAATTTCTAAAGAATTTAATCTACGTGATTTACGGTCGGTGGTACTCGACCCGATGTCTGAGAATTTACGGTCGTTACAATCTACCCCCCTTAAACAAAAAATTTCGTCCTCGAAATTTATACCTTTTCGTAGTCCTCGAGAATCTGAGGGTAGTTCTTTCTGACCTCGGCCTCAGTCTCCCAGGTAGCTTCCTCCTCGGAATGATGTGTCCAAAGTACCTTCACAAGTGGGATGACCTTGCTACGTAGTACCTGCTCCTTCCTATCAAGGATACGCGTCGGGCGCAGCTCGTACGTAGCATCCTCACTCAATTGTACCTGCTCCCATCTGATGATATGCGAAGGATCAGGAACGTACTTCTTCAGCATAGATACATGAAATACGTTGTGTACGGAAGCAAGTGGTGTAGGCAAGGCGAGACGATACGCCACATCACCCACTCGATCCAGTATCTGAAATGGACCGATAAACCTCGGTGTGAGCTTCCCCTTCTTCCCGAACCGAAGGACTCCCTTCATAGGGGAAACCCGAAGGAACACATGATCCCCGACCTTGAACTCCAGCGGTCGTCGCCTCGTATCGGCGTAACTCTTACTGCACTGCTCTGCTGCGGCTGCATGTCGGACGCCTGATAATGTCGACCTTCTCTGTAGTCGTCTGTACCAACTCCGGGCCAATCAGACTACGCTCTCCAACCTCTGCCCAACAGTGCGGTGCCCTACAAGGTCGACCATATAGAGCCTCATATGGGGCCATGCCAATAATCGCCTGGAAGTTGTTGTTGTAGGCGAACTCTGCGTACGGAAGACAGTCATCCCAGCTGTCTTTGAAGTCCAACACACATGCTCGCAACATATCCTCCAGAATCTGATTCACTCGCTCGTACGCTCATCGATCCCGAGGATGAAACGCCGTCTTGAACTTCAACTTCACACCCATCGCCTCACGGATACGAGTCCGGAAGATAGATGTGAACCGCGTGTCTCTCGTCAGACACGATCTCAAAGGAACCCGTGCGGACGGACGATCTCCACGATGTACAATCTAGCCGGCTCGTCTGCGAGTTCGTAACTCGATAGGGAGGAAATGGGCCGATTTGGTCAACCGGTCCACAATCACCCAAATGGAATCGTGCCCCTTCCTCGTCTTCGGAACCACGATATGAAGTCCATGGAGATGAAGTCCCATTTCCACTCCGCATTATAGGCATGGGTGAAGTAGTCCAGAGGTCGGCGATGTTACTGCCTTGACCAGCTGGCACGTCAGACATCGAGACACATACTCAGCAATGTGGGCCTTCATGTTATCCCACCAATACGTCCGTCTCATATCCTGGTACATCTTCGTGCTACCAGGATGCATCGCAAACTTCGAGTTATGGGCGGACTCGAGAAGCTCGCGCGTCTCAAGTCAGCCACATCAGGAACACATAGGCGGCCACGGAATCGTAAACCCCCATCAGAACCAACTCTCCACTCGAGTCCACGGCGTCGCTAGCCTGCTCTCGAAGCTCAGACAGCCGTATATCGCCCTCTTGGGCCTCAACAATCCTGTCGTCAATAAGTGGCCGCACCCGAACGTGCGCAACACACTCAAAAGGCTCCTCGACAGTGAGTCTCTGCTCGAAGTCCCGCACAAACTCCATCATGTCCCACTCGGCTATCATCAGCGGTGCCGCAAATGCAATCGCCTTCTTGCGGCTCAGCGCGTCTGCCACAAGGTTCGCCTTGCCAGGATGGTAGGAAACCTCGAACTTGAAGTCCTTCAAGGTCTCCATCCATCGGCGCTGTCTCATATTCAAATCCCGCTGTGTGAATATGTATTTAAGGCTCTTGTGGTCGCAGAAAAGCTCGAACTCCTCACCGTAGAGGTAATGTCTCCAGAGCTTCAATGCAAAGATGACAGCTGCCAACTCCAGGTCATGTGTAGGGTAATTCTCCTCGTGCTTCCTTAATTGTCTCGAGGCATACGAAATCACCCTATCCTTCTGCATCAGCACACAACCCAAACCAACGCGAGACGCGTCCGTATACACCGTGTATTTCACCCCTTGCTCAGGCAATACTAGCACAGGGGCAGACGTCAACTTGTCCTTCAGCTCCTTAAAAGCTGCCTCCGCCTTCTCATTCTAGGCGAACTTCAGGTCCTTCCTAGTCAACTGAGATAATGGCCTGGCGATCTTCGAGAAATCCCAAATGAAACGTCTGTAATACCCAGCCAGACCAAGAAAACTCATCACCTCAGTAACCGACTTAGGCTGCTGCCAATCCTAAACCGTGGTTACCTTAGCAAGGTCCACTGCTATCCCATCCTTGGACACTACATGTCCCAAGAACTTGACTTCCTCCTACCAGAATTCGCACTTCTTGTATTGCGCAAACAACTGGTTCTTCTCCAGCGTACCCAATACTGCTCGCAGGTGCTCCTCCCGAATCGTAGAGTATATCAAGATGTCGTCAATAAAGACGATGACGAATCGGTACAGGAAGGGCCGAAATACCCGGTTCATCAGATCCATGAACACGGTAGGTGCGTTCGTCTGGCCGAACGACATCACCAAGAACTCATAGTGCCCAAAGCATGTCCTGAAGGCTGTCTTCTGCACGTCCTCATCTCTCACGCGCAACTGGTGGTACCCCGACTGAAGATCAATCTTCGAAAAATACTTCGCCCCCCTCAACTGATTGAACAGATCATCTATCCTGGGCAAAGGATACTTGTTCTTCACCGTGACCTGGTTCAACCTACGGTAATCAATACACAACCGTAGCGACCCGTCCTTCTTCTTCACAAATAGCACAGGTGCTCCCCAAGGAGACACACTAGGCCGTATAAAACCCTTGTCTACCAGGTCGTCAATCTGTTTCCGCAGCTCCTCTATCTCACATGGAGGCATACGATAAGTCGGCAACGAGATGGGCGTCGCACCAGGCGTAAGATTAATCGTAAAATCAATCTCGCGTCGAGGAGGTAAACCAGGGATAGTCTTAAACACACCCATAAATTCCCGAACCACCGGCATACCTTCCAATGTCGGACCATCAATCGGCACAAGTAAAGTAGCATAACAATCAACACGGCAGGGCCAACTGACCTGTACGGGAAACGTAAAAGCGGTGCCGTCAGGTCTATAGGCCGTCACGATCCGAGTATCGCAATCTATCTCCGCCCTCATCCTGGCGAGCCAATCCATACCAAGGATAACGTCGTAGTGCCATAGTGGAGCAACAATAAGGTCGACGAGCACTGTGCTGCTACCCAAAACTATCGAGCAACCCTCGCATAACCGTGTGACATCCGAAAAGGTCCCAGTGGCCGTCGTGAGTCTCGTTCCCTTAGTGGGAATAGTATGCAAAGATAGACGTTTAACCGCCCCACTAGAAACAATAAAAGTAGTGGACCCAGTGTCCACCAACAAGGAAACGGGAATACCATGAATATAAGCCGTACTCTCAAAAGCCGTCGGAGTCGAGATCGACGTCTCAGGTGCCTCAGCCACAAGCGTATGAACGCGCGCCTGCTGCTGACGGTTCGGCTGAGGAGCCAAGGGTCGTTGTGGCGGCCTGAAGCGCGACATAGGAGGTCGAAAGGAAGGATGTGCAGGAGCAGTCTGTAGCGGTGGAGCTGATATAGCCTGTAGATAAAGGCGATCCAATCTCTGCGGTGGCGCAAAGCCGCTAGCCCTCATGCGCGAGAAACAGCTCTCAGCAGGGTGTCCTGGTTTCCCGCAATACGTGCAGGTCACCAACGGGCGTCTCATAGGAACAACAGGTGCTGCGGCCCTGGGGGCGAATCAGCACGTGGCCTCTTGCCTAAGATAGGCCTGCTCTGCAAATCCTGGCGTGGCCTCGCAACCATAGCACCATGCGATCTGGCCAATCGGTCCACATCCTGCTCGGCCGTCATAGACATGTGGACCAATGCCGCGTAGGTGGGGATACTGAGACAGCAAATCCTCGACAGTATCTCCGGTCGCAAACCCAAGGAAAAAAGCGCATCCGCATCTGCTCATCCACCAGTATAGTCGGGACAAAGCGGCCCAACTCTGTGAAGCAGTGCTCGTACTCCGTGATCGTCATGCCTCCCTGCCTGAGGCGCAGAAACTCATCCTCCCGCTCATGTCGATAAGTTTGCGGGTAGTATTTCTCGTGGAACCGGAACTCGAAAGCCTCCCGAGTCCACACGTGTCTGTGCGACAGGACCATGCAACACGCTATCCCACCATAAGCGGCCTCCCTCTCAAACATGAAAGCGGCCGGCTCCACCCTGCTGCGCCTCGAGCAATGTAGCTTCCGAAGCATCTTAGAGATGCGGTCAAGCCCGAGAACTCGCCTCCTCGGGTGCAGCGAGAACCCATAAATGAGGGAGGCCTCAAGCGGCCCGAAATCGCTCGAGTAGACCGCGTGTGCACCGAGCCTCTCCGGTGGGAGGTGCGACGGATGTGGGCGAGGCACATCCTCGGCCTAAGCGAGAGGCCCAGAATGCTCATCAGGATGTGCAGATGTCGTAGGTGGAGTCGCACTACCACCATGGGACAAGGCCTCAGCGATAGTGGCCATAAGCTGGCGATGCTTTGCTGGCTGCGTGTATCTCTGCTTCTGCTTGATGCATTCTTCTGGCGATGCATCATCATCATCATTTTGCTCAAACCTATCGGTCGGTGGAGCGGCACGAGAGTCATCTTGCTTGAGAGAAGAAGACGGCCGATACTGCTCACGGACCGGGGGCGTGTAAGGTGGCTGTCCACCGATAGGACCAGCAGGAGGCTAATCAGATCCCAACCCTCGGTCCGTAGAACCGCTACTACCAGGAGGAGTCTGGTCCATAGAGCCGGTCAGAAGAAGATATGCCATGCTCTGCGTATACTGTCACGGCATGCCCTATACAACATAGGGTAGAATCATTTGTGAGATAAGGCACAATATACTCCATAAAGCACTTAAGCATTCCACACATCATCAAAACAAAAGAGGCTATATGCTTTTCATTTACCCAAAATTGTCATAATACATGGACTACAGAGTTACATGAATCACGACAGAAAATCACATGATAGCCAATACATCTACTACATCAAACACCTAAAACATGCTACTACCTAATACAACATCTGTATGAAAACACAAACCGCTTATCGCGGTAACCAAAGCAAACACAACATACAACAACATAGATGACTAAGCATCCGAAGTAGGCGGTGGAGGAGGAGCATTCTTATCCTACGCACAGCACAGGATGACCTTCAACGTACGGGACATCTTCTTGAAACTCTTCTTCATGTAAGCTTCATTCTCTTCAAGCTTGGTTCGAACTTGACCAATCTCTTCAGCTTCTTGGGCGGCTTGCCCCTCCTCAAGACAGGCCAATCGCGCATCAAAGCATCTCGATCCACACCCTGCTCCTGAGCCGCAGGGGGTGAACTCTCCTCGGTGTCCTGAGCCTCAGATTCTTCTTCCTGTATGTCATCACCATGCTCCTCATCACTCTCTGCCTGGAGGTCAACACTTTCCTCGCCGGCGCTATCCGACTCATCTCCAGACTCGTCGAGTCATGCTTGCCGCTGTTGAGGGCCGATCTTCATATTCTTGAGTGTCGCTTCATTTATGACTCGAACTGGTGCAAGGTCTTCCATGTTGAGTCTATAGCCGACATCACGAGCCATCCTGCAGATCAGATGGCCAAATGGGAGCGAAAGATCGTTCCTGGCAGAACGAACAACATGAACTATCTGGGATAGGATGAATGTGGGTAGGCATATGTTGTCCCCGCGTCCCATCTTGTATAGAAAGTCCACCATCACCCGAGTACACTCCGTGCGGTGACCCCACCGTGGGTATACATTGTATGTGAAAATGTGATGGAGTAAATGGAAGTCTTCGGTCATCTTTGTCGCCGCAATACAATTTCCTCGCTTCCAAGTAACCCGGCGACCACAGAGAAATCGCGTGCGACGATCCCTTTCCCGCGCACTTTTAGAGAAGTCATCACTAGGATGCACTTGACCAAGCGGGATCTTCGTGATTCGAACCACCTCATCCATAGTGATTGTGCGCCTTATGCCCCTCACAGAGACAGTAAACTGAAGAGGCTCTACTGATGAGTCCACGATGTGAGCGTAGGAAGCGCGAACCGTGTTCTCACATGCGGGAGACTCGCCTTCAAATATAAAATTTCATCCGATATCCACCAAGTGGTCCATCATCGGGTGTAAGCCAAACATTCTTTCATCCACATGAGCTTCAAACACAACCTTGCGGCCCGCGAAGCGCCCGTATTCGATGCCTATCGGATAAGCATTTCTGGCGGGATGGTCAGGATCCAGGTCTCGCTTTGACCTGAACTCCCGCACGGTGCTTGTGCCGGCCCCAACATCGGATCTTCTTCGGGTATGGGCTGGCCTACTTGGGTCGGCGTCATCGGCTGCGGTTTTCCTCTTTCCCATGAAAGATAGGATGGAAGAAATGGAGAAAATGGTAGCCGCCACACCAAGGAGGGCCATGGAAAATTGCTAAAATGGGGGAACAAGGGGCTGATCTCTTTGATCCCAACAAACAAGGATCCAATAGGTGTGGAGGGGGCACTAGAGGTAGGAAATGAAGGAGAACCAAGAAGAAAATAGAATGGGTTAGGGGATTACCCGATTTTGAGCTCCAAGGAGGGGTATGAGAGCTCCAACTTGTGAAAATGAGGAAAGGAGGAAGCTAGGGCTGTTGTGGAAGGTAGGGGTGTGTGAGTTATGGAAGGAAATGGAAGATTTGAAGGTTTGGAGGGATGAGTTTTGAGAAAAATCAGAAATGGGGGTTTGGGGCGTTTGGAAGGGGTGAAATGAGAGAGAGGGGTGCTCCAGCCCTTTAAAACCCAACCAAATTGCAATTTGGCACGTGCCAGGGGGTAGAGGGGGCTGGGCCGACCAACCCCACGCTTGAAATTCCGCCATGGAAAAAGTGACCAGGACCGCGGTCCGGTCACGGCAGCGGGCGCCGCCGCGGTCGGACTTGGTCGGAACCGTGCCGCCGCGGTGGGGCCCTGTTTGCCATGTGTCCAGGGTGCCAAATGCACCCTGGTTCGATCGGAAACCTTAATGGATTAATGTGGGGGGCCCCCGAACTCAGTTCAGCTCCAGAACGGTTAGTTCCGAAAATTTTCTGAACTAATCTAATTTTTCCTGATTTTTAACGACTAATTTTTGGTGGATTGTGACCTGGACACGTCAATAGACGGTCTAGGAGTGACTTGGGGTCCATAAGTGCGGTCGGGATCGAGTACGAACTCGATCAAACTGTCCATTTGCAATGAACTTCGCCGAACGGCGAAATCGGGAGACCCTAAGACTGTTGCTAGATTTTGCGCACCCTCCTAAGTATAATGCGTCAGCGTACGTAGTGGGGACATAACTCAGGTCTGGTTTAATCAAAATCATGCTCTGATACCAACTTGTAACGCCCTGAAATTCGGAGGTCGAGTATGAACTCAACTCCCGAGTTCCAACGCATCACTTATGCAACATACACAATGATGGTTAAATGTTGTCTGAGTTAGCGCAATAAACATGAATGAGATTATACCAAAATAGTAATTCATACTCCAGTTCAATTGTATAAAGGCAAGCGGAAGACTGAAATTTTATATTCAAAGTATGTAAAGTAACAAAATTTTATGAACTCAAGAGTATGAGTACTAATTGAGTACCAATATACATGTATTGTTTCTAAGTCAAAAATCAAAATACAATCCTCAAAAGAGGCCCTGAAAATCCCGCGATGCAGCCGGCCTAAGCAAAGCCGTCAGAATACTGCATAAAGGAGAACTCCTCCTGATCCTCATCAAAGTCGGGCTCCGGCTCCTGAATTAAGGCGCCATCTACACCTGTGACAGAGTCTGGTGGGTGTTGCAAACACCGTCCCATAACGTGGGAGTGAGTAGCTAACTCAGTGGAACAATAAAGCATAGGTTAACATGTTATCAAATCAATCAAGCAGTAATGATAAAGCAGTACAAATCAAACATTTCTAACTACTATTGTTAAGTGTAAAAATGATATGACATGATGCTGTATGCCCTTGCCAAACCACCCTCAAGCGACTTCCTCTTACGTTCGCGAATGCTTACTCCCTCAGTGCGCCACATCTACAAAGCACATGCGGTGCGATGATGCTCATGATTACCAAGTTTTTATTAGTCCATTTCAATCAGCAGTATTGGGAAACTAAGGTACCTCCCTTGTATCATTCCCAAACATGATCCATTCTAGGGTCGTCAATCCTAGCTAATTTCATACGATATTATGGTTTGAGAAGCGTAGTGAAGGCATCGCAAAGGGCTCGTCACCCGTCAGCGCGGATACTGAGATCTCACCGTATGCGGCTCAATTGCTGGCCGTCAGCTCAAGTACATATCTCACCGTACTTGGCTCAATCACTAGTCGTCGGCTCAAGTACGGGTCTCACCGTGTACTCTCAACTCAACTCATACTCTAGTTCTTGTGAAAGACTCGTCAGCCAATCACGGACACTTGGAGTCTACTCGAAGATACTACGGAGGACTCGTCGCCGTCGGCACGAGCACGGGTCTCATCGTACTCGGCTCTCGCCGTAAGTATCGACGTGACTCGAATATAGTGTCCCATACCACCATAATCGGCTCACGAGTTTGGTTGCGCAATGGTCACTACGGGGAGGCACATGACCCCAGCGTAGGCCGACAGCTTGACCACGGTGTCCCATACCACCATGCCCGGCTCATGCGTCTTAGCGGATCGAGGTACCATGGTTAACGGGATCGCCACTGGTAAGTTTGGTACCCTAGGTTCAAGCAGTAGCGACCAAACATGGTGAATACACATACACATATCGATTTGCTTGACGAGCCTGACTAGCCCGAGCGCACCACAAGTTGAGCGATATGGAGCGCAAAAGCACTCCGTGTGGCCAACCACTATCGCCAACCGAAGTACGACTCGGGTTCGCCAGATACGTCCGTTGTGGCGATATGAATCTCAGCCACAACCGCAAGTCTGGTACCGAATGCTTGGACTATAGGCATAGTCCCAAACTCAAACAGTTGTAAGGCATGAAGTAAAGCATGTTAGCAGGCATGTTATAAAGCATGAAGTAAAGCATGAAGTAAGGCATGTTGTAAAGCATGTTGTAAAGCATGTTGTAAAGCACTATACACATAGGGATACAATTACATCCACATCTCAAGTGAGTGGTTATGGCTAACCACCACATGGAGGGGGGTCCTACATGTCTCTAAGGGAGTCGGGAATCCCATATCAACACCTCTCTAAGGCACTAACACTCAAACATTTACACACACAAGCATCTACGCGAACACTTAGAATACACTATGCCGACATACACGACGTATGTTAGCAAATGCGTATTAGGGCTATTCTTTCGCCAAGCGATTATTTTATCCGCACATACCTTATTCATGCGACAAATAATCATGACAATTACATTTCCAAAATTTATACATTGCGGTATTTCTAGAATACGCAATTTCAACATACGTCGCATTTACAAGTGAACATGTATTTTGGCGATTCCTTTCGCCAAACTAGTATTTTATTCATATATTATATAATCATATATTAAATAAACATGTCAAACATTTATCCAAAAAAAATACGTATACGGTATTTCTACGTATACCTAGAGTATGTGAAATTCCATATTTTGCAACGTTAATCGAAACAGGAAACGGAAAGCACTTTGTACATGTGCAATTGCAAGCAGATCATGAATCTACCATTATCTGACATTGAAAGCGTTGAAAACCGTAACTTATACACTTAAAGTCCTCACCTTTGCCTTTTGAAACGAAACGAATCAGCAAGGGTAGTAAATCTTCCGTATACGAGAGTTTTCTAGCCTAAAGAGCGGAATCGGTTAGTCGTTACACAACCAACATCGATCATACCTTAAATCAGACCTAGGGTTAGGGTTTTTTACCTTCAAATGGGATGGATACCACCGGGAAACCACCTAGAACGGGGCGGTGTAGACCGTGCGATGAATGGAAGCAGTAGAAGGAAGATCGCCCACAAACTCCAAGCTATTCTCTCACTTTTCTCTCTCTCTCTCTAGGGTTTTATCCCAAATTCGTATGGCTGTGAGAGGGGCTGTTCTAAGCTCCTTTTATAGCCAAAAACATTTCAAAAATAGACTCAGGTTCAAGGGTGACTGCTTATATAGGCATTTCGCCACTTTTCCAGCTCAAAAGGGAGGTTCTGGTGGCCCTCCTTGAGCCAAACATCAGACTTAAGCTCACCATCTATGGATCTACGTGGGATTACGTTTTTGACTCGATCGGATTCCCAGATCGCACGTGGCGGACCACTTTTAGTTCGACGGTCAGTGGGCCACGATCAGAAATTCCAAGTACATGTAAATGTTCCTGAAATTTTTCTTAATCCGAGGGTGTAATTTGGTCTGATTCTGACGGTCAGGTTTCTTAATACTGATGCGTCAACGAATGATGCCAGATCACTATTCCAGATATTTATTTTGGAATGGGAATAGTATTTTTCACACACCCTCGCTCCGGATCGAAGCGAATGGCCGTGGAACATCGGATGGAGTTGATTTTTGAGATGATTGTTAAGCCCAGTGGGGCGGTCCTAGTTCCTTAGCTTCGGGTTAATCGGACTCCCGATGTGCGATCTAGACCTAATACGAAGTTTCATTTCATTCCCGAGAGTAGACGGGAAATGAGTTTGGTTCTATACTTTAGGGTAACCTAGCGTCAATGATTCTTCAACTTTTGGGTCTTGCAGATCGTATTTAAAGCGATCCTAACGGATTTCATGGCTAATCGAGTTTAGTACTTAGTTAACTTTGTTAAATTTCTAAAGAATTTAATCCTACGTGATTTCTGGTCGAGGTGGTACTCGACCCAATGTACGGGAATTTACAGGTCGTTACATATCTAGTGTACAACTTTCCTCTCTGTGGCTATCATCGGATCTCAAAATAAAACCGGGAAATCAAGTGAAATTTGCAAAAGTCTATCTATTTCTCCTCTAAAACCAGATTGCAAAGTCTGATTGCACGAAAGCTGGGAGAATTGTTCTATTTTTTACTAAACAACTGTTGTGACTAATAAATAGCCTTACAATAAGATAGAAAAATAACCACCCACGACTTTACAGGTCCGTTAATCGTGGTGCATAACTACATTAAACAGAAAGCAATCTTGTTCCTCAAGTTTAGGGAGGACTTATTCAACTTAACAGAAATAAACCTAAAACAAGAGAATCTGACCCTAATGGCTAGGAAGCTCCAATAGTTTCATCATCCTCCCTTAAACTGAATGCCATTGTCTTTCAGTTTATACCTGGATATTCACATACACCCAGTAAGCCTCGCATCCTCAGAAAAACATCAAGCTTTAACGGCTTTGTAAGAACATCTGCAACTTGTTGTTGTGTAGAACAATGAATTAGCTCCAAAATTCCATCCCTGACAAGATCTCGAAGAAAATGAAATCTTACATCTATATGCTTACTCCGACCATGCATCACAGGGTTCTTTGAGAGTTTAATTCTTTGAGATATTATCATAAAACACTACCGTTGGACTGCTTTGCTCTTGATTTAAAACTTTCGTAATTCTTCGTAACCACACGACCTGGCATGCACTTGATGTAGCACTATGAACTCGGCTTCGGTGGTGGAGAGAGTAACCACTGGTTGTTTCTTTGAAGACCAAGAGATAGCTCCGAGCTCATTATAAAAATATAGCCTGAGGTACTTTTCCTGTCATCCTGATCGCTAGCATAGTCACTGTCAGTGTACCCTACGAGTTCTTCACTTCCTCCCTTCTTGTAGAACATCCCAAAACTAACCGTGCCTTTTATATACCTCAAAGCTCTTTTTGCTCCCAGTAAGTGAGACTCAGTAGGATGCTCCATGTACCTACTGATCAAACTAACAATAAACATCAAATCGGGGCGTGTGGCAGTCAAATACATAAGACTTCCCACCATTTGCTTGTAGACAGTACTATCAACTTATACTCCCCCTTCATCTTTCGTGAGCTTGGAGCCAGGAACCACTGGATTATGTACTGGGTTACACTGACCCATATTGAACCTTTCCAGGACCTCTTGAGCATACTTCCGTTGAGTGATGAAGATACCATCTACCTTTTGTAATACTTCAATGCCAAGGAAATATCTCATTCTTCCAAGATCAGTCATGTCGAACTCAATCTTCATGGACTTCTTAAATTGTTCGAACATCACTTCATCATTGCCAGTAAAAATAAGGTCATCAACGTAAAGGCACACAATTAAAATTTTACCTCCAGCTGCAGTTTTAATGAATAAAGTATGCTCATAAGAGCATTTGGTGAAGCTTTCTTTGATGAAATATGCCTCAATGCGACTATACCAGGCTCGGGGAGCCTGTTTGAGTCCATACAATGCTTTTTTGAGTCGATAAACCTTAGATTCATGCCCCTTCTGTTCATATTCTGGAGGCTGCTCAATGAAGACTTCCTCAGTAATTTCCCCATGCGGAAAAGCCGACTTGATATCAAGTTGGTAAATCACCCAAGCTTTCTGTGCAGCGAGGGATATAACAATTCGTATAGTGTCCAAGCGAGCCACTGGTGCGAATACTTCAGCGTAATCAATTCCATGTTGTTGACAATACCCCTTGGCAACTAGCCGAGCCTTATACTTGTCTACTTCTCCATTTTCGTTGTATTTTGTCTTAAAGATCCACTTTACTCCTATGGTTTTTCCTCCCGATGGCAGCACTGTTAATTCCCATGTGTCGTTCTTCTCAATAGCTTGTATTTCTTGATCCATGGCTTTCCTCCATTTCTCGGACTTCATAGCTTCTGCGAATGTAATGGGATCCCCGTCAGTGAACAAGGCTAAATGTGCCTGGTTAACATTTTCTTCATCTGAGAGGCCTTGTCCAGTTTCATAGTCCCGCATCCACACTGGTGCTCTCCGAGCTCGTATTTCACAAGGTGAGTTTTCTTCATTTGAAACATTACCTCCATCAGACTCGGGTTCAGTTTCTCCAGATTCTTCATTGGTTTCAGACTCTTCTCCATCTCCCTCGTCTTCCACTTCTGCTTCTTCTTCAGTCTCCCATTCAAGCTCAGCCAATATGGCCTGTTTGTGACCATCATCCCAGTTCCATTGCTGATCTTCTTCAAATACCACATCTCGGCTAACAATTATTTTATTTGAAAGTGGATCAAATAATCTATAAGCCTTGGATTCCTCACTTACCCCCAATAATATGCATTTGAAACTCTTGGCATCAAGCTTTACCCTCTTGTTGTCAGGTACATGGACGTGAGAAATGCATCCAAAAACTCGAAAATAGTCCACTGATGGCTTGTGCCCACTCCACGCTTCTTCAGGCGTTTTGTTCTTCACGGCAAGAGTTGGACATCGATTTAAAACATGCACTGTCCAATTCACTGCTTCAGGCCAAAAGGTTTTAGGAATTTGCTTTGCTGTCAACATGCTTCGCACCATATTCATAATGGTACAGTTCTTCCTTTCCGCGACACCATTTTGTTGGGGTGTATAGGCAGCCGCTAATTGTCTATGGATTCCATGCTCATTGCAGAAGTTGGTGAATTCCTGTGATGTAAATTCTCCCCCACGATCTGTTCTAAGGCTCCGTATGTATGTTCCAGTTTCCTTCTCAACTCTAGCTTTGTAAGATTTAAATGTGGAAAAAGCTTTTGACTTCTCCACCAAGAAGTATACCCAAGTCTTTCTACTGAAGTCATCGATGAAGGTGATAAGATACCATTTTTTACCATTTGAAATAGGATTGATTGGTCCACATATGTCAGCATGCACCAACTGAAGAATGTTGGAGGCTCTCCACATGCTTTCTTTAGGAAATGGATCACGATGCTGTCTTCCCACCAGGCAGTTTTCACACACCTTTTGAGAGGCTTTAAACTGAGGTAACCCTGCCACCATGTTCTTTTGTTGGAGCACTTTGAACCCATTCCAGCTGAGATGTCCATAACGGTAGTGCCAAAGGTCTGCTTGATCTGTGATCAGTGAGGAGAAGCATTGCTGTTCCTTTGGTGTGCAACGAGTAGGCACAGCAAACATCCTGTTGTGTGTCATTTCTGTTTCCATGATTAAACCTTTCTCACTGTGAAAGATTTTGCATTTTCCATGTTGGATAAGTCTTGCACCACGACCCCTTTTCCCGCAGAATCGACCGATGCTCAACAGGTTGTTTTTCAGGTCTGGTACATAGAAGACTTCTGTGATTACATGCACAAACCCATTTACCTCCATTCGAATCTTACCCTTGCCTTGTACACTAATACTCGAGTCATTGCCAAGCTTCACCGATTCTCGAAAGTTGCTATCAAGATAAAAAAACATGTTTTTTCTCCCACACATATGGTTACTGCACCTAGAGTCAAGGAACCAAATGTGCTCTGTCGCAGTCTCGTTGGAATTTACAAGAGCCATCAACAGCACCTCCTCCTTTGTTTCAGCATAGTTTGCTTTTTGTTCCTTGTCTCGCTTAGGACATTCCCATTGAAAGTGCCCTAGTTCATGACAATTGTAGCACTCTATGATAGATTTGTCAAACCCAAACCTACCCCTTCCTCTTCCTCGTCCTCGGTAAGTGCCTCTGCCTGCACCTCTTCCTCCTTGCTGGAAACCATGAGTGATCTGAAGTGCTTGTTCATCGTTCACATGTTGGCTGATTCGCTGTTCATGCACCAAGAGGCTGCTCTGAAGCTCGTCTATGGACATTTTGTCCAGGTCATTGGATTCCTCAATGGAGCAAACAACGTAATCATATTTTGAAGTCATAGACCTCAATATCTTTTCAACGATTACCACATCATCCATTCGCTCCCCGTGCGTTCGCATCTTGTTAGCTATGGTGAGAGTTCTGCCAAAATAATCATTGACCGATTCTGCAACATTCATATGCAACACTTCGAACTCCTTGTGAAGAGCTTGCAATTGAGCTCGCTTGACACGTGCATTTCCTTGATACTTTTGCTTTAAAGAATCCCATATATCTTTCGCCGTATCTTTCTTCAAAATGGTCTCCAGTATCGAACGATCAATGGCTTGGAACAAATAGTTCTTGGCCTTGAGATCTTTCAGCTTCTGATCTTCATAGGTCTTCCTCTGTGTCTCACTAAGATCTGATCCTCCTGCTGCAGCAGTGATCCCCGTCTCTATCAAGTTCCAATACTCTTTGGAACACAAAAAATTCTCCATCAGCATACTCCAATGGTCATAGTGACCATCAAACCTTGGAATGGTAGGTTGCACGAAGCTATTCTCGGATGTCATGTCTCTGGTTCTTCACTCTAATACCTGAATTACAAGTTTTGATCAGACCTCGTGAGGAGGCTCTGATACCAAATGTTAAAATCAGAGAGATAACAGAGAGACTTGCAAAGTCTGATTGCACGAAAGCTGGGAGAATTGTTCTATTTTTTACTAAACAACTGTTGTGACTAATAAATAGCCTTACAATAAGATAGAAAAATAACCACCCACGACTTTACAGGTCCTATAATCGTGGTGCATAACTACATTAAACAGAAAGCAATCTTGTTCCTCAAGTTTAGGGAGGACTTATTCAACTTAACAGAAATAAACCTAAAACAAGAGTCTCTGACCCTAACGGCTAGGAAGCTCCAATAGTTTCATCAATACTCAACCTGCTCTTCCCTGTAGGCGTAATTCTTAATGATCTCATAGTGTAGGCTCTCAACACCACCTTCACCATCGATCCTCACCGTGACCTCTGCATCATCCTGTTCGCGTTGCTGATTTCTAGAAGGATTGATTCTATGGTTTTGGTCTGTTTGATTGGAGGAAGAAAAAAAAATTTGCCCTTAATCCAGTGCATATAGAACGGAATAGTGGTAAAACCTAGATTTCTAGGGTTTCTTTAGCAAGCGGGATGCAGAGAGGAGGCACTGAAAGAGAAATTTGAGGGTTCGTAAGGGGATGGTTAGGGAGGGGAGAGGAGAGGGTTCAGGTGTGTGAGAGAGAGACCTTCCGTGGGTTTTTTTTACACGGTATGAGAATGGGAAACTGTTGGGTAAATATTAAATACAGTACGTTTTTTTTTAAATTTATTTATTTATTATTATTATTATTTTTATTTTTATACATCCGACACGGTTGGAAACTGTGTAAACTTTAGAATGGCTTTATCCGTTCCTAAACCAAATATGCATCCATACCAAAATTACAATTTTGGTGTAGTGCTAAGTGCTCGACGGCATAGTACCTTTTCATGAGGTAGAGAGCTGGCAACACACTAGCGGTCAGATGTTGAAAATTTCAAACCAACGGTGAGATTTTATAGGATGAGTGGAAAAAACAAAATTGATGAAACCAGTTATTAAAATATGACTTTGTGTATTTCCTGCATAAGCTTTAGCATGAAGTAAAGCTCCAAAAACCTAAGTGGGGTTTACTGTCGGATTTTTTGAGAAATCCACCCCATCCATCTGTTTTTCCATATCATTTAAGGGGTTTTGAGCCTAAAATTGAACCAAATCCAAGTCTCTAGTTGATCATATCACAGGAAACAATGGGAATAATGATTTCAACCATTGAAATCTTGTCAGGCCTCATAGTGATGTGTATTTGTCATCCAATCTGTTCATTAGATCATACAGACATGAATGAAGAGAAAAAACAAATATAAGCTTGATCCAAAACTTCCGTGGCCCCCAAAAAATTTTCAACAATAGGCTTTCAATTCAAATGTTTCATGTGGTGTGGTCCATTTGAACATTCAGTATGATTAATTTTTGGGCTCAGGCCCTAAAATTATATGATAAAATGGATGAATGGAGAGGATCAAATACATAAATCATGGTGGACCTCATTGAGTTTACTCAGTCCGCTAAGCATAGTTTGTTACTCACTGCGCAATCTGCTTCCATCAAACAGGGGCGCGGTATCCGCGGATTAGATACCAACAAATATATATATATATATATATATATATATATATATATATATATATTTGGGTTAGCTTGTTAGTACACACCCATGTTAATTAGTACACACACTCCCTGTTAGCCACCCCCCGCTAGGGGTCGATACTAAGACCTCAGGTGTTAAAACGAGTTATCTCCACTCAGTCTGCTAGTTGAGCTATGGATGTGGGTCTAGATACCAACAAGTTGAGTAGCGAGACTTGCTACTGAAGTGACGTCACCAAGTTCCGTGGGCCCCACCATGATGTGTATTTTGTATCAACGCCTTCCATCCACTTGGAGAGATCATTTTAGGGCAATATCCAAAGTACAAGTTAAATCCAAAGCTCCAGTGGACCCTAGCACAAAAAACAGTGGGACAGTGACGTCCATCGTTAAAAACTTCTAAATGCCACAAAAGTTTTAGATCAAGCTAATATTTGTGTTTTCCCTTCTTTCATATCTTTTTTAACTTCTGAACAGGTTAGATTTCAAATAAACATTATGGTGGGCCTTAGGATAGTTTCAATTGTGGGAATCACTCTCCCTACTGTTTTCTGTGGTGGGTCCACTGTAGATTTTTATCTACCTCATTCGTTCGCTCATGCCCTAAAATGATATCTCAAAATGGATGGACGATGTGAATACAACACATACATCATAGTGGGGCCTAAAGAACTTGGTGATGTCACTTGCGAACTCAACCTGTCAGTATCTAATCTGAGTCTGTTAAACAGGGCTCGTTCCGGAAATGGACTAGCTACTCCCCTGCCACCCGCCAATGGCGGGTGTTCGGTGCTCTTTGGACCCCACAATGATGTATGTGTTTCATCCATGTTGTCCATCTATTTTTCTAGATCATTTTCGGGTATGAGACCGAAAATAAGGTATATCTCAATCTCAAGTAGACCACATTACAGGAAACAACATTGATTGAATGTCGAGCATTAAAAACTTTTTGGGATCTAAAAAAGTTTTGGATCAAGATGATATTTGTTTTTTCACTTCATCTATGTCTGTATGACCTAATCAATAGATTGGATGTCAAATAAACAGTATAGTGGACCTTAAGAGGATTTTAATGGTGCATATCCAATCACATTGTTTTCCTATCGTGTGGTCCACCTGGGATTTATATCCCTTTTATTTTTGGGATAAAGCCATAACATGATATGTAAATATGGATGAATGTCATGGATGAAACACATACATCATGGTGGGGCCCATAGAGCACCGACCACCACCATTGGGCTAGTGGTATGGGGAGTAGCCAATTTGTTTCCGACTGTTTCGTAAAAGAAAGAGGACGCGGATTGCATCCTACCCCCGCTTGGACGGTAATCCATTCAGGCAGGGCTTTGTGCGGCCCAACGCGATGCAAGTGATTTATCCACGTCGTTCATTGCTTTCTCATATCATTTTAAGGTATGATCTTTAAAATGAAGCAGATCCACAACTCCAGTGGACCACATCAAAGGAAGCTGTAGTGATAATGACACCCACTGTTGAAACCTTTTTAAGGGCCACCGTGATGTTTTTTTTTTTTATATCTTCCAACCTATTCAAAAGGTCATGTAGACGTGGATGAAGTGAAAACACAAATATCAGATTGATTCGAAACTTCTCCATCTCCCAAGAAGTTTTTAATGGTGGACGTTAAATCTCCAACTTGTGGTCCACTTGATCCTTGGACCTGACTCATTTTTTGAATCATATCTTAAAATGATACGAGAAAAACAGATTAGACAGGTCGATTTCTCAAAAAACCCCATGGTAGGTCCAACCTAGGTTTCTAGGGTAGGATTGTGCGAATCTAGTCGAGCTGGCCTCAGCTCAACTCAGCTCGGCCACTTACTGACCTCAGCTTGAACTTCGCTCGGCCCGGTCCTCGAGCCTGACTGGCCAACTAGGCTTGGTTCAGTCAGCAGCTCGAGCCAGTTCGAGCCGAGTTTGTGCCAAGATCGAGCTGAGTTCGTCTGTGCAGCATTTTCACAAACACCTGGACTGCACATTCAAAATCTCACTGTTTTAGTAAAACAACTGAAATGGTTTTAGAGGCATTTTATCAAACACCTTCTAAGCAACATAAAAATCAAGAAAAGAAGGGTAATTGTTTCGTTGATGTGCTAGAGTGGCAGGGTACATATCCTACCTTTCTTCTACATATCCTACCTTCCCTGCCATCATCTAGGCACCGCATGCTAGTCAAAGTACATATCCTCCCTTCCCTGGCATCGTCCATATTCTACCTTTCTTCTACAAGTATCTCTTCCCTGCCATCGTCCATATCCTGCACATCATAACACAAGCATCTCTTCCTTGCCACACTTGTTGAGTCATTTCATCAAACACTTAGTGGGCAACATCAATATTAAAGTAACCGAGTCATTGAACTGGTTCGATCAATTCAAGCTAGGTTCGATCCAAGTCGAGTCGAGCTGGGGCCAGCTCAAACTCATTTTCGAGCTCAAAAAATTAGCTCAACTCGGCTCGAACTTAGCTTTGAACCAAGTCGAATCGAGCTTTTTCGAGTCGAGTCGAGCGAGCTAACTGAGCTAGCTCAGTTCGTGTACACCCCTAGGCAGGACCTTCATGCGGGAGGCTTTCATAGGAAATATATGTGAGAGAGAGCCGATTACACTGGTTTTGTTTCTCCACTCTCTTATAAAATCTCACCTTTCTCCTTATAAAATCTCACTATTCTTTTGAAACTTTCATCATCCGACCGCTAGCATATTGCCAGCACTCGACCTCATGGGAAGGTAACATGCGGTCGAGCGCATAGTACCTTTTTCCTATATATATATATATATATATATGCCCGAATCTTTGTCGAGGCAGGTTTTGGATCAATTTGAGTCTGATCGGATTGAGTTTCGAGTCGAGTCAGGTCTGGGAAACTCAAACTCACTCGGTTTGAGTTCGGATGGGACAAAGCCTACTTGGTTCGGACCGACCCACCCATTCAGTTCAGGTCAAGTCAGATCTGAATGAGTCGTATGAGTCGAGTCCTCCGTGTCCATCTCTAACCATGTGCTAGGGGATTGGAAGACTTTCAAAATTAGCAGGTAAATGTCAAACCAGATATTAGATGCATTTAAAAGATTGGGAGATACGCAACTGGTGGGCCGTAGCTTGTGGTAAACTTGCTAGACTTACACTTCATTTCTAAACTAAAGAAAATTTTAAAACCCTATGATTTGGTACCTCTCACAGAACTACACACTATGATATTCCCAGTTGCGTTGGCGCGCTCAGACAGTCCAATTGATTGATCAAGACAGTTCATTTGGGTCCATCACGCACTTCATGGGCCAATCATGCCAGTCAGATGATGGGCCTTTCTTTTTTATGTCCATCATTTTTCAAACCATGGATGAAATTGTAAGGATTTTCTGATAGAATAATTAGGTCAGGGTAAATTTTGTAGGGTATAGCTCATGAAATGCGTGCTTGACCTAATAGACTATGGATCATTTGAAATGGACTGTCCAATTGTCATGGCACAGTAGGGAACATTATAAGCTCTTGTTCCCTGCGTGCACTCTATCATTTCTAATTGTCAAATGTACGTCATCAGGGCAAGTTGTGATTAAAAACCGTTGCTTGTTTTGTCCAAAGTGCCTAAAGTCGATGTAGCCTACCGTCATGTGGGGCCCGTTAATGAGGCCTCGAGGTGTGAAAGTCCGACTAATTTTAGTTCTATTTTTGCCGTCTGCTTAATGGACAAGGTGGAAATTTCTTCTATCATGTGAACGGTTGACATAAAATGCTTCATTTGCTGTCCACTTGTTTTTTTTTTTTTTTTCAAAAAGGTGCCAGCACACCAGCCACATTTGATACATGAGACTCCAAAAATACAACTACAAATAAGGACATGCACCTAAGCTCAGACAAGCATCATGGTTTTCTAAAAAGTAAAAAGAAAATCTTGGTGGACGGGTTTAGTTTTACAAAGATTATGTTGACAGTCAATATTTAAAGCTAAAGAGCTAATTTTCAAAGGTTCGAATAATAAAGACCGGGAACTTTTATTAATTGTATCCATTATATAAAGTATGAACTATCGTATAAATTGTCCCTATTTGTGGAATAGATTAGGACGGGTGTATTAGATGGCAGTTAGAAGATAGAGCCATGGGTGATTAGATTTGTTTTGGAGTCGCCACTTGTTAAATCTCCAAATTCTATGACAGCTTGACACTCTTGGTATAGGGTGATGAGACCACTGGATATAAGGAGCCATCATCACCGCAAGAACCGCTGTTATCACCAATTCAGTTAAATTGGATAGTGTGAACAAGGATTTAGATTGGGTTTTTGTGTGTGGATAAAGTGCGCTGGCATGTCAGAATCTATTCTACTTAAAATTTGATTGAACTGCTGATGTTCCCCTTATTGAGCTAAACATATTAGAGACTAGGATCAAAGATCCATAGTCTTCTTAGACCAATGGAAAAAACATATGCACAGTGTGAATATATACCAAATACATCAAGGTGAGCCCCACACAATTGGGTAACACCCACTAAAATGTTACCCAGGTAACAGCTAACCGCTCTCCTCTTAAGACGAGATGTATGCTTTGTATGGATGCGGACTCGCTACTGGGTTGAGTAGCAAGACTTGCTAGTGAAGTGACATCATTAAGTTTTGTGGCCTTCCCATGATGTATGTGTTATATCCACATCTTTCATTCATTTGGAGAGATCAATTTAAGGCATGACCCAAAGAATGAGGCAGATCCAAAGCTCTAGTAGACCCACCACATAAAAAGTTAGGAGAGTGACACCCACTGCTGAAACCTTTATAGGGTCCACGATGATGTTTTGATACCCAACATGTTCGTAAGTTAACACGGACATGAACGATGAAAGAAGGGAAACACAAATATCAACTTATCAAAAACTTCTATGACCCTTGGAAGTTTCTTAATGGTGGGCATCACTCTCGTCACTATTTTCAGTGATGGGTCCATTCAAGCTTAATTTGAATCTAACTCAAGCTCATGCCCTAAAATGATCTCTCCAAATGGATGTATAGTGTGGATACAAAACATAGATCATGGTGGGCCCACATAACTTGGTGATGTCACTTCAGTAGTGAGTTTCGCTACTCAACCGGTGGGTAGCTAATCGGCGTACGTTTTGTAGCTCCCACCACCAGTGGCTGAGAAACGGATTGCATGATGTGCCACTCATCACCACCTCCATCCCCTTGTGTGCTGACGTCACCAAGTTCTGTGGGACCCATTATCATGTACGGATTATATACACACCGTCGATCAATTTGGAGAGATCATTTTAACGCATTAGCCCGAAACTGAGACAGATGGACAGATCCAAATCTCACCAACCTCCATCCCCTGGTGTGCTGACGTCACCAAGTTTTGAGGGATTCATTATCATTTAGGTGTTTTATCCACACCGTCAAACAATTTGGAGAGATCATTTTATGGCATGAGCCCAAAACTGAGACAGATCCAAATCTCAGGTGGACCACACCATAGAAAGTTGTGGGGATAAATGATGCCCACCGTTGAAACTTCTTGGAGGCCACAGAAGTTTTGGATCAAGTTCATATATATATATATATATATATATATATATATATATATATATATATATATATATATATATATATATATATATGAGCTCGAGCTCCTGATAACGTCCCATGAGGTCGAGCTGTTGGGCCCCACCGTGATGCGTGTCGACCATCAACACCATGCATTTGATGGTTCCCCTTTAAATTATGGGATATCCTAAAATCAGCCGTATACGGAACTCAAATGGGCCATACTATCTAAAAACATGTGAAGACATGCCAAAAACATATAAAAGCACTTGGTGGGGCCCACCTGAGTTTTGAATGCTGCTGAAACTTATTCTGAACTCTCATCCAAGTGGGACACACATAATGGATGGGCTGGATTTGCAAACCACATCTCGGTGGGCCCAAAAGTTGATTATGAATGTTTTAATGGTGCACAGCCCCTCTCAACTTCTGTATGTGGTGTGGCCCACACAAGTCATGGATTAACTTGATTTTTGAGACCTAGGCCCATGATGGAATGGTGCATCTGACTGATGGGGTAGATTTTAGACACGCATCATGGTGGGGCCCACACAACTTGACCTCATGGGACGTTCCCATCTGCTCTAGCGCATAGTACCTTTTCCTGTATATATATATATATATATATATATATATATATATATATATATATATATATATATATAGGGAAAGGGTACTATGAGGTCGAAGCGCATCTGCCGTCCATGAGGTCGAGTTGGTGTGGGGTCCACCGTGATGCCGTCGAACATCTACCCCTTCGATCCGATGCACCATCCCAAGTGGGGCCCACACGGTGAAAATCACCTTAATCCGTGACTTTTGTGGGCCACACCACGTATGAAGTGGAGAGGGGCATGCACTATGAAACATTCAAAACCAGTTGTGGGGCGTTTCGAGAGGTTTTTTCATGATCAAAACCGTCCATCATGTGTGTCCCACTTGAATTTAATTTTAGACCACTTTTCAGGTGGTATCCACATCTTAGGTGGGCCCCACCAAGTGATTTTACATGTTTTCATATGTATACTTATGTTTTCAGAAGGTATGGCCCACCTGAGTTCCGTGGACGGTGGATTTCCAGCCGTGTGGGTCCCACTTGGAGCTGTGCATCTGGTGAACGGTGTGGATCTTCGAAAGGAAGCACGGTGGGGCCCACCCCAGCTCGACCTCATGGACGACCGCTTTACGCTCGACCTCATAGTACCTTTTTCCATATATATATATATATATATATATATATATATATATATATATATATATATATTATATGAGCTCGAGAGCACACCAAGGGTTTGTGAGGCCGAGCTGTGTGGGCCCCACTGTGATGCGTTTCGAACATCAACACCGTGCATTTGTTGCGTCCCCTTTAAATTATGGGATATCCAAAAAATCATCCGTATACGGAACTCAGGTGGGCCATACCATCTAAAATCATGTGAAGACATGCCAAAAACATATGAAAGCACCTGGTGGGGCCCACCTGAAATTTGTATGCATATGAAACTTGGTCTAAACCCTCATCCAAGTGGTACACACATAATGGATGGACTGGATTTGCAAACCATATCTCGGTGGGCCCAAAAAAATGGTTATAAATGTTTTAATGGTGCACGGCCTCTCTCAACTTCTGTATGTGGTGTGGCCCACACAAGATTTTTGAGACCTAGGCCCACGATGGAATGGTGCATCTGACTGATTGTGTTGATGTTCGAAACGCATCAGGGTGGGGCCCACACAGCTCCACCTCATGGTTTGATGGCCAATAAATATAATGGTGGGCTGTAGGAAGGTTTCAACGGTAGGCATCATTGTCCTCACAGCTTTCTGTTATGTGATCTACGTGAGCCTTGGATCTGCCTCGGTTTTGGTTTCCTGCCATAAAATGATCTCCCCAAATTGATTGACGGTGTGGATATAACATTTACATTATGGTAGGACCCATAGAACTTAGTGACGTCAACACACCACCGAGGTCAGTGGTGTGTGGTACACCATGCAATCAGCTTCCGGGGAAAGCTGTCCTCAGTCCCGACGGGCGAAGAAAATCACAATTTCGAAATCCACCGCAAGAAAGAACGGTCAGATGATCGTCTCCTCCATCTCTTCCTTTGCAGAAATTTCAGATCATCTTCTATAGATTTTTAATTTTATAATTATCGTGGCACGAAGTAATCAAGATCTCTCTCAATCTCTCTCTCAATGTAGCATTGGTTGATCCAGAAATTAGGATTATTTTTGGGAGAAAAGGGTTATCTGTCAACTATAGATGGTGTAAATGCCAACTCCCCTCTTTTGGGTAATGCATGCAGTGTTAGGCCGAGCAAAATGATTTTATTTTTATTTTTGATTGGCAGAGTAAAATTTCAGCTGGGCTCCACCTTCTCATTATCCGGACCGTTAATTGGGTTCGTGCTCGAAAAATCTTCCCCATCGGACAGATTTTAGCCATTTGCACCAGTGGTTTCTTGCATTTCTTTTTTCCCCTGTTGAGTGTGGATCGCTGGGTAAAATGGCTATCAGTCACCCATTGAAATAGTTGAATCACTCCTCAAGAGCTGTACACGAGTCGAGTTAGCTCGCTCGACTCGACCCAGAAAATCTCGACTCACCTCGGCTTGAAATTGGATTCGGACTGAGTCGAGCTGGTTTTCGAGCTCAAAAAATTTTCGAGCCAAGTTTGAGCTTGCCCAAGCTTGAATCGACTCAGCTCAAACCTCAACTCGAATTGACTCGGAGCGAATCGGCTTAGTGAGTGTCGGATTTGGCATAACCACGTTATTTTCCTAATTTTTCTAAGCCCTTTTCATGTTGAGCACGAATCCTAAAACTCAAAGGATAAAGAGTTACGATTAAGTTAAAACTTACTATTTATAGTAAAAACGAAATCAAAAAGGACTTTTGACCGTTAATCTAGGGAACCTCGCAAATCCGGCATGGGCAATCCGGCATAGTGGCATTGATTGGCTAAAGTAGCTTCTCCTACCCAAAATCACATATGATATGTCGAAAATTTCATTCTGATTTGTGAGATATGATTGTTTTAAGGTTCTGACGGTCCTGATCACTTCCGCCCCAGTCAGGCCTTCTTTGGTCCATCTTGGCCATGAAAGTGTCTGCGACCCGCTCTACCTAAATTTGTTAAGGCCCTGTTTTGGGCTTTTTGTTAAGGCCTTTTGTTGCTCCACCATCCTGCATTTTGTTGCTCCCCAGTAAGGTATAATGCAGATACACCAAAAAGAAGAAGAAGAAGAAGAAGAAAAACAAGAATTGCAGGGAGGTTGGCATGGAAGCATGGATAGTAGGAAGGGGCTCATTGTCATAGAGCACTGGTTTCAGTTAGCAGGCTGCCAGTTGGGATCAGTCCTGGGTTCGGTCAGCAGTGCTGCTGCAGCTGCTTCATGGCCCTACTTCCAGATCTCTAGTGGCCCAATCGAGGGTGTGGGATTGTCTGGCTATGGGCATGCTGTGGTGGAGGAATTAGCCTGATTAGGAACTTCGGTGTACATGTGCACATGGAATAAAGACAAGTCAATCAATGTGTTTAGGAAGCTCGGTTTGTGACGTGATATCGGACTTAGATCGACAGATGCTAATGGAGAAGGTTTTTCAAAATTTTGTAGGGAAGCTCAACATCCTAGCAGGTGGTCTACTGGTCGGATGCTAGCTGCTCTATTTGGAAGAGGTAGATCCATATCCATCCAAGGTTGTTGGAGTTGTTAGGTGGCTGGTCACTCTTTTCTGGATGCTTGGAGGCTGGCTAATTATAATTACAATTATTTTTATTTGGTGGCTGGTGGGATAGATTGATTGATGGACTGTACTCTGTGCTGTCTTTAGCTAATATCTTGAAGCTGTTTGGGTTGAGGGGAATGGTATGTTGCAAGTGTTTGGCCGTTGGCTTGTCCTACTAGCTGTTTCTGCTGATCTTGTATGGATTGAAGCGCTTGGTGGATGTTTACCTGCGGTTGTTTGGTGATGCTAGGACGTGATGAGGTTGATCACCGTCTTCATCGGGGATAACTACTCAGAATCCACAGAGCTTATCTAAACTCCTCACAAAGATTCCTTGAATACACGAGGGATGAAAATAGAAATAATTTCTAATAATTCGAAATAAATTGAATGATTATAAAAAAACAAAATTACAATTCTTTAAATAGTGAACTCAAATCTGGGACAGAGTTTTAGACTCAAACTCCCTAAAAATGTCACTTTCTATAAATAGAAAACTTACCATTTATAAACGGTCATGATTCCTGTTAGACTTCATAGTTTTCAGCCAAAAATAGTAAGTGTTCAGTTTAGCGTAATCACATTGTTCTCCTAGCTTTTGTAAGCCATTTTCATGTTGGGCACTCCTACCACTTAAAGGATCAAAAGTTACACGCCAAGTAAAACTTATTATTTATAGTAAAAATGAAAATAAAAGGGACTTAGACCATTGATCTGATGGAATCTAGCAAATCCGGCGTGGGCAGCACAACATAGCAGGGTTGGTTGGCTAAAGTAGCTTCTCCTACCGAAAAATTATATATGAATATGATATGTTGAAAAACTCCTTCCGATTTGCGTGATACGACTGTTTTAAGGTCTGACGGTCCTGATCACTTCCACCTCCAATCGGGCCTTCTCTGGTTGATCTTTGTCATGAAAGTGTCCGCGACCTGGTCTACATCATTTGGCTGTTGGTATGGCTTGTATATTACAAGGTGTGCTTGCAGGTTTTTCTTATGCAGGTTTCAGATGTGTCGCCTCTGGTTTATGGAGGGCAGCTCCAGGCTAGGTTCCAACAATTCAGTCCTTTGTGGGCCTTGTCATCTTGATGTGAAATCCTGGCAATGCCCTATCAGCTGCCAATCCTGATTGTGGAGGAAATTGGGAGAATGATTGTTGTGGTTGAGGCTGGGGTGATTGTGATAATTAGGCTGTTGTTAGGATTAATGCTTGTGGAGAGGCTGGGTGCTGGCTTAGTTGATTCTCCTGAGTTTTCCTCAACAATCGTTTCTAGCAGGATGTCCTTGTTTGAGTGTCATCTCTGCTATTAGGTTCCAGTTTATGTTCTGTGGGGGTATTTCTTCTGTGGAGCTGGTTATTGTCATCCCTTGGGTTGCTATTGGTCTGCCCCTATTTGGCGACATCACATTCTCTCCGTCGTTCTTTTTTCTTCTTCTTTTTTTTTTATCCTTCTGTTAATTTGTTGATTTTGTATGGTTCATATGATAGATGAGGCCTATTCTTTTTGTGACGCCTACCTAGCTTTTTTCAATAAACAAAATTTTAGGTGGTGTGTTTCCACCTTTAAAATTAAAAAGTGTAAGTGCACTTATCGAATGGTGAAGATGTCACACACATAATATGGTGGATTCCGGTCCACCATATTAAGATTTTCATGGGAAGACAGCATACTCTTGAAATAAGAAGCCAATTTTCACTACAATTTTCACTACTACGCCCTCAAATACAATTACATGAAGAAGTTATTCAACTACCTAAATAACCACCATGTTGAATATGTATGCCATCCAACTTCTGCATCAAGTGAGGCACCCATGGTGATAGGATGCCCCAGAATCATGCCTATTGAACCACCAGGTGGGCCACAGAATGGACCACGCCCACCACCCACAATCCTTTGAATCCTTCGAATTCTCATTTACATAATGCTTGCATTGGCCTGGCCTTCAGGGCATCCAACTTTCACGCTTGGGTTTACTCTACAACATTGTAGAAGAACTGGCCTCCATGAAAGAACTATACAAAAATGTCAAAAAAGAAGAAGAATAAGAAGAAGAAGAAGAAAAGTAGAGAGAGAGAGAGAGAGAGAGAGAGAGAGAGAGAGAGAGAGAGAGAGAGAGAGAGAGAGAGAAGAGAGAGAGAGAGAGAGAGAGAGCAAAAAATCAACTGCAAATAGGAAGAGAAATATAAAAGATTAACCTGACGAGTGCTTTTACTTTGTGGGTGTGCTCTCCATGATCATGACAAGTCCCAGTGAGTCCCTTTATGAGTGGAATGTGCTGAATGGAATCCACCAACTCTTCAACTCCATCCTTTCTTAGCCCCTTCAAGAAATCCTCCGACATATCCACCAGGTAGAGATTTTTGAGGTTAGTGAGGTGTTTGATCCACAACGGGGCCTCCACTAATTCTTCGCAACATCTAATACGTAGGTCTTCAAGGCAAGACATTGCTACGTTCTCTACCCTCACCTTCTTCAATCCCCTCAACTCAATGACCCGTAATCGCTTAAGTCTTTGATATCCTCTTCCCTCGCAACATAACTCTTCTCCATCATAAGCTCACCATAGCGTGAGGTCCACCAAATTGGGCAGTGATTGAAGGGCTTTGAGTGGGTCATCCCTCAATCTAGAACATCTCAGACGAATCGCAACCAGATTGTGGAGCAAGGCAATCCATTCAGGTAATTTCTCCAAACGCCCTCTCAAATAAAGATGTTGAAGAGGCAGCAAAGGATGAAATATATAATGCAAGTCAAGAACCTCATCCTCATCCATTGATGTCACAGAAAAGGAGTGAAGGTGATTCATCTTCTCAATGGAAGTGCATAAATCATTCCCATCTTCCACTCTTAGCTTGATAATACCTAACTTCCTCAATTGGGTGAGATTCTGAAGCTCTCTAATGATTCCACTCTCAGCTTCTATGTATGCCAACTTCTGTAGGGATCTAAGACTCCCCATTCCAGCAGGCACCTTAATTCCATCCACATCAGAAAATGGCACATGAAACCGTGTTCTTCGATAGCAATAAACAAGGAAGTGGCGGAGACACTCGAGCCTGAGAATCTCAACCGGCAATTCACGTACAAAGGTGCCCTTAAGATTCAATGTTTCTAAGTTCTTTAGCTTCCCCAATGAATTTGGAAGCTTTTATATCTTTGTATTCTCCAAGCTTAGGTATCTCAAATGCAACAAGCCAGTTATATCATCAGGAAAGATTTCCATGGTCACATTTTCAAGATGGACCACCTTCAACAACCTTAAGCTAGAAAATGATGTGATTGTAGGGTTGTTAGGTAACCGATCCACCCCGCAAATGAACAAAGAGCGAAGACGAGAGAATCCCCCATATTTTGAAAAATTCTCACCACCATTGCAACTGGACAGACGCCTGATTCTGTTAGATAGTAATGTGTTCTGTTCAACCAAAGATGCAAAGAAATGCTCCTCCCTGGATTTTGAAATAATGATCTCCCGCACCAGTTCATGGACGCGACAAGTAATCACCTTCCCATATTTCTGTCTTGCCACTAGAACGAGATTTCTAGCGATAAGTGCATTGAGGTAACTTTCAGCAACCTCTTCCATCGACCTGCCTTCATTTCTTTCTACAAAACCCTCGGCTATCCATAGTCGAATTAGTTTCATACGCTTAATGGCATAATCTTCGGGGAAAATACTCAAATACAAGAAGCATGATTTCAGGTAGTAAGGCAAGTCATTTAAACTGAGCAATAATACTTTCATCATGCTTCTAAGATTGTCATCATTTTCAAGCTCCGATTGAAGGCTACGGTGAATCATCTCCCACTCGACATACGTCTTGTCCTTGATTGACAGAAGACTACCTAATGTGACAATTGCAAGCGGTAATCCTCGGCATTTATCTACAAAGCATCGAGAAAGTTTCTCCAATTCAGGAGGGCAACTATTCTCGTCATGCGAGTAGAATGTCTTCTTACAAAACAGGGACCAAGCCTCTCTTGGATGCAGAGGTTGAAGATTGTAGATATGATCAGAGAGTCCGACGCAAGAAGATGATGCAACATCACATTTGCGTGTGGTGATCATTACCCTGCTACCACATTCGCTATCGGGTAGCCCATTTCTAATGAAATTCCATACATGTGTACCCCATACATCATCAAGAACAAGTACATACCTTTTGTTTTGCAAGTAGCTCCTTAGCACTTGGATTAGCTCGACCAGTGTCATTGCATCGACTCCTTGGGGAGATGGATCTTTCTTCGCCTCTAAGAATTGCTTTATCATGCTTCGAAGAATATCATCTTCTTTGAATGATTGAGAGACAGTGATCCAAGCATATGTTTCGAAACTCTTCTTCACTTGTTGGCTATCATAGACTTTCTTTACGAGAGTAGTCTTGCCAAGGCCACCCATCCCAACCACTGAAATCGTCGAGAGTTTCCAATCTCTGTTGACTAACCATCCAATCAATTGGCGCCTTGGCCCATCGATGCCCACAATATCAGCTTCCTCAATGAAAAGAGCATCCAGTCGATGATCATACCATGAATCAGTTATGGTGTTGTAGCTTGAACCACCTTGCTCAATCCTAGTGAGAGCATAAGCATCTTTTCTTTCTGTAATTTTATGGATTTGAGTCTTGATATCTCGTATTGAGGATGCAATCTGATGGCGCACTTTCAACCGCTTGATGAGTCTAGGAAGAAAATTGAAACATCCCTGAGTGCCATGCTGCTCTTGTGCTGGGCCGAGCATGAACTCATCAAGAACATCCTCAACGTAGTAGGCGACTTCTCTTACTTGTTTCAACCACGTTTTGAGCCCTTCATCGGCGTCTTGTCTTGCATCGGCATCCCGTAAGAAGGATCTGATGCTCTCTAACTCATCTCTGATTTCGCGGACTTCTCTATCAACCCTCTTCAATGACAAGGCTTCCTCCACCAGCAAAGTTGCCAAGTATTGTATTAAGAAGCTCACATGCAACACTCTCCGCCTCTCTCTCTCTCTCTCTCTCTCTCTCTCTCTCTCTCTCTCTCTCTCTCTCTCTGTTGTGACAACAGTTAGTCTCTGTCCTTGGCTAAACATATGAGATATACAACATTAATTTGAGCCAAACAGAAGGTGGACAAAAATCAGGATCGTCCATTCGTGAGTGGGGACAACACTGCTGAGATTAATAGATATAAGGGCCTGTTTGGGAGCGTGGATTTGGAACCCTGGATTTGGAATCCTACCGTTGTGTTTGGTACCTTGGATTCAAATACCCTTTAATCCAAAAGTAGCTATATGCATGTTATATTCACACGAGTTTCAATTTAATTACTAAATCAACTTTAATATCTCTACATAATATAAGTATGTAATGTTTGAAAAAATGGTTATAACAAGGCCCTTGAAATATACTTTGTCTAAAAATGATGAAATTCAAGTCCTATTATTATTATTATTATTTTTTACACGAGCACACACACCACCACACACTCACGCCGTAGTGGAATTTCACCACCTATGGATACTCAAACTCTTGACCGGGTGTTGAAACTCCTAAAAGTCTACCACCGGAGCAAGAGCAAGGATCCACGTGACTCTGTATACATGTGCGGCCACTTTATGCTTGGTCTGTTCAGGCCAACTTGATGGTGTACCCCAGCTTTTTTCACGGCTCAGATTTCCCCCAAAATGAGACATTGGTGGAAAATAAAAACATCATTTGTCAACGGATAAGTCAACATTTTTTCATTCAACAATCATTTTCTTGACTTGTTTAGATTGACGTACACTTTGGATGCCGTATTCAGTACGTTCGACCACCACAGAGCGATGACCGTTGGTCTGCTGGAGCATCATATTTCGTATTGCATGCACTAACCCCGAAACACATTGGGGTAATCAAGACCATCCAAATTGATGACATACGTATAGATGGGGCGTGATATAAAAAAAGAAATGCACTGAGATTCTAAAACACAACAATCTGAATTTTTATTTATTTATTTATAGTTTGGGCCAATCACGGTTTACTTTGAACCATCCATTTGAAATTCACTATCAAATGGTTATGATTTATTGATGAAAACATTTGCTTCAACCACAGTTGATGGGGAGTGATCTGGATAGCTGGAGATAATGGCTCACGTGAGGAGCATGAGACACCGCGCATTTGCAAAATGGTGCTAGACTAATTAAAGATGCTGAATTCACTAGGTTTTGGAAGAATTGCGGACCTATTCTCAGTTACCATGCGTCGCCTTTGTTTACATCATGGATGCCACACCTGTGATCTATCCATTCTTTAATCCGAAGTACATTGCTACTTAGCAATAAATCCCCAAAAGTCCCGGGTACCTGAATGATGTCTTCGGCATGTCATCTAATGCAATATAGATTTGATTGGGTCGTTTGGCACTGTGGATTCGAGGGTATTTGAGGGGGTTTCAAATCCCCTGGTTGTTTGGCAACATAAAGTAACGGGGCTTTCAAATCCAGGGGGTTTCAAATCCCCTTTTTGAGGGAGTTTCAAATACAGGTGAGAGCTTCGATTACACCTAAAATTATTTCAATAGTTGTAGGTGTAACATGTGTGTCATTATAATATTATTCTATTGGGCACATGGTCCACTAACGATCATCAGCACCGTCCAAACATTGTCCATGTAAATTAGCAACGTCCCAAATATTGTCCAGCACCGTCCAAACATTGTCCATGTAAATTAGCAACGTCCAAACATTGTCCATGTAAATCAACGATTAAAAATCGTTGGTTAGTCACTCAAACATGATCTTATGCTTGTGGCCCATCCAAGACTTGGAATTTCATCATTTTCGGGCAAAGCATATATTCCAGCGGGCTTATCATAGCCATTATGTCAAAAAGTACATATCTCACTAATTAGAGATATTAAAGTTGATTTAGTAATTAAATTCAAACCCCCTGCAAATATACCATACATAGCTAATTTTGGATTAAAGTTGATTCACACTCCAGGGTACCAAACACACTAGGATGATTTCAAATCCAAGGGGTTTCAAATCCTAGGGGTTCCGAAACTCTCTCTCTCTCTCTCTCTCTCTCTCTCTCTCTCTCTCTCTCTCTTTCCTTTGCTATGTTCTCACGATTGTGGGGAGATGGGTTTTTATAGGCATGGGAATGCCCGGAATTCCCATGTGCATTCCCTACGCAAGGCGCCGCCTGTGTGATCTGTTTACGCAGCCTCTCTTACTGCGTAGAGAGTCGGTCGCGGATCGCGCCTGAAGAATCGGTTCATCTAGCGACTCTAGTGCGGGATCTTTTTTTGAACAACCTTCATGGGAGTGGTCAGAATCCCTTAGGGATGGGTTGAACGGCCTTGATTTCGCCATCGATTGGGTTGCTGATCCCTGTGCGTTTGGTTTTACAGATTTCAAACAGAAAAGGCTTCCCTTTGTGCCTGTTGTTGCGCACGCAACGACTTGCATGGGTCCTACTGGATCTTGTGTTCTTGGTCGGGGTCGAGAGCTAGACTCGATAAACGGTTCAGATTACTCAAATCTGTCAAAATGGTGGCCCACCTGGATTGCCGGTTCGCGGATCTCTCGATGCATGGTGATTTGCGATGGACTGCGTTCGTACGTGGAGGTCTGGATGGCGTTCAGAGAAACCTAAGGTCCGATTGGTTTTTCCCTTTGGTTGTAATGAACGGTCCCGATCATCCATAAAGGTGATGTTGGTGGCCCACGAATCATCCAGCGAATGATTGTCCGCTGCGAGAAGAGGTTTCGCAGAGTCGGTCAGGTCAAGGCAACTTTGACCCTCTTATAGTTACGGTGTACCGCGGCTATGCGAAGTCCATGTGCGTGCGTTGCTCCTATTGTGGGGTCCACGCGTAGTTTGGAGTAAATCGGCTCCGTTCATTAGTCTTACTGGGGCTGACATTAAGGTCCGTGTCAGAAATGGGGAACTAGGGCTAGTCCTATGTTGGCCATATCATCGATTGTTATGTTTAGTCATCAATCTTGATGATCCAACGGCTGAATCTTGGTATGTGTGGTCAATTTATGATGATTAGGCTTGATATAAGGTTTTACATGAACTGGATCATGGGAACCATGTGATTTAGAATTTAGGAGTCTAGGGTGATGGCATTTTCGTAATTATTTCTCATATAGGCGTTTTGGGAGATCGAATGGTTCCACATGGTTGTAGACATGTTTCTAGACAATTTTTATAAAAGAACTTATGTCTAAATAGTTATGAATGGATTGTTATCTTCTAGTTTATTTAAGGGGAAGTTTATGTGTCGGTTCAGCATGGTCTTATTTTCAACTCAAGGGTTAGATGCCTTGATTTTGGTATCATTCTCATATACGTTTTACATTGACTCTCACGGTAACGCTCGAGAACTTTCGATACTCGAGCATCGAAGAGTTCGGGACGTTATAGGTTGCCTGTCATAATCAATATTCTAAAGTTCAAAATCAGTTTGGAAGTTTGATGTCTGTTAGGCCATAAATGTTTTGATAATTTTGCCTGATTCATGGATGTTTATGTTCCATCAGCAATCCAGCTTATGAAACTGTTGACTGTTGTAAGATCAACCTTAGAAATGACAAGCTCCTGAAAGGGTCTGGACAATGCTTATGATGAGAACATCTAAATCTGAAATTTTTTATTCGTGTGCAGAAATTCATTAATGAAGAATTGGGTGCTTCTGCTTGCAAGCAAATCACCTTGACTATCAAACCGGAGAAAATATGTAAGTTTTGGAAATAAGCTGATAATCACATTTTATTGTAGATTAATTCAACCCCTTGTTATCATCTTTCTTTTCATAAGCCAGGCTACTGTTCATTTTTTGCAAAATTTTCTGAATTTCGTTAACTCATCCACATGCTGATGTTGCATGGCCTGAAAGCTGCACTTACCATTCATCTCAACCATTTGTGTTGGTCCACGTCCTTTTTTTTTTTTTTTTTTTCCTTTTTCTTTCTGAGAATTGTACTCTCATGAGCTGGCATTCCTACCACAGTCATGATGGTAGGAGTCTCAATGGAAGAAAGAAAAGACGATGATGAGCAGACGGAAAACAGTCATTTTGAGGATGGTACATCGAGTATGGAACAGAGTGGGGTGAATCAGCAGACACTCTCAGCTGCTGCCAAGCAATCTATGCAGGAATCGATGGATTACCAAGATGTTGAAGTTGCAAATGACCAAAATTCTGTTGAAAATGCATCAGAAGTTGCTCCTGGTTATGTGCCAAGTGAACTTAGTGAACAAATTATTTTTGAAATCTCTTCATTGATGGTCCACCCATTAGGTGTTGCACAAGGAACATTTCAAGTAAGTACGATATTTAAAAGTTTCTAAGCTAGATTCATTTGTCAGTTATCCATAGGTCACATTTTTTTGGTTATTTTTAGGCATATATTTCCTGCTCAGAATTCTTAGCTGTCAAGGCATAGAATCTCCAAGATAAATGGCTTGATGGAAAAGAAGTTATGTTGTTTTAACTTACAAGTTATGTTGTTTTAACTTATAAGTTATGTTGTTATAACTTTTATGCTTCAATGTCTCTTCCATGAGATTTGATGTTAATCACATCAATTGTTCCTACTAATGGCATGCAAGAAAGTTGTTCTACCAATTATGTATAGAAATTTGCGAACTGTATAGAAATTTTTTTATAAGTTTGGTTATTAGTCTACCTTTTCTAAAGAAGGGTATGGATCATCTCCAGATTCCTCATGGATAGAGTCAGGAGGAAAAGGGTATAACCTGGGTAAAATAACACCAGGTAGCAGTGCTGATAATGACACTCATTGTTCAAAACTTTTTAGATCCCACCATCCATAAGGTCCCATAAACCAACACAAAGGAGACCTTGATCAAATAGTTTTCAATGGTGGCCATTCAACCCCCGCTATGGGCCCACCTTAGCCTTAGATCTGCTTTAATTTTTAGCTTATAACCTAACATGATTCAGCAAAATGGATGAATCGCGTGGTAAAACACATATATCAGGATAGGCATTACAGAGAGGATCAAATCAGGTGAGAACACAACCTCACCCAGGACAGCGCAACCCTTATTGTGGGCCCACCTTAATGTATGTATTCTGTATTCTAATCGTGCATCCATATTTTTCATATTATTTTAGGGCATGATCCCAAAAATGAAGAAATACAAATCTTAGATGGACCCATCTCTAGGAAAGAGTAGTACTGAATGCCTTACTATTTTCTACTGTGTTTTTTTACCATCCAATCTGTTGATAAGGTCACAAAAGCCTGAATGAAGGTACAAATATCAGTTTCATCTAAAAATTTTGTGGCTCCTTAATCGTCAATCATCACTTTTCCTATAGTATCGTCTACCTGTTAATTGGATCTACTTCATTTTTGGGATAGTGTCCTAAAATGATATGGAATAATAGAAAGAGTAGGCAGATATAAAATATATACATTAAGCTCGACCCTACCATTAGAGTTCTACACGAGTCGAGTTAGCTCAATTAGCTTGCTCAACTCGCCTCGGCTTGAAATTGGATTCGGATCTAGTTAGGTTGGTTTTTTTAGCTTGAAAAAATTTTGAGTCGAATTTGAGCTTGCCCGAGCTTGACTCAACTTGGATCGAACCTTAACTCAAATTGAATCAGCTCAGTGACTCAATTATTTTGATATTGATGTTGTTCGCTAATTGTTTAATGAAATGACTCAACAAAGTGTTGTTTCGGGTGTGTACATTCTTTGCAAGATCAGCCAGTGACAAGGAAGGAATTGATACGAAATAAATCACTACAAAAAAAAATTCTTTACACATTCATTCACCTACAAATTGAAACAAACGACTCTAGATGTGAAGGCAAGAAAAAGCAGTGCCTTGATCACCTTCAACAAGCAGAAAATTATTTTTCACTTTCCCAGTTACAGCAAGGGTATGTCACAAGTACAGCATTTACACTTACGATTGAAGCTATGAATCTGGGTGTGGTACCAATGACGAGATGCTATATTATTTAATTTTATTCTATTTTTCCTATTTGAACTGGGCTTGAAGATTTTCCTTTATTTATTTATCTTTCTAAAATAGGTTTTGGTTTGCATGATAGCATTTGGGTTTTCACGAAGATGAGAAGCAATCAGCCTGTGAAGAACCTAAGTTCACTAATCTATATGTAAAGAATCTGGAAAATGGGTTGACTGATGATCTCTTTCGGGAAAAGTTCTATGTATTTGGGAAGATAATCAATGCTATTGTAATGAAGGATGATTATGGGAAATCTCAGGGTTTTGGGTTTGTTAGCTTCAAGTTGCCAAAAGATGCTAAGAAGGCTATGTGGGCCATAAATGGTGCACAACTGGGTAAGTTATGTTCATTGTAGTTATTTCTGTTTGCCTAATTTGCAGGATCATTTGTTCAAATGAATACTTACAACAGGATCTTTGTTTGTTGGCCAGGACAAAAGAATCTCCATGTAGGAAGGGCTCAAAAGAAGGCTGAATGAGAGCAGATGCGAAGTTGCCAGTTCAAGGTATACCCAACAGTTTCTAAAGTTTCAGGTAATTTCTTTTTGTATGGATCTGTGATTGTCGTCAAACTTATGGTGAAGTCGTAATCTTAAACATATTGTACTCTACAGGGTTTGAACGTGTACGTGAAAAAACCTCATTTACTCTGTTGATGACAACGAATTATGTGAACTTTTTGGTACTTCTGGCAAAATAAGTTCAGCAAAAGTGATGCTCAATGATGAAGGATTTGAGTAGGGGATTCGGTTTTGTGAGTTTTTACACTTGCTGATTTCATCAATTATTATTTTAAAAATGCATTGCTCAAAGCATGTATGCCAGTTTGATTTTGTTTTGGGCAATGCATTGCTCTCATAAACATGATCTGAATGTCGATTAGATTCGTCTGTTCTGGGCGAATGCACATACAATATTGCCCAATATATGAACAGATAGTTGATGTCCGTAAAATAGTGAGAAACTTTGGTATTCTCGCGCCAAAATGTGTTTTCATCTTTACCTTGAAATTAATTCAAATTTTGTATCTTCAGAATTTGGATGATAAATCTAATTTTGATTTCATCATTTTCTTTTGTATGGTCTAGTGTTTTGGAGAAATGGGTATATCTAGTTTTGGATGTGTGCGTTGATTAGGTAATGAAAAAAGAATTTGTATTATTTTATTTTTTTATTAATGAGAAAAGCCGATGGCTAAAACCATTGAAAACGTCAACGTCCGCTTTTCTGACGGATTGTCCGACAGCTTTTAGCTGTCGGGGAAGGTCATTGCCGACGGTTTTTAGCCGTCGGCGTTTCCCTTTTTCCTTTTTCTTTTTTAAGTGAAAAGTTTGGTGTGTTGCAGTGGATGCGGCTGGTTGAGAGTCTTATAGTCTTGGTATGTCAGGTGGGTCTGAATGATCGTCACCCTGGACTAACATTAATGCTTGCATGCGGCTTCAAATGATTCTTTAGTATGTAATAGTTGCGTAGGGCGCGGAACCCACAACTGATTTCTAGGCGCTATAGTTGCGGAGTGACCCACTGCTTTATCATAATTGGTTATCTTTTTTTCTTTGTTTTGTGTATATTTTTTTCACTCTTTTTTATTTTCTGATTTTTTTTAAAAACAGTTTTTTTTTAGAGTCAAGCACAGAAATTAAGTGGCAAGCAGATGAAGGGACCAATATATACTGGATTATAGAATATAATCAAATGCAAAGACAAATGAGTACAAGAATTGTTGGAAATGAAACATGACCAGTAATTACTAGAATGCAAAAAGTAACTAATTATACTTGGACTAGTAGATACTGGAATAACAGAAAAGAAAATGGGACCAGTGTGAGCTGAAATTGTCAGTTGGTTAGTACGTTAGGAAGTTAGCAAGGATCAATACTATTATACTGGAATGAACTAAGTTATGAAACCCTAAAGAAATTAGAAAAACCACATGTTTCAAATTAGCCTAGACTAGTGGGGCTAGCACATCCCTAGTAGATACACATTCTGTGTGCGCCGCCCTGCAGATTTCTCAATCGTCCCGTCTGTGATGAGGACAGAATGAACGGAAGTTCACATGCCGTGTCACTTTTGGGATGATGCTCAAGTATGGGTAATTAGTTTGATTGGTCTTTACCTCATTGGCTATGTAATACCTTTTTAAGGGAGATAGAATGGTACATCCGGCGTGTTAGAATGTTTTGGAGTAGCTACTAGCCAAATTGTGGCTTAACTACGGTCAGCCAGAATCCGTAGAATTTTCGAATCGATGCAAGGTCCAAGGAACCCTCTATTAGAATGATTCTTATACCGATCTGCACCATAAATACTGAGTAAGGGTCATGGTTATGAAAAAGAAAGGGATTAGATACCATTTTCCGCCTATACACCTGTATGGTCTTTACTTAGTATGATTTTATTAATTTCTTTAGGGATTCTATAATAATTTATCAAATGGATAAAATTAAAGAAAATAAATGAGTAAAACTAATAATCAATAAAGAGAACCGCTTGGAATGTATAGAGTTGGAATTGATCTGCTTGAACAGGTGGAAAGAAGGGGAAAATCAGACACTTTTATTTGAAAAGAGATGGTCGGACGCTTCTGATCGTACTCCTACTCTTCATTTGAGCTACTTTGATGATCAACCATTGTAGAAATTGCTAATGGATTCACCAATTTACTTAGGGAAATCTTTAGCTTTCACTCTCTTGGTTCCTTGCCATTACTCCCTTTGTTTGGTCGACAAGGGTGTGAATTTATAGAAGAAAAATTAAGATAAGAGGAGCTATTGGCCGTCACTTAGACGAAACTAGGTTGATAGTGTGAGGGAACTTGATTGTTAGTATGAGGGTAGTGCGTTGCTTGCCTCATTTATTTATAGGTTGTTGTTGGTGAGAACGTGCCCATCATTTATTTATTAATGGTTTCCCCTCACTTTTTTCATCCTTTTGTCATCCGGTAATTAATACTTTCCGTCGGCAGTTCAATCCTACTAAAGCTTAATTAGCGGGTCCTATAGGGTCATGCCCTAAAATGAGCTTTGAAAAATGGTTGGACGGTGAATTTAAGGCACATACATCACTGTAACATCGGAGGTCTCACGTAATCCTCTTCGGCACAAAAAAGGTTCTGTCGTAGAAGAAAAGAAAAGAAAAAACTTATCCTTTGTCCCTTCCCTTTCCTTTTGAGTAATTATAGGTATAATAAGATTCTTTGTCGGCTACTTGGCTCCCGTGCTACAGACGCCTGGGTAACTCAGTATGCAATAGCGTGCTGAATAAATTCCATGGGTCCACTGCGATCTGTTATTATCCATACCGGCCATTCATTTTTCCACACATTTTAGTACATTATCCAAAAATTGAAGCATATCTAAAGCTCAAGCGGACCACACCACAGAAAACATGATTAAAATGACATCTACGGTTGAAACCTTCCTAGAGCCCCAAGTGATGTTTATTTGTCATCCGTCCTGTTCATTGGCCCTCCATGGCGTTTATTTGAGATCCAAACTGTTTGTAAGTTAACACAGATATGGAATAAGGGAAAACATAAACATCAGCTTGATCGAAAACTTCTGTGGCCCCAAGAAGTTTTTAAGGGCAGTCGTTCAATCCCCACTGTTTTCTGTGGTGGGGTTCGGTTAAGATTTGGATCTGCCTCATTCTTTGTCTCATGCCCTAAACTGAGCTCTCCAAGTGGATGGACGGTGTGGATACAATACATCCATCATAGTGGGGCCCACGAAACGTGATGACGTCACTTCAGTAGGAGCGAGTCTCGCTACTGTCATTCATGTATGTCTTTGTTGTGCCCGTGGCGTTACCTAGAAGCTGAGTATCCTATCCTTTGCTTTCCGCGTACATAAAGTAGTAGCGTGGAATGAATTAAACAGAGAGAGGAAGCATCAATACCTCATTATAAACGAATGAATTAAGCAGAGACATTCATCTTCTTCATCCAACAAAGCTTAAGATAACTTCAATGGCTGACAGCTAAGGTACGTTTTTTTTTTTTTTTTTTCATGATTCAACACAAGATTTTCATATTGGAATCCACTGAATAACATTCATAGGTGAACATTCTAATTTTCTCATAAAAGTAATTACCACAATTATCTTTGTCCATACCATAGATTCCTAATATCTAAACGTTCACATACAACACAGGATGTGAACTTTCTCGTAAAACGGTTTACTTCCTGTGAACATGGTCAGGTAGATCATATGTTGTCCACCGATTTGAATGGTATTGCCAGTGGAAGAGGAGTTGCAATCCTCAAGGGATTTGGAGTTTTGGAGAGCTTTTGGGGAAGATGGGTTTTGATTTGGGAAGAGGAAGGGTGTAAATGGTGAAGGAAAATGGCGAGGAAGGGGTCTTAAATGTTGGAAACGTCAAACCCAAACAGACGTTTCAGCGTTATCTCCCAGCACCGTTTCAAGTTTTGAATTCCATGAACGTTTCCAGCATTATCTCCCAGCTCCACCGTTCAAACTTTTGAATTCTTATGTTCTGTTACATGCACCTAATGAATATCAGAGAGGATAGTTTCGTAATTTCACAAAGACTCCGGATGACTATAAATTGCTTCCCTGTATCCGATTGTAGCTAAGAAATGAAAAATAACAATTTCCAGCAGCTTCTTTTGTAAAAGAAAAAGAATTTTTTCTCTATCTGTGACTGGCTGAAGCCAACAGAAAAATCAGATTCACAGTCCTAACAATCCCTGTTCTTGCTGTGCACTGTACAGAAGCAGGTTCTTACAATCAGTCCCAACAAACTGGTATCAGAGCACAGGTTCATATCCTACAGGAAATTTTTCTAGCAGTTTTTTCAGCTAAGTACAGATTTTTGTTGAAAGAAAAAATCTGTTTAAGAAAAGTCTTTTTTGGTTCCCTGGTTGGAAGTTATCAGCAGTTTTTTCAGTGAAAAATTCAGATTGCAGCACCAAGTTTTTTTTCTGTTTGAAGTTGCCAGCGATTTTTTTTCCAGCAAGGAAAGAAACATCTGTTCCAGCAGTTTTTCAGCCGAGAAAAATATCTGACTTCAGCAGTTTGTTTTTTTTTTCAGCCAAAAATCTGTTCAAAAACAAAATTCAGATTTCAAAAAAAAAATCCGTTAAAAAAAAATCAATTTTCAAAAGTTCTTCCAGCTAAAAAAAAAACTATTTTTCTATCTCCCTTCATTAAAAAAATTCAGTCATTCCTTCCTTAAAAAATAGAAAAGATGGCCGCCTCGATCCAGCCGCAGATTCCAAAGTTATCTAAGGATAACTATGAAAACTGGTGCATCCAGACGAAAGCACTATTCGGGTCGCAAGATCTATGGGAGATTGTTACCGATGGGTATGTAGAACCCACAATGGAAGAAGAAGCTCTCTACACCGCTGATCAAAGGGCGGTCCTCAGAGATCAAAGAAAGAAGGACAAGAAGGCTCTGTTTCTTGTTTATCAAGGGTTGGATGAGTCCACCTTTGAACGGATCACTGAAGCGACAACATGCAAGCAAGCATGGGAGATTCTTAACACAATCTTCAAAGGAGTTGATCGTGTGAAGAAGGTTCGTCTCCAAACTTTTAGAGCCGAATTCGAGACCTCACACATGAAGGAAGGTGAGACCATTTCTGATTTCTTTTCAAGGTTACTTGTTATTGTTAACAACTTGAAAAGAAATGGTGAAAAGATCGAAGATGTACGAGTTGTTGAAAAAGTACTTCGATCCCTCACAAGCAAATTTGAACATGTGGTTATTGCCATAGAAGAATCAAAGGACTTAAAAAATCTGTCCATTGAAGAATTGATGGGCTCGTTGCAAGTGCATGAGCAACAAATGCAAAAGAATGCCGGTTCAACACTTGAACATGCTTTAGAGTCTAAGTTGACTCTAAATGAACAAAAGAATGGCCATACACAACGAGGCGGCTGTGGCACTAGCAATCGTGCAAGAGGCAGAGGGCGTGGATATTATCCAAGTCAATCACAAAATCAATAAAAGACTATCAATTTCGGTGGAAGAGGAAATGGTAGAGGTCGTTCCATGCGTGGACGTGGAAATACAAAAAATATTCAATGTTACAATTGCAACAAGTTCGGCCATTATGCTTCAAACTGTTGGAGCAAACCAGTAGATCAAGATGAGCATTCTGATTATGCAGAAGCATCAAATCATGAAAAAGAAGACTCCACACTTCTTCTTGCACAGGAAGAAGCATGTGATCAACATGACGTGTGGTATCTCGACTCTGGTGCGCGAAACCACATGTGTGGAAAGAAGGAGCTGTTCGTGGGAAGCGACGATGCTTGTGGCAATGTCAGTCTAGGAGACTCATCAAAAGTTCCTGTGAAAGGTAAAGGAAAAGTTAAAATCTATCAGAAGAATGGTGTGCCGAATTTTATCTCCAATGTGTATTACGTACCAAACATGAAAAGTAACATCCTCAGTATCGGCCAACTCCTTGAGAAGGGGTATGTCATACACATGGAAAACCATTCTCTCTTTGTAAGAGATGCACACGAGAGACTTGTGGCTCAAGTCCAAATGGCGAAGAATCGCATGTTTCCACTCCATATTTACACAAAAGCTGAGAAGTGCCTCTATGGACTCGTGAAGAATGATTCATGGAGATGGCATCTTTGCTTTGAGCATCTCCATTTCAGTGGCCTTAGACTCTTATCCTCATCAAGCATGGTGCATGGCTTACCGGCTATTAAAGTTCCAGAACATGTGTGTGAGGCATGCACACTTGGCAAGAAACAAAGGAACTCCTTTCCGAGTGGAGTATCCCGAAGAGCCAAAGAACCATTGCAGTTGGTTCACACTGACATCTGTGGACCATTGGAGCCAATCTCTCTTGGAGGTAATAAATACTTTATTACATTCATTGACGATCTCAGTAGAAAATTTGGGTGTATGTAATCAAAGAAAAGTCTGCTGCTTTTACTATTTTTAAAAATTTTAAGGCCCTTGTAGAAAAAGAAAGTGGTCTTAAAATCAAAACTCTTAGATCTGACAAAGGTGGAGAGTACACCTCGAATGCCTTTCGAGAGTATTGCAGGGAACAAGGCATCAAACAACAACACACTGCAGCCTACACACCACAGCAGAATGGCATTGCGGAACAAAAGAACCGCACCATCCTTGACATGACAAGAACCATGCTCAAAGAGAAAGGCCTGCCAAAGAGTTTCTGGGCAGAGGCAGTTGCATGTACTGCTTACCTGCTCAATCGGTGCCCAACCAAAAGCGTAAGAAACATGACACCACAGGAGGCATGGAGTGGCTACAAACCAAGCGTGAAGCACCTAAGGATCTTTGGGTGTGTCGCCTACGCTCAAGTTTTAGAAGCAAGAAGAAAGAAACTTAATGATCGTGGTGAGAAGTGCATCTTCATCGGCTACAGTGAAGTATCGAAGGCATACAAGCTCTACAACCCACTAACTAACAAGGTGGTGGTAAGTAGAGATGTTATATTCTGCGAGGAAGAAGCTTGGAAATGGAATACGGAAGATTCAGCCAAAGAAAATCAAGTTGAGGTTGAAGAACATGAAGAAGATAAGCATGAGAACCAGGAACAGACACCTGCAACACCCTCTTTCGCCGAACCGTCTGCACTCAGAAGTCCAGCGATACATTCCATCTCCTCTGGAAGTATTCCATCAAATTAAAATTCAGTCATCACGTCATTATCCAATTCTCCCTCACCCATGGCTCCGATCAAAATGAGGAGCCTCAATGATATATACGCCGAAACTGAGGAAGTAAATTTGTTCTGCTTATATGCGGACCATGAGCCTCTCACATTCGAGGAGGCCGTGAATGAAGAATGTTGGAGAAAGGCTATGGAAGAAGAGATCCATGCTATCGAGAAGAATCAAACATGGGAGCTGATCTCACTCCCTCAAGGCCAAAGAACTATTGGCGTCAAATGGGTGTACAAGATCAAGTGAAATGCTGATGGTGAAATAGATCGCTACAAGGCAAGGCTCGTAGCAAAGGGTTACAAACAGAAGTACGGGGTGGACTATGAAGAAGTCTTCGCTCCTGTTACTTGCCTTGACACTGTGAGGATGATTATCTCCCTTGCAGCCCATCACAGTTGGATGATTTACCAACTTGATGTGAAATCTGCATTCCTGAATGGAATTCTGGAAGAAGAGATCTATGTTGACCAGCCTGAAGGTTTTGTTGTTCAAGGGGAGGAACACAAAGTGTATCGACTAAAGAAAGCTCTTTATGGGTTGAAGCAAGCTCCTCGTGCTTGGAATGCACGCATCGACAATTATCTTCAAGAGAACGGCGTCGCTCAATGTCCATATGAGCATGTTGTCTACATCAAGAAAAATGCTCATGGCGACATCCTCATAGCATGCCTATATGTTGATGATCTCATTGCTCACAGGAAACAATCAGGCGATGTTTGAAGAATTCAAGCATGCTATGTTCAATGAATTCGAGATGACTAATGGTGGATTGATGTCCTTCTTCTTGGGCATCGAAGTAAAACAACAAGTTGGCGACATTTATATATCACAAAAAAAGTATGCCAAGGAGTTGCTTAAAAAGTTCAAGATGGCAGACTGCAATGCCGTGAACACGCCTGTAGCAACGGGCTGCTGACAAAAGAAGGAGAAGGAAGAAGCGTGAACTCGACTCTGTTCAAGAGTCTGATTGGAAGCCTAAAGTATCTCACAATCACAAGGCTGGATATCGTCTACAGTGTTGGGCTTCTAAGCAGGTATATGGAAGCGCCAAAAGAATCACACTGGCTAGCCGCAAAAAGAATCCTCAGGTATGTCAAAGGAACAATGGAATTTGGTCTTTTCTATCCATACGAAGATGAAGCAATACTGTATGGATACTCAGATAGTGATTGGGGAGGTGACCAAGATGAAAGAAAAGCACCACGGGATATGTCTTCTATCTTGGATCGACTGCTTTCACATGGAATTCAAAGAAACAAAGTATTGTTGCTTTATCCACATGTGAAGCAGAGTATGTGGCAGCATCGTCCACAGTCTCTGAAGCAATATGGTTGAAGAACATGCTAAAAGAGCTGAAACATTCACAGGAGGAATCCACTGTTATATATGTGGATAACAAGTCGGCAATTGAACTTGCCAAAAATCCGGTACAGCATGGAAGGAGCAAGCACATTGATACTAGGTATCATTTTTTAAGAGATCAAGTAAAGCAGAAAATGGTGAAATTGGAGTATTGTCATACAACTGAACAGGTGGCAGATATTTTTACCAAGGCACTATCGACAGATGCATTCAGACGACTAAGATCGATGCTTGAAATGAAGCACTTTTGGTTTGAAGGGAGTGTTGGAAACGTCAAACCTAAACGGACGTTTCGACATTATCTCCAAAGACAGATTTCAAGTTTTGAATTCCATGAACGTTTCGACATTATCTCCCAGCTCCACCGTTTCAAACTTTTGAATTCTTATGTTCTATTACATGCACCTAATGAATATCGAGATAGAGATGGTTTCAGTAATTTCACAAAGACTCGGATGCCTATAAATTGCTTCCACTGTATCCGATTGTAGCTAAGAAATGAAAAATAACAATTTCCAAATGACTTCTTTTGTAAAAGAAAAAGAATTTTTCTCTATCGTGACTTCTTTGAAGCCACAGAAAAATCAGATTCACGGTCCCAACAATCCCCTGTTCTTCTTTGTACCTGTCTGACGAGTTCTTACAATCAGTCCCAACATTAAACCCCTTTTGCATAGGAAACGGATTAGCTGGTGTACCACACACCAGTCGTGCGAAGACGAGCGGTGACGCTCCCCGAGCTCCAAGTTGTACGAACGGTTCAAAGGGGAGACGGATTGGCTACTCCCCTGACACCATGATGTATGTGTTTCATCGATTTTTATAGATCATTTCAGGGCTTGATAGAAAACATGATAGGGATATAAATTTTAGGTGGACCACACCACAGGAAACAAATAATGATTGAATATGCACCATTAAAATCCTCCTAAGGCCCACTCTACTGTTTATTTAACGTCCAATCTGTTGATTAGGTCATAAAGAACCAGATGAAGGGAAAAAAAATAAATATCAACTTGATCCAAAACTTTTATAACCTCCAAAACGTTTTTAATGGTCAACGTTCATTCAACACTGTTTATGTAATGTGGTGCACTTGAGATTGAGATATACCTCATTTTTTCTTTCATACTATAAAATGATCTATAAAAATAGATGGACAGCATGGATGAAGTACATACATCATGTTGGGGCCCACAGAGCACCGACCATCAGCCGATGGTTGGTGGCAGAGGAGTAGCCAATCCGTTTCCATTCAAAGGAGATCAAAGTTACATGGCCCCACGGCAATGTATTTATTATATCCACGTCGTTCATCCATTTGTCGAGATCATTTTATAGTAAAATACAAAAAATAATCATATCCAAACATCAAATGGACCCACCACAAATAGCAGCGCAGATAATGATTTTCACCGTTAAAATTTTCGTAGGGCCAACCGTAACTTTTATTTTCCATCCAATATGTTCATAAGGTCACAAAGATAAGAGGAAAAATAAATTTCATATTGATCCAAAACATTAGGAACGCCAAAAGGGTTTCAATGGTAGACGTTCAATCCCCCACTTCTTTTTGCAGTGTGGTCCACTTGATCATTAGATCTGTCTTATTTTTAGTCTTAAGCCTTAAGACAAGCTCGCAAAATAGATGAACAATTTGGATATAACACATACCTCATGATGGGACCCACAAAACTTGTTGACGTCAATACATCAGTTATATAGCTGATGTGCAGTACACCAGCTCCAACGTGTAAGACCTCCCTTTCCATCTTTCTTTCATTTTTTTTAAGAAAAAAAATAAAATTATATGGACCCAGAGTTGAGCCAGGATCGACTGGGTTGCCCTGTCCCACTTTCTTGGCCAGCCATCCACAGTTGACTTAAACGGTGACATGACAGGGTCGACCGGGTCACCCTAGTCCTCCGTTGGTCAGCAACCCGAGTTGGACGGGGTGGTGGCAGGGTTGACCTGGTCACCCTGGTCCCCCATTGGTCAGCAACTTGAGGTCAACCGAGTCACCCCAGTTACTTAGGGTCAACCAGATGATCCACTGTTTGAATTTCAGACATTTATTTTATTTTATTATTTATTATTTATTATTAATATTATTTTGTTTGTTATTTATTATTTATTATTAATATTATTTTGTTTGCTTGGTGTGCCACATAATTGGAATTTACTACCTAATCTTAATTGATTTTCGGTCACTAACAAATGTATATGATCAGAACGTCACGTGAAAGGTGAAACACGATTAAGCAGCATGGATAAACACATGCATCAATGTGGGCCCATGTGTAGTGCATTTAACAAAAAACCCACGGGAATCACTCATGGATTAAACGTACTTTTCATCCCACTTAATCAATTTGCACCAAACATCCTCTCACCGGATTTCTCTGACTTGAAATCTCTTTCCTCATTCCTCTCGGTCCACTCACTCCAATACTGGTCCATGATTGGTCTCTAACAACTAATGCTCCTACGAGTCAGATTACATCAATTTAGGGAATTCCCAAGTTTAAATTTTCTACACATGAGTTCACGCTAGTTAATAATCTGGGGTTGGTTCCTAGGGTTCAATATAACTAATTTTTAAAATCATATCTATGTCAGCGTATTCATTATGGTAAGTCCTTAGCCCACGATTCAGTTTAATCTCAAACTCATGATTTGATATCAACTTGTGATGTTCCAAATTTTAGGAGTTGAGTACATACTTGATCTCCGATATTTCGAGTATCACTTGAGTCTTTCGGAAATGTCATTTGGTTAAGCGTATACCAATCGTATCATGATCATGCGTAAGAAGTAAACTAAACAGTGCATATCATGGTTATCACAAGTGTACGAGGAAAAAAAAAAGTCCCATACGTGCATACATACATCCAACTAAGTTATAGAGTCCACCCAGCTAGGGACTTAATATACATGTCCAAACATAAAATGCAATAAGCGACCTTGTCCTCAAAAGGAAACCAAACTAGTGGTCCTAAAACGTCACTTTACATTTGGTTGTCCGCACACGGGAAGTGTAAGAACTCCTCGGTATGGTCCACATACTCCTCAACAAGTGTATCCTCTTTTAGGGCACCTGCATCGACAAAATCGTTTGGTTGGTGTTTTAAAACATCGTCCCGGGTTGGGGTGAGTGATCAATTCAGTGCTACTATTTACTTAAGTTTCATATGTTATCAAACAGATACAGGAATGACATAAAAGTCCTATATTTGGTTATTTAAATACGTGAATGACATGAAATGCGTATGCATGACCTGAGGTTTAATTATACCAATATAGAACCACATTAACACCATCACTAGTGAGGACGTCAACATATGCGTAATGGTTGGCCCGAAGTACAACCCAACAAATGTTATGGAGTGCATGATTAGCCAAGTGCTTATTAATGTTTAGTTCAAATAGCAAGTTGATGAAGCTAGGATACTACCGTCGAATCTCGGGTTTCTATTCGAATTACATGGGTTGTTGCGGCACTACACAGCTCCTTACCAGTATCACTTAATCCATTTTGGGTTTCCATTATATCAAGTCCATATACTTAAATCGGATTTATAGTAGGGTTAATCGTTCGAAGATGGCCACGACTAGGGTAAAGGTCGTCACCCGACCTCAATGTGTAGAAGGCACACCACTCGTATCATCAATATTATGATAGGGTCGTCGCGTACTTCTTACGTGCTAGCCGGTCACTACAGGGAGGTTCGTCACCCAATGTTTAACCAATATGGTAACCTCGTCACCCTAATGTAAGCCGATAGCCCAGGTACAATGTGTCATACCAGTATGTCTGGCCTCCAAGTCTCAACGGATCGTATCACACTAATGGTCATGAATGACCTCATTCTTTGGTGACGGCCGACATGGTATCCCAAATTCCACAATGTGTCTCAAACGTTTATCATCCATGCGATCGGGCCATGCAAGGGACTAATCTGATTGTCCAAAGAGAACCTTGGATAGACTGACATTGGGTGCAAGCAAGCCATGTAGCTCCAACTATTGTTGATTGCCTAAGTTCTGCCTTGGTCAGCTACATGCATGAGTTGGGGTGGGTAGATTCGTTGATCATCCCTTGTTTTCAAGGTTAAGTAAAGGCTCGACCTCTTCCTATCATAGCTTAATATGACGAAATCAGTAATATAATATTTATTTGACATCAACAGGGTTTCAAACTTATCTTAAATAATAAATGTATATGCAATTGTAGGTTGGAATTTACATGTGTCCACATTCAATACTCAACAAAATATGCAAAGAACATGGCCAAAGTTGTAAAAGAATAAAAAACCCTTTGAAATCTACCATTGCCATTTACAAACCCTAATCAACCACCAATAAAATAAGCATTAAAATGAGCATGCAGAGCATGAGATCTACCAATAATAATACTCTAATGCCCGGTTTTCAAAACCTTACTATATAAATCATTTTCCAAAAGCTCGAGTGTTAAACTTTAAAGATAGCCAAATTTTAGGTAATTTTCTTTTCTTTCTTTTTCAGAGTTAGCAGTTTAATGGAAGAGAAACAAATCAAAATTAAAGGAAATTCACATATACATTTAAAATATACGAGCGGCTGCCCATAAGGCTTATATAAACCAATATCGCAATACTTACAATTACAAAATAAAATAATTTAATATATAAAATAAAATAAATTGTAACTAGTCTTGAGCTATAAAATCATGTAGCTTCTCTTGGCAGATGCAGTCATGCATCCCTGATAAATATTGTACCCTACTCATCAATCTAGTCATGAATATCATTTAAACCACCTGCAAGACCTATATGGTTATATATTCGATGAATGAGTGGTCAACTCAGTGTGAATTTTCCTCAAGATTACACACCATTGCATTAGCTAAGCATAGTTTTAAATACGAAAACATATAAAACAATCGATAGTGCGATCTTATTTAAATACATGGGTGCATGACTACAAATTAACTAGGGATGCACATCCAGTTGGTCAAACGAATCGACCTTTCAAACAGTCAGCCCATTTATGCAAAACAATGACTTTTTCAAATAGTCATCTCATTCATGCATCAGAATGAGTCTTTCAAACAGTCGACCCATTCCTAATAAGAGAATGGACTTTTCAAATAGTCAATCCATTCACACAAGAAAATGAGTCTTTCAAATAGTTGGCTCATTCAATTTGCAAGAGAACGTATCTTTCAAACAATTGACATGATCAAGTAAGAGAATGAACCTTTCAAACAGTTGGTCTATTTAAGCAAGATAATGGGTTTTTCAAACAGTCGACTCTTCAACTTGCAAAGGAACGAGTCTTTCAAACAGTCAACTCGCTCATGTAAAATAATGAACCTTTCAAACAGTCGGTCCATTTAAGGAATATAATGGGCCTTTCAAACAGTCGGCTCATTCAAGCAATAGAATGAGTCTTTGAAACAACTGATTCATTTAATTGTCAATGAATGAGTCCTTCAAATAGTTAAGATGCTCAAGTAAGAGAATGAACCTTTCAAATAGTTAATCCATTCAAAATACAAAAATGGTCGTTCGAATGGTGCGCTAATCTTTCAAACAGTCAATCAAGCACCCAATAACGCCCAAGTGCCATGAACGCATGATTAACCGAGCCATTATTATTCTAATTTACAAGCAACCAATTTAAGAAAGCTCAAAGGTCACTATGGGGGAGGGGGAGTCGTCACCCAGCATAGGCTGACAACTCGGGCATAATGTCCCTTACCACAATCTCTGGCTAATGAGACTCCAACATTATGATGTTTAATAATGTCCTTGTCAACCAGTGGCCAATCATAGTTTAACGAATGACACATACCATCACATGGTCATACAAAATAATCCATCAAGCCGCTTAGGGCGAATATATAGCAATCCATGGATGGTAAGCCTACATCAATCTTCCATTTAATCCATTAATCAAAGTAGCCACTAGGTCGAGGGTCCATTATAATTGCACTCAATCAAGTTACATCCTAAGTCAGAAAGTACATATATAAGTGGGATTTTTCACTAATAGATGTAGCAATTCAAGTTTTACAACAATCCTTAAGTATGAGAAGATATTCAATACAACATGTATATATATATATATATATATATATATATATATATTCATACAAGATAAATGTTGAGCATATAATTTGATAATCAGATTCAATAACTAACACAAGTAATTATGAATTAAAGATGTCAGTTATCAATTGAAATTAAAATTGAACTATCACTTAAGCTAACATGGAAGATGAAAGCTTAAGGGGAAAAATTCATCACCTTATGTTTTGAATCGCCTACAATGTCGCTAGGAAGTGCGTGTGCCCTTAGAATCAAATCAACCGCGTTAATCCAATTTGTAACTTGACTTGACCTCAATTCGATATCCATACTCCAATGTCATTGAACTCAGCTAGCCCACCGAGTCAACTGATCACCTCATGCTCCCCCAACTTGGATCGACCCGGCAATCACAACATCCATCTAATGGGTTTGAGGGAGAAACACCCTACTAACTATTGAGTTTGATGATCTAGACCCAAAGCAAAACACACTCAGAACTGAGTCCGTAACTTACTAACTCAGTTATACAAGGATTGGAATCGGTTCGACTCGGTTAGGAGCCAAAAGCCAACATCTTCTCTCATCTTCTTCTTCGATTCTACTTTTTCTTCCTCTCCTTCTCTTTCCTTATATTTTCTTCATTTTATTTTCTTTTCTTTTCTTTCCTACTATGCCCAGTAGAGTGGATGGGCTAGACTAGGCCCAACCCATATCCAACACGCTAACTCGACTCAACTGAGTTGAGCAAGTCAACCATACAACTATTGACTCGACTTGATGTGAATTGCACCCCACTCAGCAGCCCGATGCACTCTCCTTACTCTCTCATTTCTCTCCCTCTCCCTCTTCTTCCTTTCTCCTTCCTCTCTTCCTCTTCTTTTGTTATAACGACCAATAGGGTCCGGACTTGACCCAGCTGAGTCTGAGTCATTTCATGACTCAGTTCGAGTTGATCTGGTGTAGTGACACGCGCGCGCGCACACACACACACACACTCTCTCTCTCTCTCTCTCACTAGCTTCCCTATCTTCCTCTTCTTGCCCTCTCTCTCGCCTCCATTTCCTTACTGCTCCTTCCCTTTTCTCACCCTGTCAATGAACCAGGGCAGAGCTGGGATCAGCCTAACTCGGACCACGACTTGTCTTGCCCCGATGCGATGCAACAATGACCCTCTCTCTCTCTCTCTCTCTCTCTCTCTCTCCCTCTCTCTTTCTTTCTTTGGTTTCTATTTCTGAGAAGCTCTAAAAGGGAGGCTATATAGGCTATACTAATCCATTTCTAGATGCCCCTAATCGTCAGATTAGCTATGAGCCAACGGCTCTCAACCGATCGAATTTGAGACAATGATCGTGGCTTCTGATTGCATGGCCCCTATTAGTCACCATGGAGGAATTTCTGACACCATGGCCACCCTAACGAACGTCTTAGATCAGTGAATGGGCCTCACCAACAGCTAATGGGTTTCCCGATCAAATGAAGAAGATGACCTAGCTGTTAATGGTGGGTCATCATCGAGTGGTTGATCTTATAATTAGTAATGTATAGATGGTGTGGATTTGTCCCATGATCACTGTGGGACCCACCAAATGTGCAGTTATTAGCATTTTCACTTAATGGATCTTGGTTTCAACATTCGACAATGACTCTCTTGTTGCAATGGAAACCCCATAGTGCGGAGTGAATGAGGTGCTGGGATGGTCTGGAATGGAAGGTTGAGATTGAAAGGAGTGGAGGCATGCAGATCACAATAGCCGGCAGCAGACGAAACAAGATTTCCAGTTTTGAAAATACGACCACACGCAAGTCTGGTTTGGGCTGAAAATTGTGCGTGCACATGGGTTTCAATGTGCAAGAAGGGAAGGGCGAGGGTTTGGTCGGATTTGAATGGCCAACGAGATGGACGGTTTGGATCATCCTCTTTATCCTCAAAAGTGGCCCATTTAACGATCGAACAACATTCGTTCACTTGCTGACGAAAACACGAAAGAGGGAGGAATTCTTTCTCTTTAAGGGAAACCACGGGTTAATCCTAGTTTGACCGTGTCTATGGTCTGGTGTACCGCAGGTGCACAGTCACTATGGTACACAGCCAATTGTGGGGTCCACAATGTTGTTGGATGAAATTCACTCCATCTATTTTCTTTAGGGGTCCCCACCAGGGCCTCTGAACAAAAACCAGGCAAATCCAAAACTTAGGTGGGCCCCACGACTTGATTTTGGCCCCATTTGTAGATTCTCATCAATCCGACGGTCGAGTCATCTTCAGATCCAACTTTCACGGTTCCTAAGGGTTCTTAATCGATCCTAGAAGAAATTTAATGGTTGTTACTATAATCAAATGGTTGGATTATTTGCCTAAGTAATGGATTTCAACATTGAATGACATGGCCTGATAAACGGTGGATCTAGTGATTTGGATCTTAATTTAAGTTGATCTAAGGTTAAGACATTCTATAGTCCACATTGAACAACTTCAATGGTTTATAGGGCTGTCTAATTGCGACCTAAAGGTTGATTTAATAACCCGGTGGTTGAATTAGGTAAATCAAGTGTGGGAATGATCGACAAAACATTGTAGATCTCGTTGTTCAGACTCTTAAATCTAGGACGAATGATTTGATGGTTGAGCTCACGATTAAACAGGTTTCTAATCTAAATTAGTGATTAGTCTTATAATTGTATGGTTGGATTTGTACAAATTTAAGTAGATTGTTAATGACCATGATGTAAAATGAACAAATAGAGGACCACGTGATCTAATGCCTATGATAGACACTGTGTAGTTAAATTGCCTACTGGGTGGTTCAAATCCTAAATTAGGTTTCTCTGATGACTCGATGATCTATCTTGAAGATCAATGGATGGATGGCTTAATATATGGATGGAGATTACTTTCAATGGTCGGATTTAGATTGGAATGAATATGAGTGTCCAAGTAAGTTAGGTTGGTATTTATACTAAGTTAGCTCACACAGTAACACCTGAGTACTAAAAAGTACGAGGTATTACAAACACATACAATGATTTTTATAGCAAAGCATTTAAGGCATACTTGACTTTAGGATTTCTACAAAATAAAAAGGGATCATTGTCTATCACCCTCAAGGGTTGATAAACAGAAACCTAGGAGAATAATTTGCACCTTGCGTGAGCTTGCCCGACTCGGATTTGTTCCTGAAGTTAGGATTTTGAAAACAGTCACCGAAACCTAAATGATTCGAACAAGCCTTGTAATGTTTAGAAAAACTCAACCCTAACATCATGATTTGGGGATCTAGGTTTAAAGTTTACCTTCAATGATTGCAGAAAAAGATCCAACGATGGATTTGGTCATGGCTAGATTGCTAATCGGACGGGAAAGAAGCAACCTTCACAATCAGTCTCCCTCTCACACACAATTTTCCTCTCTCTCTCTCTCTCTCTCTCTCTCTCTCTCTCTCTCTCTCTCTCTCTCTCTCTCTCTCTCTCTCTCTCTCTCTCTCTCCCCAAGGCTAGGGTATGAAAATTCGTATGAGGAGAGGGGGTGTGAATAAAAAGGGTATATATTTATAGTTTCGGAATGTACACAAATGGCTCCAAATGCTAAGTCTTCATTATACTAACCCTATGGGGGTGGTTTCGAACCATGAGAGCCTACAGGAAAATGCACAAGTCGATCCAAGTCAGGGGACAGGTGCCCCATTAGGAGATCTATGTTTGGACATAGTCATCCGATGATCGGACATGCTGATCGATGAATAAGGTCCCAAAATCAGTTCGACAATCACCATTGGTTGATCGAGGGCGTGGCTATACAGATATGCGTAGGGGAATATCTTAAGTCGACGCTCCAAGTTTGGCCATGATCTGACGGTCCGAAGGTCACAACTTCGATAAAATGGGTCAGGTGATCATTTCACTTAAATCTAGGCTATTAACTAAGGTAATCGCACAACTCATGCGCCCGACTTGCAAGCTGAAGTTGAGCGATTCGAGGTGTCACCTTGGCTCAATATTGGCAGTAGACATTAAGCATGGTAAAACGGATGGTAATTTATAATTTTGAGACCAATAGATCAGAACGTGTGGTGTAGCCCTAATTTAGTTAACTTGGGTATTTATGGAGTATGTTAACTCTCGAGACTCCTTATGAGTGTCAACAAGTGGAGGAATTGTCTAAATTCACCCACCACCTATTTGTGATGTGCAGGAACGGTTGTTCGACTCCAATTTCCTTAAATCCATCATTTATAGCATAATTAAGGAACTAAGTTGAACTAGTACGACCATCTGACAGCTTCACTCGCGTATGTACTGGGGTTTCTACGCAAAATTTTATAGAACGTTACAACCATGTCCCCTGCTTCTGATCATTCTTGTCAATTGGATCCCATAACCTTTTTTAGCCAAAATTTTCATTTGCGTATTTCAAGAAGATACACTATTTTGCCTTGTCATCCAGTTTGGAACGCTTATTTTTTAGAACATGCACAAATGATCGGCAACTAAACACCTTTTAAGTGTTCATAGGAAATATATTTTCTGGTCTATATGCTTTTTGCAACATCTCTATTTAGAAGAGCTGAAAGAAATAGATTAATTAAGTATCAAGCGACACACAGCATGCATCTCTCCAAAATAATTCTAGTAATTTAACATGCTAAACCATATACCTGATTCTATCTAAAATAGTGAGATTCATTATTTCTAGTACACCATTGTACTATAAAGTCTTAGGAATGGATTGCTCATACCTTTTTGTTACACTATTGTAGCGGCAGAATATCAAATCCACGAGATTAATTTTCCATCTAAAATCTTCCTAAGGTTACAAATACCACGAAACACAAATAGCAGCTTGATCAAAGCTTACGTGGCTGGAAAAGTTTTCAACAGTAGGCATCTACTTCTCACTGTTTACCATAGTGTGGCGCATTTGAGCATTGGATCTACTCAAGCAACCGAATTTCTTGAGGATTACGTAGACTAATCAGAAGTGGCTGCTCAGGAATTACTGTGCCTTCTTAACACGTATTTGATAACAACAGGTTCCCCTGCTTGTCACGGACCGTAAATTTCTGTTGTCCTTCACCCTGATTGGTCCACATTAGCACTGCTGCATTAAATGCAGTATGTGATGACGTGGCTCAATCAGATTTCCTATTTGTGGGAAGCTGGCAAGCAGAGGATCCGGATACATTTGGCAATGTCAACGTATAGCAGCATATGGTGAAAAGCAGGGAAACTGATGTGCGCCATCAGCGTACATGATGGGAACGGATTGGCTACTCCACTGCCACCAGCCCCTGCAGCTGATGGTCGGTGCTATGTGGGAACCACCATGGTATATGTATTTCATCCACTTTTACCGATCATTTTAGGGCTGTATACCAAAAATGTGGACCACACTGCAGGAAAACAATGATGATTGGATATCCACCATTAAAATCCTCCTATGGCCCACTGTACTGTTTATTTGACATCCAATCTGTTGTTTAGGTCATACAAACCCAGATGAAGGAAAAAAACAAAGATCAGCTTGATCCAAAACTTTTATGCCCCCAATAAGTATTTAATGGTTGACGTTCATTCAATACTGTTTCTGTAATATGGTCCAATTGAGATTGGGATATATCTAATTTTTGGTTTCATACCATAAAATGATCATAAAAATATATGGACGGCATGGATGAAACACATACATCATGGTGGGGCCCACAAAGCATCCATCACCAGCCATTGGCCGGTGGCATGGGGAGTAGCCAATCCGTTTCCGTACATGATAGTCTAGTCAGATATTCATCAATCTTGACCATCCATTAGTTTTTCCATACTATTCATGAGCGAGTTTTAAATATTAATAAAAGAAAAAGTAGAGATTGAGATGAGGATGCCATCCTGTTAAGTTAAATAATTGAAGATAGTTAATTTCCTTTTCCTTGTCAAATAGGTGTGATGGACTTTGAAAGCTAAGGAAACGTCAAGTATCAGAGAGAAGAAGAAAAAGAAATGGCAGAGAGTGCTGTGAACTTCTTAATACAATACTTGGGGCCTTTGCTGGTGAATGAAGTGCATTCGTTGAAGGGGGTCCGCGGAGAAGTCCGTGAACTCATAAATGAGTTTGAAAGCATCAGATCCGCTTTAAAGGATGCCGATGCAAGACAAGATACCGATGAAGTCCTCAAGACATGGGTGAAACAAATAAGAGAAGTGGCTTATGACGTTGAGGATGTTCTCGACGAGTTCATGCTCGGCCAAGCACAAAAGCAGCAGGGTGCTCGGGGATGCATCAATTTTCTTCGTAAACTCATCAAGCAGCCTATGCTGCGCCATAAGACTGCATCATCGATACGAAATATCAAAACCCGAGTCAGTAAGATTAAAGAAAGAAAAGATGCTTACTCTCTGGACAGTACGGGGCAAACTTCAAGCTCCAAAAAAGAGAGTGATCAATCGTATGATCCTCGACGGAAAGCTCTTTCCGTTAAGGAAGCTGATCTTGTGGGCATCGAAGTGCCAAGAAAGGAATTGATTGAACGGTTGGTCAATGAAGATTCAAGACTTTTGACGATTTCAGTAGTCGGGATGGGTGGCCTTGGCAAGACCACTCTGGTAAAGAAAGTCTATAATGACCAACAGGAGAAGAAATATTTTGAAACATATGCTTGGATCACTGTCTCACAATCGTTCAAAGCGGAGGAACAGCTTCGAAGCATGATAAAGCAATTCTTCAAGGTGAAGGAAGATCCATCTCCCCAAGGTTTAGACGCGATGCCACATGACGAGCTCATACAAGTGCTACGGAGCTACTTGCAGGACAAAAGGTATGTACTTGTTCTTGATGATGTATGGGAGGCAGACGTATGGAATGACATAGGCGGTGCATTCCCCGATAACGAAAATGGTAGCAGGGTAATGATCACCACTCGCAAAGATGACGTTGCATCATCTACTTGCGGACCCTCCAATCACATCTACCGCCTTCAGCCTCTGCTTCAAGCAAATGCATGGTCCCTCTTTTGCAGGAAGGCGTTCAAATCAAACGAGGAGAACAGCTGTCCTCAGGAATTGAAGGAGCTTTCTCAAAATTTCGTCAAAAAATGCCGAGGACTGCCTCTTGCGATTGTCGCATTGGGTAGTATTCTGTCAATTAAGGACAAGGCGTATGTTGCGTGGGAGATGATTTACCGTAGCCTTGGACCAGAGTTTGAAAGCTATAACAGTCTTGGAAGAATGATGAAAATATTATTGCTCAGTTTCAATGACTTGCCTTACTACCTGAAATCATGCTTCTTGTATTTGAGTATTTTCCCCGAAGACTATCCGATTAAGCGTATGAAACTAATTCGCCTATGGATAGCGGAGGGTTTTGTAGAAAGAAAAGAAGGCAGGTCAAAGGAAGAGGTTGCTGAAGGTTACCTCAATGAGCTCATCGCTAGAAATCTCATTCAAGTGGCAAAACGGAAATTATATGGGAAGGTGGTCACTTGTCGCATCCATGATCTTGTGCGGGAGATGATTATTCCAAAATTCAGGGAGGAGCATTTCTTTGCATCTTCTGTTGAAGAGAACACAATGCCATATAACAGAATCCGGCGTCTGTCCATTTATAAAGACGAGAATTTTCCAAAATTTGATGCCTTCTCCTGCCTTCGCTCGTTGTTCATTTTTGGTGAGGAAGGACTATCTAATGCCCCTGCAATCACTTCATTTTCCGGCTTAAGGTTCTTGAAGGTGGTTGATCTTGAAAACACGTCCATGGAAATCTTTCCTGATGATCTCACAAGCTTGTTGCATTTGAGATACTTAAGCTTGAAGAATACAAAAATCAAGAAGCTTCCTAGTTCGTTGGGGAGGCTAAAGAACTTAGAAACATTGAATCTTAAGGGCACTTTCGTATGTGAATTGCCCATTGAGATTCTCAAGCTCAAGTGCCTATGCCACCTTCTGGTTTACCGCTATTGTCACGGGTTTTATTTTCCATATAATACTGCAGATGGAATTAAGGTGCCTGCTGGAATCGGGAGCATGAGATCCCTACAGAAGTTGGCATTCATAGAGGCAGAGAGTGGCATTATTAGAGAGCTGGGGAATCTCACCCAACTGAGGAGGTTATGCATTAACAAGCTAAGAGTGGAAGATGGGAATGATTTATGCACTTCCATTGAGAAAATGAATCACCTTCACTCCTTTTCTGTGACATCAATGGATGAGGAAGAGGTTATCAACCTGCATTCTTTATGGCATCCTCCGCTACCTCTTCAACGTCTATATTTGAAAGGGCGTTTGGAGAAGTTGCCTGAATGGATTGCCTCGCTTCATAATCTGGTAATAGTTTGTCTGAGATGGTCCGGATTGAGGGATGATCCACTCAAAGCCCTTCAATCTCTGCCCAATTTGGTGGAACTCTATCTAGGTCGAGCTTATGATGGAGAAGAGTTATGTTGCGAGGGTAGAGGATATCCAAGACTTAAGAAATTATGGCTCTTTGAGTTGAGCGGGTTGAAGAATGTGAGGGTGGAGAAGGGAGCAATGTCTAGCCTTGAAGAGCTATATATTAGACGTTGCGAAGAATTAGTGGAGCCGCCGTTGTGGCTCGAACACGTCACTAACCTCAAAGAACTCTACCTGTGTGGTATGTCGGAGGCTTTCTTGAAGGGGCTCAGAAAGGATGGAGCTGAAGAGTTAATGGATTCCATTCGCCACATCCCACTCATACGATATATAGACGCTCAGACAAATACTTATCGGGATTTGTCATGATTCTGAAGAGTTAGTGGATTCCCTCCTTCCTATTTACACTTTATATTTTCGTTCTGTCTGTTGCTTTTTTTTTTTTTAATTGCATTTCTTTATCTTTTCTTTTTAATGAAATTTTTACTGTTGTTTCAGGGAGGCCGGTTCCTCTAAAATTATATGGAGTGAGCTTTGTTTGTTCCTTGTATCTAAGCTATTCATCCGTTTTGACCATTCATTTTAGGGCATGGCCCTCCAGGTGATTAGATAGGCATGATTCTCGGGCATCCCATTAGCATGGGTTTCTTTTACTTGATGGACAGGTCAGATGGTATGCACATTTAACATGGAAGCGGATTGGGTGGTGTTGGGCGCTGTGGGGTCCACCTGATGTATGTGTTCTATCCATTGCCTTCATCCGTTTTGCCCGCTCATTTTAAGGCATGAGCCCAAAAATTAAGTAGATCAAGAGTTTTAGTGGACCACTACAAAAAAGTTATGGATCAATCTGATATTTGTCTTTTCCCTTCGTTAAGATTTTTGTGACCTTATCAACACATTAGATAATAAATAAACATTACGTGGACCTTAAGAAGGTCTCAACGGTTGGCTTTCAATCACCAGTATTTCCTCTCCTCTGTTGTGGTACACTTAAGCTTGGGATCTGCTTCATTTTTGGGTCATGCTCGACAAAGTGGATGTATGTGGCTTATCCATGCCGTCCATCTACTTTTCCAGCTTATTTTAAGGATTGAGTCCAAAATTTAAGAATACCCAAAGATCAAGTGGACCATACAATACCAAACAGTTGAAATAATAATTTCCACCGTTGAAGCCTTTCTAGGGCCCAACAGTGATGTTTATTTCTCATCCAACCTGTTCATAAGATCACATCGGATATAGATGATGGGAAAACTCATCCAACCTGTTTATAAGATCACACAGACATGGATGAATGGAAAACACAAACACAAGCTTGATCCAAAACTACTGTGGCTTCCAAGAAAATTTCAAGGGTAAACGTTCAATTCACATTGTTTCCTGTGGTGTAGTCTACTTGAGCTTTGCATATACCATAATTTTTAGTCTTAAGACCTAAAATTATCTAGTAAACTGGATGGACAGAGTGGATAAAATGCATTAATCATGGTGGACCCCACAGAGTTTACGCGGTACGCAATCCGCTTCCTTCAGAGATCCTCTGCAGATCCTGTTACATGCGGAAGGTAAAACGTCAAAATTCTATAGAGCCAACCATATTGTTCGGACAAGTTCCACTTCTTTAACAGGTGCACCTTCTTGTGTGCCCAAAAATGAGTGCGGTCCAAAGCGTTGGTGGGCCACACCTTGTGCCTCTAAGTTCATGCATTTATGCAGAGGTGTACATGAACCAAGCTAGCTCGGTTAGCTCACTCGACTCGACTTGAAAAGGCTCGAATCGACTCAGTTCGAAGCTGAGTTCGAGCCGAGTCGAGCTGATTTTTTTAGCTCGAAAATGAGTTTGAGCCAAGTTCGAGCTGGCCCATGCTCGACTCAACTTGGATCGAACCCAACTCGAATTGAAATTGGATCGAACCGGTTCAGTGATTCAGTTACTTTGATGTTGATGTTGTTCATCAAATGTTTGATGAAATGACTCAACAAAGTGTGGCCGGTGGCAAGGAAGGTATGTACATGAAACAAATACCCATTTTTTTTCCTGGATTTTATGTTGCCTAAAAGGTGTTTGATAAAATACCTCTAAAACCATTTTTGTTGTTTTACAAACAATGGGATTTTGAAGGTGCAGTCTAGGTGTTTGTGGAAATGCTGCACAGGCAAAGTTGGCTCGACCTTGGATCAAACTCAGCTCTAATTGGCCTGAGCTGCTTACCGAACCGAGCTGAGCTGGCTAGTCAGGCTCGAGGACTGAGACGAGCCAAGTTCGAGCTAAGGTCAACTAGTGGCCGAGCCGAGTCGAGCTGAGACCAGCTTAACTCGATTCTACTCGATGTACACCCCTACATTTATGTTTTGGTTCATGATTACTTTCAAGCATACATTTATTGGAAGAGAATTGCGTCCAACAATGGATTGGATGCATTCCATTGAAACTTTCTCTTATATGATTGTATTTTTATTTTTTTTGTAGGACCCGCAAACAAAGAAGGTGGATAGTGATGGACATCAAGAGCAAGCGTCATATCTCTTTGACTCTCGTTCTAGCTCTCTAGTTACTATTTTAGAACTCAATAAGTGACAATGTCACTTAGGCATTCCTTATTTCCAGTTTTAAAAATGTTGTTGCTTGTATTAGTTGTAGTTCATTGTGGCATGAGACTTGTAGGCTCCTAAAGCACCATAGGAGTGTTTTTTTTTTTTTTTTTTTGTTATAAAGAGATGGAATTGGAATTCGTGGATGGGGTAACTTGAGTAATGCATACTTTGTCATCTATTATTTTTCTTCTCCTTGTAACGGGGAGATCTTTAGTTCTTCTTTTTCTTCTTTTTCTAATTTAGAAATTGTCACGCCCCAAATCCGGAAATCGGATTCACATGAATCCCGATCATCGAATCCGATGCCGACAGCCTCCGTAGTACCCCATTCTCGGTTTCCAGCACCTATGCGCCAGATTCCGATCTTGGGATCATACAAGGAGGATTTTTTTTTTGTGTACATTTATCTCGTAATAAGCATAACCACAAATATACCCAAATCATGAAGGCGACATCATCATCACATATCCACTAATATAACTGTTGAATATAGTACTGAAAGGAAAATACATATGACAAAATCAAAACTCCAAAAGTCCGCTGCACGCTCTAAGCTCAATGCTGTTGCAACCTAACGTCACCTGCATGCATTTATTGTGCATAAGCTTATAGAAAGCTTAGTGGGTGATGAAAGAGTGTGCACAAGGTAAGTGCCAAGTAAGCAATATCAGAGTAATCAGAATAAGCGAAAATACTGGCAGTCCGTGAGTCATAAAATATCAGGGAATGTAATCTTTTCAAGTGAAGGCAATGATTTTCGAACAGGAATGATGGATAAACCTTATTTTGTTGTCTGCAATGGCTGCCAATTTCCGTCGACCAACAAAACAGAGGACTACATGACTGCCAATTTCAAACATGATGGCGGTCAGACGACGAGTTCAGGTGTGAAATTGAATGTCATCCAAGCCTTCCAAATTAGACACCACAAGTAAGGTTTTTTTTTTTTTTTTTTTTTTTTTTTTTTAATGTTGACAAAAAGGGGCATACGATCATGACTGTGCATTAGCTCTAAAACCAATCTTGACATATCGAAGATCGGTCGGAACCCGTACACATGGTCGACACTTCAAAGGGTACAACTCTACCATCCGAATAGGGTTTGCAATCGAATAAACCCTTATTGTCATCTCGCCATGGCGGCCAGTCAATGTGGGCAAATATGAAAACCCTTATTGTCAAGTCCAATGACCTGAAATCAGGCCCACCACCGAAGCTATCTGAATGCTTCACGGGACTTAGGAATGACTTAATTTATAGTCTTAATCCGGTCCTCTTAATCCAATAACGAACTATTTAGATTTAGTTTAAATAAACCCTTTAACGGTGGATTAGAAAATATTTCTGAAACTGAAAGAATTTGGCATACTTGATGCACAGTTGGCCTTGGTACCAACTATAAACTATATGCAGAATTGAAACTGATATAGTTATGCATCAAGTATGGATATCAAATAAATTGAATAAAAGTCATACCTGATTGGGAAGCCATAGCCATATTTCATTGTCGGAGTCTTCTCCACCTTACACTCTTTAACACTCTTTAGAGAAGCATGCGGATGGGAATAGAGTCAATCCTAATCCAACTAGAACATCGTGCATGTGACATATTTGCAACGCACCACCCCTTATACAATTTTAGATTAATCACAACTTTGTGGAGTCCATTGGTATTCTCGATCACATTATCCGACCCTTAGAAAAATCCAGAGCGTTGAACAATAGGCCCACGTTGTAGAATTCTTACAACTAGGTGATGAGATTTGCGATGGAAGAGAAAAATGAAGAAAAATAGGACCGAAGATTAAAGAGAACCAAAGCTTGCATACTAACCTCATTCCTATTAGAGATTTTCTCCAAGGAATTCTCGAAGAGAGGATTAGATACTAACAATTTTCTTTCTAACCATTTGCCGCGAGGATCTTGGCTCGAATTGTCCTAAGTCTTTGATCTTTCATGCCTTTTTTTTCTTCTTCTTCTTCTTTTTTTTCGTTTGCTAATAAAAGTGTTTTAGATATTGGACATGGATTGTCTACGACATCTTCTCTCCAAGGAACTTCCTTACAACTGAAGCTCTCGGTGAGGCCACTGTGATGTTTCTAATAAATTTGTCCCCTCAATAGAACGATGCTAATGATGAATGTGACTACAAGGAAGGATACCTTGCATCCATTTTTTTAGGTCATTTTATTACAGGAACTGAACAATGAGGCAGATCCAATGTTAGAAAATTGTTTTTGGATACACCGAAAATAAAAATAAAATGTGAAAAAATTTCTTTCACTAGGCTCAATCACGTAAAAAATTACGTTGTCCTTAAAGCATAATTCGCCCCCATATCAACTGCTGATGGGTTACAAACGAATTACTTCTAGGATAAGACAAGCCTTATCTGGATCCAGCGGACAGTAATCACGATGGGTCTACTATGGAACAGTTGAACGCAATAGATCTATTCTGATAGACGCAGAACAGTAGAGATGTTCACGGTATTATAAAAAGGTGATTTGGATTGTATCTGATCTGATAGGAGAGATGGTGTGTTGAGATGATGAAAATCGGACTGGAATGGTCCAGTTTATATAGGCATCAGGTAGTGGACCATTGCTAGGCGGCTATTAATGGTTCAGAATGTTTAGAAAACGTTTCTAACCATTGATCATTAACTCCAGCCATTTCTGGTCGTCGGATCAAAGGATCTGACCATTGGATCATCATGGTCCGTCTGTTTTCAGACCGTTGTGGCTTTCAAGGCAGAGAGTAGTTTTCAGAAACTGCCGAATGACCGTTTTCAGTCTCCTATAAAACCCAGACCATTTCAGACACCACCGCACACAGGCACTAACCAGACCTATCGCACCGCGATGCACACGTGCGAAGTGCAAGGTATGCCAAATAGTGTGACTACAGACACACTGCCCATGCCCTCGCCCATGCCCATGCCCGAGCGCGTACGTGCGTGTGTTCCAGTGCACTGGAACACGCAACCCGAGCATCTACACATCCAAAACACCAAGTAAGAATATTTTTCACAAGTCCACATATAAACCACAAAAGGATTTTAACCATTTCTGATGTGGGACAAAGCACACACTGCACTTTTTGGATTTGAAATTTTCGAAAAAGCGTTTTGACGGTAAAATCCCTAAATTTTGAATTTTTGAATTTTTTTTTTCAAAAAACCACTAAATTTCAACATCCAAAAACTCAAGTGGGTTGCACGATAGGAATAGTAAAGATTGAACATCCACCTTCGAAACTACCCCAAGTTAAACTGTGAAGGTTTTATGCCATCCATACCATTCATAACGTTATACCTGGTGGGATGAACTGAAAACAGAGAAAGGTTAGCCTGATCTAAAATTTTTGTGGCACCATGAATGTTTCACTGGGGGATGGTCAATCATCGTTGTTTCTCTTAGCAGGAATTATAGAGAAGGCAATCCGCGTTCAGTTTGGATATTGGGAACGTGCAGACGCGGATTTCACACCAAAACCTTTTGAAGTTTCTACGTTGGGAACCAAATGGGGCCCGATGTTTGTAAGAACCCGTTCATCCGTTTTTTGAGTTTATTTTAGGGCATGAGGCCGAAAATGAGCCGGATTCCATACTCATTTGACCGAAAACATGAGAATTGAATGTACACAATTGAAGTATTCGTTGGGATACATAAGTTTTGAATCATGCTAATATTCGTGTTTTCATTTCATCCCAATGACCTCATGAACGGTATAGATGCCATGTAAACATCACTGTCGACTCAGGGAAGTTTCAACAGTAGGAATTTCCCATAAGATAGGACGCGGATTTCCTGTGGGCCTCTATGATGTTTGTCAGAAATCCACCTTATTCATCCATTTTGAGAGCTTATTTTAGAACATGCAACTAAAATTAGGCCATCCAAAACTCAAGTGGGCCGAGCTTATTTTAGAACATGCAACTAAAATTAGGCCAGATCAAAAACTCAAGTGGGCCATACGAGATGAAAAACTAGGGAAAGCTATTCCTACAGCTGAAACCTTCTTATGCTCCAGCTATACGCTTATATGCCATGCAAACCATTTGTACGGTCATTTCTAATGGGATGAACTGAAAACACGAAAAGGTTATCACGATACAGGACTTTTGTGGCTATATGAATGTTGCAACTATGGTTGTTCAATCCCCATTTTCCTCTTGTATGGCCCACTTGAGCCTTGTATCCAGCTTGTTTTCGGTCACAAGTCCTAAAATTAGCGTGCAAAACAGATTAACGGAATGGATTTTTTGCAAACATCATGGTGGGCACCCAACTTCCTGAAAGGATTCAGCAGGAAATCTGCGTCCACCCAAGATTGTGCAACCTTACCGTAGGGCCCACCTTAATATATGTATTCTATGTAAACCCTGATCATCGGTTTTTACACATTATTTTAAGGCTCAAGCTCAAAAATGAGGCATATCCAACCCTTAGGTGGACCATAGAAAAGAAAAAAGTGTGATGTAACATTCCACCGTTGAAAACTTCTATGGCCCACGGTAATGTTTCTATGATGGGTGGACCATACTAAAGAAAAAGATGGTGATGTAATGTTCCACCATTAAAAACTTCCTACAGCACAGCGTAATGTTTCTATGATGTATATTTGCCATCCAACTTATTAATAAGGTCACAACAATCCAACTCGAAAGAAAAATAGAATAAAATAAAAAAATCAGCTAGATAGAAAACTTAAATAGTCCATAATAAGTTGTTAATCATCGATCACCAATTTTTCCTATGGTACGGCCCACCTGAGATTTGGATTTGCTTCATTTTAGGGCATGGATGTACCATACATGCATTAAGGTGGGCCTATAATAAAACCGCACCTAATCCATTCACGTGGGCTTCACCAAACGGTGCAGCCCTTGCCGGAGAGTCACCTTAATGCATGTATTCTATTTTTTTTGTTATTTCTTATTTATTTATTTATTTATTACTCGTGCTTCCCTAAACACAAACGCCTTCAATAAAGGCTAATGTTCGTGCTTCCTGAACGTACATGCTGCTTAACGTACACAACGCGACAATTACGGACAGAAACACCCAACGTCAAAACTTTTGTGGGCCCACCCTGATGTTTATATGCCATCTAAACCGTTCATAAGGTTTATTTCCACGGTGATGAACTCACAGCACAAATATTAGCCTGATGCAAAATTTATATGGTCCCTCAAAGGTTTCAATGGTAGGCTTTAAATCTCCGCTGTTTAGTGAGGCCTGCCCCCACTCGAGCTTTGGATCTCCTTCACTTTGGGACTCATGTGTTAACATGATCTGGTGAAACTTATGAACGGAGTGGATTTCATGTCCAGGACCCCGATCCAACGGATATGGTATGCTTTGCAGTCCGTTTGTATCCTATACCGATACAGTCATCTGTATTCTATTTTAATGGAATCACATCAAATCCTTGGGAGAAGACATCTTCGGCACTTGTTGACAATACATGGTGAGTGGCTACTTCATTTCTAAAGAGGATTGCTTGCAGACTTTGTGGGGCCACCGTGATGAATGTGTTATATATATACTGTCCATCCATTTTGCCAACACCCATTTTGATGACATGAGCCCAAACATAAGGTAGATCTAAAACTTGATCCAAAACTTCTACAGTACCTAAGAAGTTTTTCAAGAGTGGGCATTTAATAATTTGTCATTTGTTGTGTTTAATTGAGTATTGGATCTGCCTCGCGCAGACCTTGGTGGTGTGTGGATGTTACCAATTTTTGTGGGTCTACCATGATGTGTGTTTTATATCCGCACCATCCATTTAATTTGCATGATAATTCCTGTTCATAAGGTCACAAAGACCTGGACTAAGAGAAAACACAAATATCATCTTGATCTGTTCATAAGGTCACAAAGACCTGGACTAAGAGAAAACACAAATATCATCTTGATCCAAAGCTTCTGTGGATACAAAGAAGTTTTCAATAGTAAGCATTCAATTCTTATTTCTTTTTGTGGTATGGCCTACTTCAGCATTGGATCTAACTCATTTTTAGGCTCATGCCGTAAAATAATTTTATAAAATGGATGCACGGTGTGGATATAACATATATTTGTCCATCAAATGCAGTCACCAGGGTTAGGACATGAGATCAAAGATAGTCTAATCCACTGTTCATGTGGGCCATACAATAAAGAATGGTAGAAAGGATACACCTGTCACCAAGGTAGCTTACCTTTTCACCAGGCCACCACCACCCACAAGCCTCCAAATTCAAATGCAGCTCACCTAATGGTTGTATTTGACTGGCTATCACCCACAAGCCTCCAAAGTCAGATGACCTGAAAGCCAGTCAAATGCAGCCATTATGTGAGCCGCAGTAGTGTTATATATTAAATAGCTTCCTCCCACTTCCGGAAAAGTGGGAGCACACCACTTGTAACTGAGGCTTCGCTTTTTAGAAAAGTAGGAACACACCACTTATAACTTTGCAAATTGGGAAAGTTATAATTCTCACATTTAGACAAGCTCTACGAAAAGCGACAGGCCTCGTCTATTGTATAAACTATTATACAGTACAAACAGGAAAGAAAAAAAAAAAAAAAACTGGCAAGGAGGCAGTCCATTTGTGTTAATACATGCCACTGATTCAGTTGCAACAGCCCTTAATTTTCTGCCGCAAATAACCTCCTAACCTACATAGGGCTCGGCCACCATCCAGACCAGTTGGGTCCTCTTCCCGAAGAGGGACCATCCTTTATACAACTATAAAAATGCAAAAAAAAAAAAAAAAAAAAAAAAAAAAAAAAACAACAGAGAACAAAATGATCAACTGAAGGTACTCTGAGAGTCATGAAAGTCCCTGTAACTCCTTTTTTTAGTATCTATATATCGAATGAATGGAATGTGCTGAATGGAATTGACTAATTCATTAAACCCATCCTTTGTTAGCCCCCTCAAAAAAGCAAATGGCAAATCCACCAGATAGAGAATTTTGAGGTTAGTGAGATTTTCGAGCCCCAAAGGCACCTCTCCTAACTCTTCACAACGTCTAATCCTTAGCTTTTCAAGGCAATACATTGCTCCATTCTCTATTCTCACCTTCTTCAATTCCTTCAAATCAAGAAGGCTTAAATCCTTGAGTCTTGGATATCCTCCCGCCTCGCAACATAACTCTTCTCCGTCGTAGGCTCGCTCGAGAAAGAGTTCTACCAAATTCGGCAGTGATTGAAGGGCTTTGAGAGGGTCATCCCTCAATCTAGACCATCTCAAACGAACAGAGACTAGATTATCAAGTGAGGCAATCCATTGAGGTAACTTGAGCAAACGCCCTCTCAAGCACAACCTTTGAAGAGTAGGTGGAGGATATGACAAAGAATGCAAGTCAAGAAGCTCCTCTGCATCCATCGATCTTGCAGAAAAGGCTTGAAGGTGGTTCATTTTCTCGATGGAAGTGCACAAATCATCCCCATCTTCTGTTCTTAATTTGATAACGCCCAATTTCCTCAGCTCGATGAGATTCCCCAACTCTCTAACCATGCTGCTCTCCGCCTCTATGTACGCCAACTTCTGTAGTGATCTCATACTCCCCATTCCAGTAGGAACCTTAATTCCATCCACAGCATTAAATGGCAAGTAGACCCCCTTTCTAGCATACCGATAAGTCAGAAGGTGGCGAAGGTTTTGGAGCTTGAGAATCTCAATTGGCAATTCACATATGAAGGTGCCCTTAAGATTCAATGTTTCTAAGTTTTTTAGCTTCCCCAATGAGTTAGGAAGCTTCTTTATCTTTGTATTCTCCAAGCTCAAATATCTTAAGTGGAACAGACTAGTCAAAGCATCAGGAAAGCTATACATGGAAACATTTTCAAAATCCACCACCTTAAACAACTTAAAGCTGGAAAAACATGTGATTGCAGAAGCAATAGATAGTCCATCCACCCCAAAAATGAACAAAGAGCGAAGATGGCAGAAACTATCTAATTTTGGAAATTTCTCGCCGTTGTTGTAAATAGACAGACGCCAGATTCTATTACAAAGTATCTTGTTCTGCTCAACAGAAGACGCAAAGAAATGTTCTTCCCTGGATTTTGAAATAATGATATCCTGCACGAGATCGTGGATGCGACAAGTGATCAATTTCCCATATGATTTCCTGTCTGCTACTTGAACGAGATTTCTAGCAATGAGTGCATTGAGGTAACCTTCAGCAACCTCTTCCATTGACCTGCCTTCATTTCTTTCTACAAAACCTTCAGCTATCCATAGGCAAATTAGTTTCATACGCTTAATGGCATAGTCTTCAGGGAAAATGCTCAAATACAAGAAGCATGATTTTAGGTAGTAAGGCAAGTCATTGAAACTGAGGAATAATATTTTCATCATGCTTCTAAGATTGTCATCGCTTTCAAACTCCGATCCAAGGCTTCAGTGAATCATCTCCCACTCAACATACATCTTGTCCTTGACTGACAGAAGACTACCCAATGCGACAATCGCAAGCGGTAATCCTCGGCATTTATCTACAAAGCTTTGAGAAAGCTTCTTCAATCCAGGAGGGCAACAATTCTCATAGTTCGAATGGAATGCCTTCTTGCAAAACAGAGACCAAGCCTCTCTTGGAGGCAGAGGTTGAAGATTGTAGATGTGATCGGGCAAGAAGATGATGCGACATCATCTTTGCGTGTGGTGATCATTTCCTACTATTATAATTGCTAGCAGGCAATGCATTTCTTATGAAATTCCATACATGTGTGCTCCATGCATCATCAAGAACAAGTACATACCTTTTGTTCTGCAAGTAGCTCCTTAGAACTTGGATGAGCTCGACCTGTTTCATCGCGTCTAATCCTTGGGGAGAAGGATCTTTCTTCTCCTCGAAGAATTGTTTTATCATGCTTCGAAGCAATTCCTCCACTTTGAACGATTGAGAGACAGTGATCCAAGCATATGTTTCAAAACACTTCTTCACCTGTTGATTATCATAGACTTTCTTTACTAGAGTAGTCTTGCCAAGGCCACCCATCCCAACCACTGAAATCGTGAGAGTCTCGAATCTCCATTGACTAGCCATCCAATCAATGTGTTCCTTGGAAGGTCGATGCCCACAAGATCAGCTTCCTCAATGAAAAGAGCATCCAATCGAGGATCATACCATTGATTACTCATGTTGTTGAAGCTTGAAATTTGCTCCTTATTGAGAGTATAAGCATCTATTCTCCCCGTAATCTTACAGATTCTGGTTTTGATATCTGGTAGCAACGATGCAATCTGATGGCATGCCTTCAACCGCTTGATGGGTCTATGAAGAAAATCGACGAATCCATCGGAGCCGTTCTGTTCTTGTGCTAGGCAGAGCATGAACTCGTCAAGAACATCCTCGACGTCATAAGCAACTTCTCTTACTTGTTTCACCCATGTCTTGAGGCCTTGATCAGCATCTTGTCTTGTATCGGCATCCCGTAAGAAGGATCTGATCCTTTCTAACTCATCTCTAACTTTGCGAACTTCTCCGTCAACCACCTTCAATGGCTGCGCTTCTTCCACCAGCGAAGCCCCTAAGTATTGTATCAAGAAGCTCACAGCACTCTCCGCCATCTCTCTCTCTCTCTCTCTCTCTCTCTCTCTCTCTCTCTCTCTCTCTCTACAATAGTAGTGGAAATGGAGTCCTGTTAGAAATCGGGTTACATTTGGGTCTGGCCTTTTGGAACTGTACCTATCTAGTTAAAAATCAGCCCTGTTGGGATTTGAGTTGAGTCCATGTGATGAACCTAATACACCGGTCCCATCTTTTGGACCCATTAGGAAATCGGGTCTCGTCTTTTAGACTTGGACCTAGTTAAAAATCAGGTCTGGTTGGGTTTAGGTTGAGTCCATGTGATGAATCTAATACCAGTCCTATCTTTTAGACCGATTGTCACGCCCCGAAATTCGGATACAGAGTGTGCACCCTCAGACCCGAGTTTCGGCTCATGACACGTACACCGAGTGTACTTAATTCATTATCCGTATAATTATTTAGAGGCACAATTTAATAAATCCTAAGTTCACATCCAATTTTAGCATCCATTCATCCATGTTTGTATTATCTTCCTATAATTTCCATCATTATATATTCAAAACCACATCAGGAATCATCTAAACAGGAATCATCAAATCCACTCATTTGAAATTTCATTCAACAAAAAATATAACAAAATTTAAATTTAAAGTCATTCTAAAGTAGAAATAAAATAATAATAGGAAACAAATGTCCTATCTAATTATTCTACTGGTCCAACGACATAATTAAGCTCATCTTCAGTTAAATACGGTCACTGATCCTGTGGATCATCCACTGGTTTGGCTTCATATTCTTGCTCTTGAGTCGTTCTATCTGCTTCAATTCCATCTGTACGATTTTTTCATCAATAAACCGTCAGCTGGCCAGGCCCAGTGAGTGAACTCATCATGGTTCATGCACGGTACAATTAAAATAATACAAACAAGCATAAAAATCAGAAATACAATGCAAATAATTAAAGCGTATGCTATGAGTGATACTAATGATGCATCAAGTGGGTATAAATAGAAACCATCCACTTGCTTGAGTTGGATATCGACAACCCGCATCTGCACTTGGCAGGCTTCTACCGTTGGTAGGCATGGGCAAGGCCCGCATCCCCCCCATTGGGCAGGCTTCCACATATAGTGGGCTTCTAGTGGGTACAATGGGTTGTCCCCTAGGTAATCGCACAAGAATATTAATGATGTCAGGCATGAATGTTTGATGCAGCAGTAATCATATCAGCAGTCAAATACATCTCTCCTTATGAGAAACCTTTCACATGTTCATAATCCAAGAATATCTCAGCACAAATCAGTTTATAAACAATTTAATCAAGTCATTCACAACAACAAATTATTTTAATCATATGGAGAGGAAACATGTTGGGATTACTCACCTGATGATTTAGAGAGGAATCCGATGAAGTAGATCAGAAATTACCTATAAATAATCCATATGCAATACACCATAATATTAAAAAAAATATATATTAAACTCATAAAGTATTTGATTTATTTTGATTACTAATTAAGGTCTTACATAGGAGTGATACTCAAGTAACATACGTAATAGATAGAGTTCATCTTATCTATCTTGGTCCAAAAGACACACTAGATATCTTATAAAATAAACCACCACATGGATGGCTTGGATCTTCTAATAGCATGTCATAATGATACCTAATTTAGCCTATGTATATTTTGTCATAAACATGCATGCAATTTATATAAGTTTTACCGTACATCAGAAGGCGGAGTTACATTATATTATATATATCTAACATACATTTTTTTTTATATAGTTACCATTTCTATATTGACCTTTGAGAAAAATTTCCAATCTAATCTGAAATATGTGGGACCTGTAATAACGTAAATGATTATTGTACAACTACTATTATTTTCTTTCTGTATGGGTCACACTCATTTTAGATATGTCCTAAATTTACACTCTTAACCCATAATAACCTTTCAAATCAAATGGATGGATTGGATACAATGTATACATCACTGTGAGTCCACAATCTGATGACCCAAGATAGTTTCTAACGTTAAAAGCCGCACTTAGTTTCAACGCTGACAATCAAACTTTATTTTTTTGTACTTATTTATTTATTTAATTTTTTTGATAGGTCTCATGAAAATCTAAACCATGAATGAGATGGTAATCTCCTCATAAAGGATAAGCCTAAAAATCTACTCGAAATAATACTTTTGTGGTCCACAAGAATATACAAAGGTGCCCATTTAATTTTCACAGTTTAAGGCGATGTGATCCACATGAGTTTTCTTTCGAATAAATTTTTCAACCCCAAGACTTTTAATTAGTGACAAGATTATTAGACGGTACGGATTTGATACATACATTAAGAAAGCCCCGCATATAAGGCCCATAAATCTGGACTAATTCTAATAAAGTAAATAGCCCAACTTCACTTTTGCACGTTGGAGTGTTTTTACACCCACTCTATATTGTTACACTTTTGTCATGATGACTCATATATAATATGTGTGCATAAGATCTATTACATTCACAACTTTACTAACATAGTTTTAGGACATTGGTAGAAAAATGAGGTAGATTCGTTATTCTGATGGATCATACTGTCATGAATCAACACTGACCGTTCTTCCACTATTAAAACATATGCATTTCTTATTTTAAACCCTCTTAACTTTCTATGTAAAATCCAATTTGTTCATTGGTCCACCTAATTATATTTTAGTGGTCAAAATCATTGGTATCTCCATCGGAACTCCCTGTGGCCCCGATGGATATTCCAACGGTGAGTGCCTAATGAATTCTATTTTACATATTATGGCCTACCAAAATATTAATTAAACTTAATTTTTGGAAGTTTTCCATATTTTGGTCCTTGGAACCTAATGGACGGAATTGATCGGGCCGTATATGCAAAATAACTCTAATATGTAATTCAAGTAAAATAGACAAAGAGAACTTACGTGTTTCCTTTTAATTCTTTTTACATGCGTAAAGTGTTCCAAGGTGCATTGTGCATATGTGCACATATTGATATATGTGCACATGTATTGCACCCATGGTAGATCTACATCGTCCATCACATAAACCCAAAGCATAATAACATATTAAAAATAACAATCTAAAAAATAAAATAAATACTAACCTGTGCAAGCCGTTCTTCCACTTATTTCTATCATTTTATCTTTTATCTTATTTTTATTTTTTTTCTCCTCTTTTTAATCGGCGAGAAATGTCCATCCTTATAAAGAAAGGACAGTTGCTCGGATAACATGGATAAGATAACGATAAGGGAGGTTGCAACCGGTTTGATCTCTTTTTTTAAAAAAACTAAATTTTCAAATTTCAAAATTTAAGGAATGTACAAATTGGAGTTGTTACAATTTTAATTTCCATTGATATGTAGGGTCCATCATGTTGCTTATGAGAAATCTACTCCGCCCATCCACTTCATTATATCATGTTACGTTATGGGCTGAAGGATGAGACAAATATAATATTCCGGTGATCTAAATGATAGGACAGGAAACTCTCAAGATTTAATATGGATTGTTGACGACTTCTTGGCTCGTAGGTGAATGGCTCAGATCATGCATATGTTGGCTTAATAGATGGTGGACGGTGAAGGATGGATTGATATTGGACTAGGTGGACGATAGATAGTGTAGTTTTGAAGAAACGTGGTTTGCTAGGCGTCTTAAAACATTGTAGCTATACGTGAAGACGGATGAGTCTTATATCATATTTCTAAATATTTTCAAACTTAAATATTTTCTATTCAAACCGTTTATTTAGAGTGAAACTTTACCAAAGATTACCATTTTGTGTGCTCTACAAACAGACCAAGTTTGGGCTTTGATCTCTCAGGAATGACCAAGATGCCTATTTAACGGCTTACGTCTATTTATAACTCAAAACAATGTCTATCAACATCCTATGTAAACATTAACCAGTAGTTTTGATGTATACCTTATGATCTACCTAATGAATGGTTCATTTAAATATTTAGATGGCCCAGTTGGGATGATCTGACTTGTGATGGATGATCAATTGATGGTCTAAATTTTAAATAATTAGATGGTTAAAATGTTAATCATATTTATGGGTTATTGTACGGTTATTTTTGTAAATGAATATGCATAAAGTAGTTTTTGGATGCGATCTATGTTAGAAATGTATACCGTTAGATTCAAGTTATTGGTTCACAGGTGTATTTGTAAAATACGTAGATCATGATTTTGACGGTAAATTAAGCATCTTCATAATTGACAATTAAGGTGAACGGATAAGAATGTTAATTTGACATATATACGAGTGGATATGAAGTTCTAGTAGTTACTTTACTTTGATCAAGTGGTCCAAATTCAAAGTGGTCGGTTAGATATCCTCATCTAGTGGTAAATAGTTAATTTAACGGTCGGTTTGATGAACAGGTGAGAATGCTAGGGTATTCAGGGGTTTATCCTACTAATCAATAGTCGGTTGACGTAATCTAGGGGTGAAAATTATTTTCTATAGTTGAGATTCAAGTTAAACTACATAAATATTAATGAATCTATAAGTGTACAGATGAACAAGTGTAAAAGTGTAATCGTACATTCTTACTTACAGGTAAACTCGAACCCAAAATTTCAGGTTGTTACACCGATTAAGAAATCGGGTTAGATTTGGGTCTCACCTTTTGGACCTGTACTTAGTTAAAAATATTCTAGCCTAGTTAAAAATCTAGCCTGATCAGGTTTGGGTTGAGTCCATGTGATGAACTTGATAAAGTCGGGTAGAATCTAATTGTGTCTAGGTAGGGTCCAGTTAGTTTTAGTAGCATATTTATGAGTATTTAATATATATTGATGATTATAGCAATAAAAAAAAAAGGTTTTCCAAGCAAACAGGTAAGAGAGCCAGTTTGCAAACACCTGTGAGCAATGTGAATGCGCTTATTTGTCCTCATTCCAACGTGAAATGTAGTCCAAAATCCTTGAGCCCAACTGAATTTGGTGTTGCAATTAAATAAAATATATTTTAATAATAAAAATAATATATAATATATATTATGTTGTTTGGAAGAAAAAAACACTGTTTTGTGGGTTTTTTGGGAATAGTCCCACATGGGAAAGGGAAGAGAAAAATTTGTGGTTTAAATGAAAATAGTGGAGTATTATAATATTTACCTACCTAGTCCGCGGACTATGGACCTTGTGTGTTCCAGTGCTACATACTGGAACACCCGCATGCGGGCTCGCCTTCGGGCACGGGCTCTCGCTCAGTGCGAGGGCATGGGTTGTAGAGGCAGTGTGGCTGTAGAGGCGCTAGTGGCGCACCTTGCACTTCGCACGTCCGGAGCGAGCACTAAGTGGCTAAGGTGGATGGCTGGATGAAGGGAAACTAGAGGACTAAGGCCATGTTTGTTAACGCTGAATTTTTGCACTTAACGCGGAATGGGAAAATTTTTCCGTGTTTAGTGGAGTTTGTTAATGCGTTATTAACGTGGAAGACGGAAAGCGCTAAGTGGTTTTTCACTGAATTCATTTCGTGATAGGAGTCTGGCTTAATGGTGAACGCGAATGCGCTCCGTGATTTTCATTAAACAAATTTTTTTTTTGCTTCCAAAAGTACCCTTTTTCAAGTTACTACGGAAATTTTTTTCTTGCGCAATACAAAATCAACCTTTAACTTGTGAGACTTCTTTATGTCCCCACCATGATTTATGTGTTTGATCCACACCGTCCATCAACTTTTTCAGATAATTTAAAGTGTGATCCAATAAAAGAAGCAGGTCCAATGATTAATTGGACCATAAGGTGGGGATTGAACGTCCACCGTTAGAAACTTCTTGAGAGCTAGAGAAGTTTCAGATCAAGCTGATATTTGTGTTTTCACTTCATCCACGTCTACATGACTTAATGAATAGGTTGGATGGTAAAAAAAATCACAGTGGCCCATGTAACTTTGATCTCTTTGAACCGATAGTACAACGGATGCGGATTGCGTACTACCCCCTCCCGTCCCTAGCTCTGAATGGGCAATTCTATGGGCGGGCCCACCGTGATGCATATGTACATCCAAACCCTCTATCCCTTTTCTCATATTATTTTAAGGCATCAAAACAAAAATGAGTCAGATCCAACGATCAAATGGACCACATCACAGATGACTCTTCCATTTAATGCAACTGGTGCATTTTAATGTAACCAAGATTATTATTTGGTGTGGTCCACTTGTGCATTGGATCTGCCTCATTTTTGTGTTCATGCCTTAAAATAATCTGAGAAAAGTGATTGACGGTTTAGATGTACATATACATCACGGTGGGCCCACCCACAGAACTGGCGTTCGGAGCCAGGGACGGGCGGGGGTAGTATGCAAACCGCGTTCTCGTAAACCACGTCTTGGACACAAGATGGGAATGAACTGGCTACTCACACTGCCACCGGCCAGTGGCTGATGGTTGGTGTTCTGTGGGCACTACCATGATGTATGTGTTTCATCCATGCCATCCATATATTTTCTCAGATCATTTCATGGTATGAGACAAAAAAAATTAGGTATATAAAAATCTCAAGTGGGCCACATTACAGGAAACAGTGTTGAATAGTGTCGACCATTAAAAACTTTTTGGGGACCATAAAAGTTTTGGATCAAGCTGATCTTTGTTTTTTTTCCCTTCATATGGGCTTGTATGAACTAATAAAAAGATTGGATGTCAAATAAACAGTACAGTAGGCCTTAGGAGGATTTTAATGATGCATATCTAATCATTATTGTTTTCCTATGGTGTGGTCCACCTGAGATTTATATCCCTCTAATTTTTGGGCTGAAGCACTAAAATGATCTGTAAAAATGGATGAACGGATGGATGAAAAACATACATCATGGAGGGGCTAACAGAGCACCGACCACGGTGACTGGGGAGTAGCCAATCCGTTTCCAACTTGGACTGGATGCGGATCTCTTGCGAGAAGACGCGGATTGCATACTGACAGCGTCAATAGCGAGGTGGCTACTGGCAGTGTTCTGTGGGGCCCATAATGATGTATGTGTCTTATCCATTCCATTCATCTATTTTTTTAGACTATTTTATTACATAAGACCATAAATTATACGGATCAAAATCTCATATGGACCACACCATAGGAAAGATTGGTGATTGAACACTTACCATTAAAAACTTCTTAAAGGACACAAAAGTTTTAGATTAGGCTTATATTTTTTTTTTCTCTTCTACCAGGTGTGCGTGACCTAACCAACAGGTTGGATGACAAATAAACATTATAGTGAGCCCTAGAAATTTTTTAATGGTGAGCATTCAATCTCCACTGTTTTCTTATGGTGTGGTCCAGTGGAGATATTAATATCTCTCATTTTTTGTATAATGCTCTACAATGATATTTTAAAATGTATGAACGGCTTGGATAAATAAAAAATACACCATGCGGGGCCCACAGAGTATTGTCAGTAGCCACATTGCTACTGACGCTATCAGTACGCAATCCCTGTCCCTACAAAAGCCTTTCGCGGGAAGTTCCTGCGTTGGAAGCCTATATGTGGTTCTTCGAGCTCAAGTTGTATAAACGGTTTTAAGGAATCAAAGTTGGCGGGAAATCATCTGGTATAGTATCAATTCACGTTTATTTTTTAAAAAAATACATCAGGCTTCTCATTCACTTCTCCATCGCATCATTAATTATTTTTTCAGTATCTTTATAAAAGATTATAAATATTTCTCTTCGACAGGTATTACAGTTTCTCTATCTTTGAAGATTGACTTGATTTTCTTAAGTTTTTGTCTTTTCTATTTATTTTAATCAAGTAAATTTATTAAAAGATTTTTACCCAATTGTTATTCTTTAAACAATTCTCAGTTTAATTTCCCTGTTGGGCATCATGTTCATTGGATCTCCATCAATTTTCCTGTTGGGTATGGACCGTTGATTAATTTATTTTGTAACTGACTGGTTGATGCCCTCTAATTGAAGTGTTAGGATTTTCAAACGTGGGCTTTTATTGGCTTTGATGCAAACAACCGGCGCAATTTGAATGAAATGATAGAAATAGGAGTTCCTGCGTTGGAAGCCTATATGGGGTTCTTCGAGCTCAAGTTGTATAAACGGTTTTAAGGAATCAAAGTTGGCGGGAAATCATCAGTATAGTATCAATTCACGTTTATTTTTTTCTAAAATACATCAGACTTCTCATTCACTTCTCCATTGCATCATTAATTATTTTTTCAGCATCTTTATAAAAGATTATAAATATTTCTCTTCGACAAGATTTACAGTTTCTCTATCTTTGAAGATTGACTTGATTTTATTAAGTTTTTGTCTTTTCTATTTATTTTAATCAAGTAAATTTATTAAAAGATTTTTACCCAATTGTTATTCTTTAAACAATTCTCAGTTTAATTTCCCTGTTGGGTATCATGTTCATTGGATCTCCATCAATTTCCCTGTTGGGTATGGACCGCTGATTAATTTATTTTGTAACTGACTGGTTGATGCCCTCTAATTGAAGTGTTAGGATTTTCAAACGTGGGCTTTTATTGGCTTTGATGCAAACAACGGGCCCAATTTGAATGAAATGATAGAAATAGGAGTTGACCAACGCATGTTAGGCTTCTAATTCACAGCTATAAAACCTTGAAATTGGTGCAGTTCTTCATCTATGGCTCACTAGAGAGGTTCTATCTTGATTTGGTGATTCAGGTCTGTAGCGAAGTGCACCGGTCGAGTACTTGTTGCACTGGGTCAGGGCATAGTTCAAGTCCAGCCCATGAGCTTAAGACTCAAGTCCACATGAAGGAATCAATCAATTTTTCGTGTGGTACACCAGGCACGGATTGGATGGACGTAGATTTCCTGCGAAAGCCGTTCGTAGGAAGTTCCAGCGCAAGGATGCTGGGCGAGGCCCACCACCATGTTTTTAGGAAATATACTCCGTTCATTTTTTTGCAAGCTAATTTTAGTACAAGCGACAAAAAAGAGGTGGATCCAAGACTCGAGTGGGCCACACGAGAGGAAACAGTAGCTATATAACGCTACGATCATTGAGCTCTGAGTTATACTAATGGTTTAAAGGAGATCAAAGTTAGCGAGAAATCTGCATCAGTGTAAAACATTTCCAAATAGAAAATAGGGGCAAATGTGTCAAATTAACATATTTCAGACATTTCATATGTTTGTTAACAAACAAATTGTTTCAAATTCAGTACTTAATTTTCAAACTTCAGCCATAATTATCAAACAAGTTTTTTTTTTTTTTTTTTTTTTTTTTTTTACTTCAGATTTCAAATTCAGGCTTCAGATTTCAGATTTAGCTTCAGATTTCAGATTCGGGCTTTAGACTTCAGATTTAACAAACGGGATCTAAATGAGAGTCCTCTAGTATATATAGAGAAAGTGAAAAAATAGAGTCATTGCGATAAATCATGCCAATGACTATGCCATTAGTGCGGTCCACTATAAGCTGCATGGCTAGCCCAATGACTAGAAAACGGCTAGTCATTGTCTCACAATGATCGACATGTAACGACTTAATGGCCCATGCACTGTGATCGAGAAAATGGCCATAAAATGGCTAGTTTTCTCCAACAGCTAGAAAACGGTCATGGGATTTATTTTCCTGGACCACAACCCCTAGCCACCATAGCCTATAAAAGGAGGGCCTGGATAGGTTTCCAAACCATCTCAAAACCCACTCCAGCAGACCCATACGAACTGAGACAACCCACTACTCCTTTCCTATACTCCAGTAGTTCCAGCAAGACAGTAAGGGTTAAACCTTTACTAGAAGAACAGACCAATGGTGTGGTCTAGAACGGTTCAACTGAACCAGTGGCTGAAGTACTAACCAGTGCAGTGGTCTAAATCTAAAGAAATTTCTTCTCTTTCTTTCTCTTTTTGAGATTTTTTCTATATTGTAATTCTGCTAGATAGTGTGTATAAGAGTTCCATTTGGTGGGCCTTCATGTTTGCTGAACGTAGACCCACACCAGGCTTGTCGTATCCTAGAAGTGGTTTGCCTGTAACCTATCAGCATACTCAATTCATTGAGTAGGGGCAAATAACGCTTTAAGGACAGCGTTTCAGACGTGATTCAACCTGTCCTTGTTTTGATCATCGTAATTTTTTGGTTTCCATATTTTACAGAAAAAATATTATTCTGTAAATTTTCAACAATCTTAAAGCATTATTTATAATGGAAGCCGACAGTGTTTCATCCATCAAGCTGATGAATCAGGACTTGATACGTCTTGATCAGTTCCATGGAACCAATTTTAATTACGAGATGGTAAGACAAGTTGAAATTTCTCCTGACGGCGCTAAAGATCTACTGTATATTAGATTCAAGTTTGCAAGCACTACCTGAAGCAACCGACAACGACACACCTGAACAGACAGCAGTCCGCACCAAATGAGCCGAAGACGAACTCTTGTGTCGAGGACACATTCTGAACGCTCTCTCAGACCGACTGTACGTTCTGTACCAACAGACGTTGTCAGCAAAAGAGATGTGGACCGCTCTGATGTTCAAATACAAGGCTGAAGAAGAAGGTACCAATAAGTTTCTCATCGCTAGGTATTTCGACTTCAACATGGTAGATAATAAACCGTTGCTGTCCCAAATCCAAGAACTGCAGCTGCTAGTAAACAAAATCAAAACCATCAAAATAGATCTTCCTGAATCATTTCAGGTCGGGGCTATAATCCCCAAATTGCCACCGATGTGGAAAGACTATAGAAAGAAGTTGCTGCATAAAACTGAGGACTACACACTGGAACAAATCAAGAAACACCTCAGAATTGAGGAAGAATCCCATAACCACAACCGCAAGAATGATAACGGGAATGCTTCGTCCAAAGTACATGGAGTAGAGAACTCTAATAACAAACATCCCAAGAAGGGCAATTCTCTAAAACCCAATAAAGAAAAATTTAAGAAAAATGCCTAAAAGAAGAACAGAAAGTTCAAAGGCCCATGCCATATCTCTGGAAAAATCGGGCACTATGCTCGAGTATGTCGATATCGCAAATCTAAACAAGAGGCAAGTGCAGTAGAAGAAAGCGATATTGTGGCCATGATCACTGAGGTGAATACCATCCAAGGCAAAGTTCCAAGTTGGTGGTATGATACTGCCGTTACAGTACATGTGCGCTACGACAAATCAGCCTTCAAACCTATAAGAAATTGACCGATGGTCAAGACGTCCAAATGAGCAATGAAGTCCGATCGAAGGTCGTCGGCAAAAGAACTGTCGAACTGATATTCACATCTGGGAAGAAAGTGATTCTGACTAATGTAATGGGATGGTCAAGTTTGTGGGGATCTTCTGGGAAAACCAGGTATAAGAGTGGTGTACGAGTCAGGTAAACTGATTCTGTCTAAGAATGAGAATTTTGTTGGAAAGAGATATGCTTGTAATGGGATGGTCAAGTTTTCTCTGAATGAAAGTAGCACTTCTGCGTATATGGTTAAATCCGCTGGACTGTGGTATGATAGACTAGCCCATATAGGGTATAGTACCTTTAAGTTCATGGCTAAGAATGGTTTAATCTCATACACAGATAATGAAACCGATAAATGTGAAGTGTGCATACGATCTAAAATGACGAAGAAACTTTTTCCAAGTGTTGAAAGATTGTCTCAAGTATTGGATCTTGTGCACAGTGATATTTGTGAGTTAAACGGCATTCTTACTCGTGGAGGTAAACGGTACTTCATAAGCTTTATAGATGATTGCTCTAGATATGTGTATGTATACATATTAAAGAGCAAAGATGAAGTATTGAACATGTTTAAATATATAAAGCAGAAGTAGAGAATTAACTAAATAAGAATATAAAAATTCTCCATAGCGATAGAGGAGGAGAATACTTCTCCAATGAATTCGATAACTTCTGTGAAGAACATGGACTGATACATCAATGTACAGCGCCATACACACCTCAAAAAAATGGAATAGCTGAAATGAAGAATAGAACATAGTAGAAATGGTCAACTCAATGCTGATAAGAGCAAAATTGTCACTAAGTTTATGGGGTGAGGCACTGCTTGCAGCATGCCATATTCTAAATAGAATACCATTTAAAAAGTATAAAATATCTCCATATGAAATATGGAGAGACAGAAAACCTAACCTAGGATATCTTAAAGTGTGAGGGTGTCTTGCATACAGCAGAACCCCTGATCCAAAAAGAACTAAGTTAGGACCAAGAGTTATTAAGTGTGTCTTCGTAGGGTATACACAAAATAGTAAAGCTTATAGATTTCTAGACATAGAGTCTAATACAATAATAGAATCAAGAGACGTTGAGTTCTTTGAGAACTCATTATCCTTGGAGTCAAAGGATAATGAAATCCAAACTCCTGATAGAGAACCAGATAGCACAGCTCCACAGATAGTGGAAGCTCCTATTGAACCTTGTAGGAGTCAAAGAACAAGAATAGAGAAGAGTCTAAGAGATGACTACATAGACTCACAACGTATCATTTTTCATCTTGTGGAAGCAGATAGAGAAAATGCTATAAGACAAATACCGATAATGATGACTATAGAAGATGATCCTAAATCATATAAAGAAGCTATATCCTCTAGAGACGCAGCTTTCTGGAAAGAAGCTATAAACGATGAAATGAAATCCATAATGTCAAATCAAACATGGGAACTAGTTAACTTACCTCCAGGTTCTAAACCAATAGGTTGCAAATGAGTATTTAGGAAGAAATATCACACTGATGGGACTATCCAAACCTTTAAAGCTCGATTAGTAGCTAAGAGTTTTAGACAAAAAGAAGGGATAGATTATAACTTTGATATATACTCTCCTATAGCTAGGATAACATCCATTAGGATATTGTTAGCGCTAGCTTCTATACATCATCTTCATATCCACCAAATGGATGTAAAGGCCGCATTCTTAAATGGTGACCTCAATGAGGAGGTATACATGGAACAACCTGAAGGATTCGTTCTACCAGGAAATAAAAATAAAGTATGTAGATTAGTCAAATCATTATATGGATTAAAATAAGCACCAAAATAATGACATAAGAAGTTTGATTCCAAAATACTATCTCATGGTTTCATGTATAATGTAGCTGACAAATGCATATATTCTAAAGTAATTGGTAGTTGTATCATTATTATTTGTCTATATGTTGATGACATGCTAATAATAAGTAATAAAATGGAAGGTGTGACTGAAACAAAGAGGTTTCTATCTTCCGTATTTAAAATGAAGGATCTTGGACAAGTTGATACCATCGTAGGTATCAAAGTTAAAAAATATTGTAGGGGTTATGCTTTGTGTCAATCTCATTATATTGAGAAGATACTAAACAAGTTTAACCATTTAAATATAAAAGAAGTAAAGACCCCATTTAATTCAAGTATCAAGCTAAAAGAAAATACTAGAAGAACCGTTACACAATTAGAATATGCGAGTGCTATAGGGAGTCTTATGTATGTTATGCAATGCACTAGACTTGATATCACATATGCTGTGAGTAAACTTGGTAGGTTTACTAGTAACCCCAGTACTGAACACTGGAATACAATCAGTAGAGTCCTTGGTTACTTAAAAGTAACCAAAGACTTATAACTATTTTATTCAGAAATTTCTGCTGTATTGGAAGGATATACCGATGCAAGCTGGATATCGAGTGCAGGGGACAACAAGTCTACTACAGGGTGGGTATTCACCCTAGGAGGTGCAACTGTATCTTAGTGATCTAAGAAACAGACTTGCATAACGCACTCGACTATGGAGTCTAAATTCATAGCCCTGGCTGCAACAGGCAAAGTGACTGAGTGGCTAAGGGATCTTCTATTAGAAATTCCTTTCTGTGTAAAGCCTATATCGGCTGTGTCACTACATTGTGATAGTGAAGCCACATTAGCTAGAGCCTATAGCGGCACTTATAATGGTAAATCTAGACATATAAGTCTTTGACATGATTATGTCAGACAATTGATTCGAGATGGAATCATTGCTATTTTCTATGTGAAATCAAGTAACAACCTGGCAGACTATTTCACTAAACCTCTACTGAGAGAGGTAGTAAAGGCTACATCTAGAGGGATGGGGTTAAAACTCTTCAACCAAAGTTTCACCAGTGATGGTAACCCAACATCAAGTTAGAAAATCTCTAAATTTGGGTTTAATGGGTAAAAACAAGTCACTGATATGTGGAAAGTTTTTCAGCACTAAATTATAAAACCTCATCCATAATAGATAAGTGTTAAGCGTTACGAAAGAGGGTTGAGTCTTAAAACTCTTAATGAAATTCAATCTATAGGACAAGTGTCTTATAGTAACGGTGACACTGGAAGGATTTCACCTATGTGAACGTAGAGATGGTGTCGTCTCTCATGAGAGTTAGGAGTTTTCTCTCGAGATCGTTCACGAATTGGGATAAGCACATGACCATTAAATGTGCTGAGCAAGATTGTGGAAACTCTAACAAACATATAGCGAATGTGTGTGTGGTTTCTCCGACTCTGTTATCTAGGAATAACTGGTTCAACGCTACGGCTACCAGTCATTTCGACAGAGTTCCGAGATACTTACACTAAGGGAAGATTAAAATCGAAAGATATCTTTCTTTATGCATATAAGTTGATTATTCTGGTAGAAATGTTTAACCAAAAAAAATATATTTTAAAAAAATTAAGTGAGGGATTGTTGCAAAATATTGATTTTAAATAAAATATATTTTAATAATAATAATATATAATATATATTATGTTGTTTGGAAGAAAAAATACTATTTTGTGGGTTTTTTGGGAATAGTCCCACATGGGAAAGGGAAGAGAAAAATCTGTGGTTTAAATAAAAATAGTAAAGTATTATAATATTTGCCTACCTAGTCCATGGACTATGGACCTTGCTGTAAGGGTTATGGTCTCATACTCCTTTGGTTGTCAAATTTTGATGTGTCAAAACATCTATCTGTGTCTTGTGCTTGTATGATGATTTTTATTCAAGACACTGGTTAAATACTTCAAGAAGCTATAAGTTGAATTCTTCAAGATGTTACAAGTTGAAGCTCAAGATGTTGAAGTTCAAGAAGCTACTATGTTGATGTTCAAGTCTTAGAGAACAACTCATGACTTCAAGACTAATAAGCAATGCATGAAGTAGTTGTTATGCTGATGAAGATCTCAAGTTTGAAGCTACAAGATCTCAAGCCTGATATGGTTCAAACAATCTATATTCGTTGAATGGTTGAAGTTCAATGTCCATACGACATGTTTGTGTTTGAATGACTTTAGGTTGACCCTTTAAGTAGGTCATTTTGGATACATAAATCAAATGTTTATTTTACATAAGTTTGGTCTATTCAAGACCGGTCCTAGCTCTTGTTCGACCGGGTCCCGGCATTGGTTCGACTAGTCCAAGAAATTCCACGATCGGTCTAGGTAGTTGAAGATTTTTCGGAATTTTGGTACACCCACGACCGATCTGGAAGTCCTTCGACCGGTCGTAGGTTGGCTTCGACTAGTCCACGATCGGTCGTGGAGCTACGACTCAAAATCCAGCAACTTATTTCATGGTCCTACGACCAGTCGTAGGTGACCCACGACCAGTCGTAGGTGACCCACGACCGGTCGTAGGGTACTCACGACCAGTTGTGGAACGGCTTTCAAAGATCGCGCTCAATTTTTTCAAAAATGTTAGAGCTACGACCGTCTAAGTTTCTAAGACCAGTCGTAGGAACGATTTTTTCTTCTATAAATTGAACACGAAATTCAGAGTTTTTACACCTCAACTCCATTCCATTTCAAGAATTTTCAAGTAATCACTCTGAGATAAGTCTGTGTTTATTCTAAGCTAAATTGTGCTTATTTAATATTCCTTTTTGCTAGCTTATTTAATTTGATTTTGTTTCTATATTCCAATCTTATCTGAAAAGAGGAATTATCTTATTCCTTCTTCTTGGAATCAAAATCAAATATTGCTACGCCCAACAAGTTAAATCTAAAATCTATTAGAATTTAGAACCTTATGAATGTGAGTATTGGAAATTGAACTTTGACATTCAATCATCTACTCGATTGGTTCTCCACCGGTCGCTAAAGGAGAAATCCGGGTATTTTACAATTCTGTAAAATTCATTTATTTTTGGTTTTGTTTGAGGTTAAGCGAGAAAAATCTCATTGTCTTGGTTTTGTTTGAGATTGAGCGGTAAAAATCTCATTGTATTGGTTGTCCGAGGAAAACCGAAAACTCGAGAAAAAGGGGTTTTTGAATTGTGTAAGCCCAAGTGAAAAAGACACAATTGTAAAGGTTTTTGGTGAACCTGAGAAAACCTATTTGATAGTGAACGCTAATATCCCCTGTGTGAGGATATTAGGAGTGGAGTAGCATTCTGTGTTTGTTGTAAAACAGTTGGTGTACACACTGCGTAACCACTATAACTCTTTGTCTTGTGGATTGAATGCTTGCTTAATTTTCATATCTTTTATCATTCGATTGTGTGGAATGTACAAGTGGATGTGAATGTTGTAACTATTTTCATTTCAAGCAAGTGTGGGGATTGTTGTAATAATTTAGATCTTTACTTCTGCATTTATTTTCAATTCATTGCTATTTCATTTACTTATATTAATATTGAGTCCTTGATTCAAAAGAGGTTCTAGAAATAAGGTTGTCCTACCATAAGCCCTTGTTTATTATGGTGTAAGGTTGTCCTTAGAACTGAATTTGTATCAACCTCTCAATACTTATTTATCAAGGTGATTTTAATTTAGCATTGTGAATTGATTCATAATTGTAAGGGTATTGATTTACTTTAGTTCCACTGATTTTATTTTAAATTTGGTATAGTCCTATTCACCCCCCCCTCTAGGACATATAGCTTGGCCTTTTCAAGTGGTATCAGAGCCTAATAGCTCATTTTTGTTGCTTTTTATTTGGATTTATTTCCTGAGCTAACGATCTAAGCTATATTTAAAAAAAAATGTCAAATTTTGATAGCCTTTCAGTTACTAGGCCTCCACCTTTTGATGGCTCCAACTATGCCTATTGGAAAGCAAGAATGAGGATCTTCCTCAAATCAATGGATGAAAGTGTGTGGCTAGCCACAGTGACTGAATGGAAACCTCCTACCATGGAAGTAACTGGTGTTGATGGTTCAAAATCTATGAAAATTACACCGTATTTCCAATGGACCACACTTCAGAAAAATGAGAGTAGTGCTAATGCTAAAGCACTAAATGCAATCACTTGCGCACTATCATAGGATGAGTTCAAAAGAATCATATCCTGTGATATTGCAAAGCAAGCCTGGGATATTTTAGAAATGACACACGAAGGTACTTCAATTGTCAAGAAATCTAAAGTCCAACTCCTCACAACTAAATTTGAAGAAATTCATATGGAGGAAAGTGAAATGTTTATGGACTTTTACACTAGATTGAATGACATTGTAAACTCAATGTGGGGTCTTGGCGAGAAGATCTCAGAAAGTAAAGTGTGTGCAAAAATACTACGCTCTCTTCCTGAACGGTTCAATTCAAAGGTAACCGCAATCCAGGAACTTCGTGATACGGACAATATGAAGGTAGAAGAATTAGTTGGTTCTTTGCAAACCTATGAATTAAGTTTTAAAACTCCTAAAGGTAAGTCTATTGCTTTGAAGTCATCTAAAAGTATTATTCAAGAAAATTCAGATTCAGAAAAGTCTGAAGATGATATGGCCCTTTTGGCGAAAAAGTTTTATAAGATTTTCAAAAGTAAGAAAAGAGTCTACTTTCAAAAGGCAAATGAAAAGAAACGTTCTAAACCTAAGTCTAAATCTTGGAAGTCATTGAAAGATAGTCAATGTTACAACTGTCAAGAATATGGGCATTTAGCAAACAAATGTCCTAAAAAGTACATCCAAAAGGAAGGGTATGTTGGCTACTTGGGATGAATCGTCTGATTCTGAAGCCTCTTCTGAATCAGAAAATTCAGAAACCGAGTCGGGCAGTGAACTTAAGGCCCTTATGACTCTAGCCAAGTTTACCTTTTAAGATCACGATGATTCAACAAGTGAAGAAAATTTGGATAGTGATCATGAAAATGATGAAGATCTTCAAGATGCTTACAATGCCTTATATAAGGAAAGTTGTAAAATTGCTGTTAAACTTAAACTTCAAAAAGAAAAGTTTTTTAAACTTAAAGAATGTTTTGAAACTCTTGTTTTAGAAAAATCTTAAATTTCTGATTGTTTTGAAAAATCAAAGTGTGATTTAGAATTCAAAACTTCCCTAATTGAAAATTTGAAATCTGAAAATGAGAAACTTAAAAATGAAGTATCTTCTCTTCTGAGTTTGAAGGACACATGGAGATATGCCCAAGGTGATCCAAAATTAGAAAAATTATTATCCGGATCAAGAAAATGTGGCGATCGATCCGGGTTGGGCTTTGATAAAAACACATCTCCTAAACAGAAGAATGCTCCTTCCAATTTTGTGAAAGGAGAGACTTCTAACTCAAATGGAAAAGGTACTAATCAAGTTGTTTCTAAAAATACAAAAACCTTTCAAAAACACAAAAGCAGCTATATAAATTTCAAAAATCAGATTCGAAACCCGCTAGCTGAAAAAATTGTTGATTTACTTAAGGAGCTATTAAAATCTAACTCTGTAGGTCATTCTTATAACTATAAACAAAAGAAGACCAATTATTCTCCTAAACCCAAAACAGTACTGAAATGGGTTCCCAAGGTTACTTGTTTGGTTGCTCACACTGCTTTCAAAGCTACAAGCCATTCAAAATGGTACCTAGATAGTGGATGCTCCAGACATATGATAGGCGACAAAGCTCTATTCACCGATCTTAAAGATATGACTGATGGGTCAGTCACATTTGGTGATGGTAGCAACTGCAAGATAATTGGCAAAGGTACGGTCCAACTCTATAATCTTCCCTTATTTGAAAATGTGTTATATGTTGAGGGTTTAAAACACAACCTGTTGAGCATATCTCAAATATGCGATAACAACCATAATGTTAAATTTTCTAATCAAGGTTGTGAAATTACAAATGAAAAGGGTTCGTAATATTAAGTGGTCGCAGAACTTCTGAAAACTGCTATATAGTAAGCAATAGTAGCTCATCTAATCAAACGTGCTATATGGTCCATACCGATGAGACTGATTTATGGCATAAACGCCTTGGACATGTACACTACCGAAATTTATACAGATTGAGCAAAAGTGAACTAATTAAAGGTCTACCTAAAATGCAAAAAGTAGACAAGATTTGTGGTGAATGCCAGTATGGTAAACAAACTAGGAGCTCTCACAAAAAGGTGAACTCCAATATCACCACAAGACCACTCGAGCTTCTCCATATGGATCTTATAGGACCAACAAGAACGGAAAGTCGAGGTGGCAAAAAGTACATCTTAGTTATTGTAGATGATTATACAAGATACACTTGGGTTTCATTCTTGAGAGATAAATCAGAAACCCTTGATGAAGTGAAAAAGATTATAAAACGGATTCAGACTGAAAAATGTTCTCAAGTCAGCAAGATCCGTAGTGATCATGGATCCGAATTCGAAAATAGCGGTTTTGAGAAATTTTGTAGCGATCGGGAATATCGCATGAATTCTCAGACCTAAAACTCCTCAACAAAATGGAATTGTCGAGAGGAAGAATAAAGTGCTTCAAGAAATGGGAAGTGTTATGTTAAATAACATGAAGCTTCCTAGGAATCTCTGGGCTGAAGCGGTGAATACAGCCTGCTACATTATTAACCGTGTTTATATTTGTAAATCTAATAATAAAACGGCTTATGAAATGTGGTTTGAGAAAAAGCCTTCTGTCAAATATTTTCGAGTTTTTGGCAGCAAGTGCTATATTTTGCGTGACCGTGAAAATTTAGGAAAATTCGACACTAAAAGTGATGAAGGGATCTTTTTAGGTTATTCTTTAAACAGTCGTGCATATCGTGTTTTGAACAACAGGACCGGTGTAATTCAAGAGTCAATAAATGTTGTGATTGATGATCTTTTGAAGACACCTGTCCCTAGTTTAGATAATGATGAAGTTCTTATACTTGAAAAACAAGAAATTTCATCAAGTGAAACTAATCCTGAATTAAGGACTGTTAAAGATCATCCAACCTCTCAAATACTTGGAAACCCTCTCACTGGTGTGCGCACTCGTAGACAATTAGAGGACATATGTAACTACGTATGCTTTACATCCCAGATTGAACCGGGTAACGTAAAAGAAGCACTTTCAGATGAAAATTGGATTCTTGCGATGCAAGAAGAACTTAATCAGTTTGTCAGAAATGATGTCTGGCAACTTGTTCCTAGACCTAAAGATAAACATATTATTGGAACAAAATGGATTTTCAAAAACAAATCTGATGAACTAGGAAATATTATTCGAAATAAAGCAAGACTAGTTGTACAGGGATATACACAAATTGAAGGTATTGACTATAATGAAACATTTGCCCCTGTAGCTCGTCTTGAGTCAATCAGACTTTTTATCTCCATTGCATGTTTTAGGAAAATTAAAATTTATCAAATGGATGTAAAGAGTGCCTTTCTGAATGGTGATTTACATGAAGAGGTATATGTTGAACAACCTACAGGGTTTGAAGATCCTAAATTTACTGATCATGTGTATCGTCTTAAGAAAGCTCTCTATGGTCTGAAACAAGCTCCCAGAGCATGGTATGAAAAACTGACTAAGTTTTTACTGAGTCATAATTTTAAGATGGGATGTGTTGATAAGACGCTCTTTGTTAAGAAACATAACGATGATATTCTAATGGTTCAAATATATGTTGACGATATTATTTATGGATCAATGTACTAACATGACTGTTGAATTTGCAGATTTGATGGAGTCTAAATTCGAAATGAGCATGGTTGGAGAATTAAACTATTTCCTAGGGTTGCAAGTAAGACAACAACCTGATGGAATTTTTATTTCTCAAACCAAATATGCTCAGAGTTTAATTAAGAAATTTGGATTTGAGAAAGGTAAAAATTTTGATACTCCTATGAGTACAACTATAAGACTCTCAAAAGACTCTACAGGTAATGATGTGGATCCTAAATGTATATCGTAGTTTGATTGGTAGTTTACTTTATCTAACTGCTAGTAGACCGAGATATTGCTTTGAGTGTTGGTATTTGTGCTCGTTATCAATCAAATCCTAAAGAATCTCACTTAGCTCGTTAAGCGGATTATGCGTTATGTCGCAAGTTCTACTAAATTGGGTCTCGGTATCCACATGAGACTAATGTTCAATTAGCCTGCACGCAGATGTGAGATCTTGGTAAATGAATACATTCTTCTTACGGAAATGCATGTACTCAACTTGTTTGGATGAAACGAATGTTAAGCGATTATGGAATTACTCAAGATTCTATGATTTTATTTTGTGATAATTCCAAAGGCAATAAATATTTCTAAAAATCCAGATTCAAGCATTCACGTACTAAGCATATTGACATTAGATTTCATTACATTCGTGAATTAGTGGAAGAAAAATTAATATATTTGGATTACATTCCAACCGAGACTCAATCAAGTGACATTTTCACTAAACCGCTCGACAAAAGCAGGATTAATAAATTAAAGTTTGATCTCGGTATGTGCAATTTAAATTGAGTTTGCATGTTTTTGTGTATCATAATGTACATAAGTTTGATGTTTTATGTGTTTAAATTTGAAATTATTTAAAAATTTGCAAATTTTATGTCGTACTCGACCTGTCAGTGAGTGTACACGACCGGTCAGTGCCACGACCGGTCGAACACGCACACGACCTAATTGTGAATCTCGGATTTCACTTAAAATTGGGGATTTTGTCTTCTTCTTCATTTCTCTCCAACGGTTCTAGCTACGACCGACCCAACCCACCTTCATAGTTCTTCAAGGTTAGTGGTTCTTTTGCATTTTTTTTTGTAGATTCTTGCTATTAATGTTTCAAATCTTATTGTTGTGGAATCTATTTGATCATTCATTGCAGGTTTGGGGTTTTATCTTGAAAAATCTGTTTTATTTAAACCTCATTTCTTCCAACTTATTGTATCCTTGAAATCCTTCTTTGAAAATGGATGCTAGAGGTAAAAAGAAAACTACTCGAGGTCCATCTTCTTCTAGATCAGCTTCTATTGTTCAACGTCATCTTCGCTCCCCTGAAAATGATCCTTCTGATGCTCAGGATTTGCGTATGCGCAATGTTATTGTTGAGCGTCATGTTAATGTCAATCACATTGCTTCTTTTGGTATTCCTTCTTTGTTGGAATCGTGGGATGGGATAACATCTTACATTGGGGTGGAGCTGCATACCAGTCCATTGCCCAATCCATGTTTGCATGTATCTGTGATTTTTCTCTTGAGAATTTAACTTTTAAAGTTAATACTCAAGAAGGTTTGTTTGTAGTAGATCGACATTTGATTGCAGACATTATGGAAATACTCGTCAATGATGAAAGCATTCCAATTAATATTTTACATGATAGTCTCTAACCGAACGAAGAATGCTTACTAGAGATTTATGTAATTTGGATGTTCATTGGACTCATAAAGGTCATACACTTCCCTCAAGGTATTTGTTACCTGCATACTGTAGTACTTCATAAGATATTCATCTCTAATCTTTATCCACGTTCTGGTAATAAACCGAACTCACTGCTTTCATGGTTCGTGTTTTGCATTCTCGTTGTCTCTGGTGCAAAAATATGTCTTCCTTCTTTAATTTGTCATTCCATTATTCTGTCACGTCACCATCCTGGACATAGTGATATACCCTTTGGTTATTTATTGACTATGTTAGCAAATCATATGCTCATAGCTATGCCTACTAGAGAAAAACCCATCCATCATCTCCTTTTAATAATTCCAATCTTAATAAGATGACTTTAGATTTGGCTAAAGGCCAAGTGGATGCTTGTGGTTGTGGTGCTTTGAAGGTAATCTTGAAGCTAGTGATCTTCCTGAAGACGTGAATATGGATGACTTATTTGAAGAACTTGAGTCAGACTCGGCTGATGATCCTGATTTTCAGCCTTCTGATTTTGATGAAAGATTGAATTCTCTTCAAGAGCAGGTGGCTCAAATTCGTGTTACTCAAGACACACAATTTTCTTATTTGCGTAAATATATGAGGCGAATTGCTAAGGGTTTACACAAAATTGATCCATCTAATCCTGCACCCTCTTCTGGTTCTGACCGAATTTTTTTTTCGGGTCTGTAATATTTACTGATATTAGCATGCATCTCAAAACCTTTCTGTTGGTTATGCACAATTTTCTCTTGCTTCAACTCCTAATTTCATTACTGCTCTTCTTCCTTTGTCATTTTGTGTCAAAAAGGGGGAGAAGTTTGGAGAACTTTGTCATTTTGATGTGCTCCTATTACTCAGGGGGAGTTAAACTTCTATTACTCAGGGGGAGTTAAACTTCTCAAGGGGAGTTATGGGAAAATGATTATTGCTTATCATGTCTATATATCTGTGCATGTTTCTCACCTCTTATGTCTATTGGAAGTATTATTACTTGGATGTTTTGTCACAAATTTGACAAAGGGGGAGATTGTAAGGGTTATGGTCTCATACTCCTTTGGTTGTCAAATTTTGATGTGTCAAAACATCTATCTGTGTCTTGTGCTTGTATGATGATTTTTATTCAAGACACTGGTTAAATACTTCAAGAAGCTATAAGTTGAATTCTTCAAGATGTTACAAGTTGAAGCTCAAGATGTTGAAGTTCAAGAAGCTACTATGTTGATGTTCAAGTCTTAGAGAACGACTCATGACTTCAAGACTAATAAGCAATGCATGAAGTAGTTGTTATGCTGATGAAGATCTCAAGTTTGAAGCTACAAGATCTCAAGCCTGATATGGTTCAAACAATCTATATTCGTTGAATGGTTGAAGTTCAATGTCCATACGACATGTTTCAGGTTTGAATGACTTTAGGTTGACCCTTTAAGTAGGTCATTTTGGATACATAAATCAAATGTTTATTTTACATAAGTTTGGTCTATTCCAAGACCAGTCCTAGCTCTTGTTCGACCAGTCCTGGCATTGGTTCGACTAGTCCAAGAAATTCCACGATCAGTCCTAAGTAGTTGAAGATTTTTCAGAATTTTTGGTACGCCCACGACCAGTCCTGGAAGTCCTTCGACCGGTCGTAGGTTGGCTTCGACTAGTCCACGATCAGTCGTGGAGCTACGACTCAAAATCCAGCAACTTATTTCATGGTCCTACGACCAGTCGTAGGTGACCCACGACCAGTCGTAGGGTACTCACGACCAGTCGTGGAACGGCTTTCTAAGATCGCGCTCAATTTTTTCAAAAATGTTAGAGCTACGACCAGTCCTAAGTTTCTAAGACCAGTCGTAGGAACGATTTTTTCTTCTATAAATTGAACACGAAATTCAGAGTTTTTACACCTCAACTCCATTCCATTTCAAGAATTTTCAAGTAATCACTCTGAGATAAGTCTGTGTTTATTTGTTGAGGGTCAAATATTGCATATCAGACCCCATCTTTTACCTGGATTTACGAGCACAATATTGTTTAAAGGCCAATTTAATCGTGTTTATGCTGCAGGTTGAATGTAGGAGCTTTGATTATAAAAGAGCATTAAAAGTGTGGATTTGACGCTCAGAATTTACCAGAGCAAGGGACGAACCCCAGGGGACTAAGATCAACGAAATTACATGCCAGAGACCCGAGAAAATCGAGAAACTGAAACTCAAGAGGCCCGAAATTGATACAGAATGCAGGATCACAGGGTTCTCGCCATCCGATTGGCTTGAAACTTCATACATAACTTGAGGAACATAAATGAACCGTACACGTCGAATTTCAGCTCCCGGATCCCTGTGGAAGTGGCTAAACTGACATATCAGCCTGCAAAATCTTGATTCGGGACCTGCCTGCTATCTAGATATGCTTCATTTTCGGTCCCAACGCTTAAAATAATATGACAGAGTGGATGGATGGAGCAGATCTCTCACGAACATAACAGTGAGCTCCACATGTACAGCGCGTGTACGTAAGGTACACGCGCCCGCGCTGCACCGAAGCGGTCGGCCCCGGTCAAACCCGGGCTGACCCGCGCCTTCTTCCTCAAGGAGACAGCGGACGAATGTCCGTCCGTCGGTTTCGGCTTGTGGACCCCACCCATGGTACATACGATCAATCTGAACCGTTCATTCGTTCCTGGGGGCAGCCAACACCTATGCCTAGCTGACAGAAAATGAAGAGGTGAAGTTCTTGGAGATCTCAGCCGTCCAAAAGCAAGTCGGACGGTAGAATGGAAGAATCCGTGGGCCAGACTGAAATCAAATAAATCTCGCCCCTCCTGGACGGTTTTTTGTCCTGAAGCGAATGGACGGCTTGGATTTCGTTAAAATGCATCACAGTGGACCCCACCATTTCCGCAGCGAAGCCGCGTCCCTGTTCTGCGTCAGCGAAGGAACGGACGCTGTCCGTTTTTGCGAATGGCTATGGGCCCCACACGTCATCCGTACGGAAAATCCGATCCGTCCATCGTGTAGAGGGCCATGAATACTACAAAACCATGCTGATAGTTCACTCCCATGCGTACACACGTGCGTGATACAGAGGCCACAAAAGGGCTACCCGGCGACGTTCAAATCTGAGATTTCTTCTGTGGGCCACGACAATGGACCTTCAAAACCACCCATTCTTGACTGAAATTTCGTCCTGAATCCAATGGACGGGGTGGATTTTACAGAAAATGCCTCTGTGGGGCCCACCGATCACGGCTGCGAAAACTTGTAGTCCGAGTCCTTCTTCGACTCTGCCACCAACTCCAGCCATCCAGCAGCTATAAAAGGGAAGTTTTGGACGTGGGAAAGCCATGGAGAGCCAGGGAATTCGAGATCCAGAGCCAGGGAGAGAAGAGAGAGAGAAAGGAGTAGAGTTGTATTTTTTTTCTTTCCTTCTTTGCTTTTAATTTATTTATTTTATTTTGAGAGATCTAGTCCACTCATGTGTGGCTAAACCTCTTAGCTAGGGCTAAGAGGTGAAGCTTGTAGTGTGATGGGAACTCTTTGCTTGCCTTTTGTTTAGACTGATCTGATATTGATTTGGTTTTTATTAAGGGAATGTTTTTAGTCTTTAATGGTCTGTTGTGACTGAAATTACAATGGGTCTGCGATGGCTTTGAGCATGTTCTTTTCCTCTTTATGTTTATGACGTCAGGAAGCCCTGTTGTTCACCATCGTCTCCTGGGCATGGTTGGATGTCGGTACCCTTCCTAACCTTCATACATTGATTGGTTGGTAATTAGTTTAATTCTGTTGTTTACTTTGTCTCCTGGGCATGGTTTGGTGATGGAATCCATTCTAATTCATATACTTTTCATCTCTTGAAAACCAAATCAAAGGAAGTCAGTTGATTTTCATGAATCAAGTATAGTTCTCCCTGATCTCTACAAGTGGATCCTCTGAATCCCTAGTTTCCCTTCTCTGATTTTTCCTAAAGTTTTAGATTAATATTTCATCATTACTCTTCAAATTACAATCGATTTAGACTTCATCTTAGCCTAGTTCTAGATCTGGTTATTTTCAGATAACGTACAGGTTTCAGTCCCTGTGGATTCGACCTCGGTCTTACCGAGATTATTACTACATCAAAACCCTATACTTGGGGTTTGAACATTATTCTAAGCTAAATTGTGCTTATTTAATATTCCTTTTTGCTAGCTTATTTAATTTGATTTTGTTTCTATATTCCAATCTTATCTGAAAAGAGGAATTATCCTATTCCTTCTTCTTGGAATCAAAATCAAATATTGCTACGCCCAACAAGTTAAATCTAAAATCTATTAGAATTTAGAACCTTATGAATGTGAGTATTGGAAATTGAACTTTGACATTCAATCATCTACTCTGATTGGTTCTACCGGGTCGCTAAAGGAGAAATCCGGGTATTTTACCTGTAAAATTCATTTATTTTTGGTTTTGTTTGAGGTTGCGAGAAAAATCTCATAATGACTTGGTTTTGTTTGAGATTGAGCTTAAAAATCTCATTGTATTGGTTGTCCGAGGAAAACCAGAAAACTCGAGAAAGGGGTTTTTGAATTGTGTAAGCCAAAGTGAAAAACACACAATTGTAAAGGTTTTTGGTGAACCCGAGAAAACCTATTTGATAGTGAACGCTAATATCCCCCGTGTGAGGATATTAGAGTGGAGTAGCATTCTGTGTGGTTGTTGTAAAACAGTTGGTGTACACACAAAGAACCACTATAACTCTTTGTCTTGTGGATTGAATGCTTGCTTAATTTTCATATCTTTTATCATTCGATTGTGTGGAATGTACAAGTGGATGTGAATGTTGTAACTATTTTCATTTCAAGCAAGTGTGGGGATTGTTGTAATAATTTAGATCTTTACTCTCGCATTTATTTTCAATTCCTTGCTATTTCATTTACTTATATTAACATTGAGTCCTTGATTCAAAAGAGGTTCTAGAAATAAGGTTGTCCTACCATAAGCCCTTGTTTATTATGGTGTAAGGTTGTCCTTAGAACTGAATTTGTATCAACCTCTCAATACTTATTTATCAAGGTGATTTTAATTTAGCATTGTGAATTGATTCATAATTGTAAGGGTATTGATTTACTTTAGTTCCACTGATTTTATTTTAAATTTGGTATAGTCCTATTCACCCCCCCCCCCCCCCTCTAGGACATATAGCTTGGCCTTTTCACTTGCGTGTTCCAGTGCGTAGCATTGGAACACCCGCAAGCGCGCTCACGCTTAGGCTCGGGCACGGGCACGGGCTCGATCTCAGACTTGGACTCGGACTCGGGCTCGGGCTCGGTGCGAGGGCGTGAGTATGTGAGGCAGTGTGGCTGTAGAGGCGCTAGTAGCGCACTTTGCACTTGAGCGAACCGGAGCGAGACGTGTGCGAGTCACTGTGCGACTAAGTGGCTTAGGCGGATGGCTGGATGAAGGGAAACTAGAGGACTAAATGAGAGTCCTCCAGTATATATAGAGAGCTGAAAAATAGAGCTGTTGTAGCAGATCTCAATCATGCTGTTGTGTCATTAGTGCAGTTCCATTTGTGAATCGTCGTATGGCTAGCCCAACAGCTAGAAAATGGCTAGCTGCTGTCTCACAACAATCAGCATGCAGCAGCTTAATGGCCCATGCACAACAGTCAGAAAACGGCCATAAAACGGCTAATTTTCTTCAACAGCTAGAAAACGGTCATGGAATTTATTTCCCTGGACCATAACCCACAGCCACCATAATCTATAAAAGGAGGGCCTGGATAGGTTTCCAAACCATCTCAAAACCCACTTCAGCAGACCCATACGAACTGAGACAACCCACTACTCCTCTCCTATACTCCAGTAGTTCCAGCAAGACAGTAGGGGTTAAACTTTTACTAGAAGAACAGACCAACGGTGTGGTCTAGAACGGTTCAACTGAATCAGTGGCTGAAGTACTGACCAGTGCAGTGGTTTAAATCTAAAGAAATTTCTTCTCTTTCTTTCTCTTTTTGGGTTTTTTTCTATATTGTTATTCTGCCAGAGAATGTGTATAAGAGTTCCATTTGGTGGGCCTTAGTGTTTGCTGAACGCAGACCCACACCAGGCTTGTCGTATCATAGAAGTGGTTTGCCTGTAACCTATCAGCATACTCAATTCATTGAGTAGGGGCAAATAACGCTTTAAGAATAGCGTTTCAGACGTACTTCAACCTATCCTTGTTTTTATCATCGTAATTTTTCAGTTTCCATATTTTACAGAAAAATATTATTCTGTAAATTTCCAACATCCGGGTCTTGAAGAACTAGACCCAAGTCAATCGAAATCTTGGTCCGGGTCTTAAAATATGAAACATGAAACTTGGGCCAAAAGACCCAAACCTGGCAAGACCTGAACACAGGTAGCCTGCATGTGGGTACTTTAGAACCCAACCCGGACCTAACCCATGACAGTCCTACCCCTAAGCAGCTTCTTAGGAGCTTGGCATTATTTTTCTTACTTCTTAATTTCTTTCTTTTCTTCATTTTAAATTTTCTAGGCATTATTATTATTATTATTAACGGTGAATGTCACTATCATCGCTGCTTCCTGTGGTATGGTCCACTTGAGCCTTAGATCTAACTCTTTTGGGTTCATGAGCTTTCAATACAGACGGACCATACGAAACAGTGGTGATTGACCATTAAAAATATCTTGGGGGCCACAAAAACTTTGTATGAATGATATTGGTGTGGTCACTTCATCCAGGTGTTTGTGATCTTATCATCAGGGTTGGACGGAAAATAAACATTTCGGTGGAATCCAAGAAGTTTTTTATGGTGGGGATTCAATCATGGCTTTTTTCCTATGGTGTGGTCCACTTAAGATTTAAGTCAGCTTCATTTTTGGGATCATGCCCTAAAATGTTCTTTCAAAATGGTTGGACGGTGTGGATTTAAGTTACATAGATGCCTGTGAGCCCCACCATCAAGGGTCCCACCCACCTCGGTGGATCCGGCTGTCGCCTAATCAGCTCCCCCATTCCCCAACAGGAGTTATGGCCTATCAGACTACGGAACTCTCTCATATTTACTTCGCAGAAGCAGTAATGGGCACATCAAGATTACGAAAGATCTACTTATTTGCAACAAGCTTTCAATGTGTGCGTTGTAATTCGGCAATAATCCACTCCGTTGATAAATATGCCGGAAGCTTTTGCTTTGTAAATCATAGTAATACAAACCGCCACTCATAACCTGAAATAATATCTTCCCATTCCGAATGCAAACGAGAAAGGGAAACGACTCATCCATTGGGCACAAGTCGATTCTTACCGTAGGGCCCACCTTAATATATTTATTCTGTATGGACACCGAACATCATGTTTTCCACATTATTTTAGGTCCTGAGCCCAAAAATGAGGCATATCCAACCCTTAGATTGACCACACTGAAGGAAAAAGTGGTGATGTAACGTTCCACCGTTAAAAACTTCCTACAGCCCACTGTATTATTCAGCGACGTTTATTTTCAATTAACTCATTGATAAGGTTACAAAAACCTGACTTAAGAGGCAAAAACAAAAAACAAAAAAGGGAACGAAAGCCTCTTACTTTTAAATTATTTCTCAAAAGTTTTCGCTATTAGACATTAAAACGCCTGATGTTAGGTACCTATATGAATAGGTTTTTGTATTTTGGTATTGACCTGACTGCCCTCACTTAATGCACTTGGCAATCTCCCAAGTTACGTTGAAAACCACCTTCAATAGTACATGCATGGGGCACCTTGTTGTTTGTGAGAAATTCACCCCATCCAGCTGCTTTTCCCGCTCATTTTCAGGTATGCACCCCAAAATGAGGCAGATCCAAATTTCAGCATAGGCCCACGATGACCCCAAGAATTTATACCGTAGGGGTTCAATCCCCACTGTTTCTAGCCGTTTCACCCATTGGAGCTTGGCATCAACCTCCGCTATAAAAAAAAAAAAAAAAATGATCAGAGAAATAGATGGATGGTCTGGATTATCACAGAAATAGGTGTACACGACTCGAATTGAGTCGAGCTTCGCATAACTTGACTCAACTCAGCCACTTGGCTCAGTTCAGTCAGTAGCTCGGGCTAGTTTGAGCCGAGTTAGAGCCAAGATCGAGCGTCCATGGCATTTTCTCAAATACATGGAGGTTACCTTTAATTTCTCATGGAATGTAAAGTAGCAGCATCGGTTTACAGTTCTTCAAACAGTCGGTAGGAAACATAAAAATCAAGATATAAGGGTATTTGTTTCATATCCATACCTTCCTCGCCACCCGCTGACACTTCGTTGAGTCATTTCATCAAACACTTGTTGAACAATATCAATATCAAAATAACCGAGTCTCCGAACTAAGTTCAATTTGAATTGGGGTTCGATCCGAGTCAAGTTGAGCTCAGGCAAGCTCGAACTCGGCTCGAAATTTTTTCAAACTCAAAAAACAGCTCGATTTGGCTCGAACTCAGTTTCGAACCTAGTCGAATCGAGCTTTTTCAAGCCGAATGGAGCGAGCTAACCGAGCTAACTCGGTTCATGTACAACTCTAGTACAAAACATCTTACAGCCCTACGAATGGTGAGTGTGTATTCCCCATTGTTTCATGTCAGTTTGGCCTGCTTTAGCTTTTCATTGGAGTCATATTTGGTCCCATGACCAAAAATGACATAGCAAAATATATGGACTTAGTGGATTTGTCACAAATATAATGGTGGGACCCACCTAAGTCGAGCAATGCTGGCCGTCTGGACTTAAATGTTCATCAAACTTCTGGGTCTGGCATTAATTGATATTAATTACCATGCTAGCATAACCTGAACCATGTGGAGCCGCTTTAATGATTTTTAGAATCCACAACGATCATCTATTTTTTTAGATTATTTTATTGTATAGGCATAAAAATGAGGCAGATCTACAATCATAGTTGGCCCAGATGGCCCTAAGATTTTTCAACAGTGGGAGTTCCATCCCATTCTTTCCTATCGTGTGGCCCACTAGAGCATTGTATCAGCCACATTTGAGGGCCCTTGCCCAAAAATGATATGAGGCTAGGGATGGACGTGGTGAGGTCGAGCACCGTTTTCCTCAAGAATAACTACTCCGAATCCACGTAGTTTCTCCGGACTCCTCATAGAGATTCCTCGAATCTATGATGGAAGAAAATAAAAAATAAATTCTAATTATAAACTCAAAAATAGATTTGAGTGATAATAAAAATGAGTTTATAATCTTTTAAGTAGTGATATCAATTCTAAGAAGAAGTTTCAGAATCAAACTCCCCAAAATCATGACTTACTATAAATAGTAAACTTAATATTTATAGTGTCATGATTTCTACTAGACTTCATGGTTTTAAGACAAAAATAGCAAGTGTCCAATTTAGCCTAACCCCGTTATTCCCCTAATGCCTGTCGCCAATTCAAAACCAAGTTCCGGATAGGCTAGTTAATCATCCACGAGATCCCAGAAAGATGAGGCTAATGGTTCCACACAATACAATGAATGAAAAGTGGTCCGCATATCTTTCTTCTTTTCTGCACATGAAGCTTGTATGTAGTAGGGAGATGTTTTGCATTTTTTTCTTAACTTTGTTTTATTATACATGTTTTAGTGAATAAATAATTGCTAATAATATATTTTTCGATACCGTCATATAACCATGTGGATGTGTCTGCATATCGAGTGTTCTAAACTGTCTTGTTTGGAACCAACTCATGTTTTTCTCGTATGTTAGCTATGATCTGTTTATTTCTTAATACTATACTATTTTGTGAGTGACAACCTCTCTGGTTTTTCAAACAATCAAGAGGCGCTTTTATATAGTTAGAACCTGAGTCCATTTTTTGTTTGAAGATATTGTTGAAGGGGAAGGAGCAGAAGCGCGTGAAGGAGACTTGGTTGAATTTAATTATGTCTGCCGGCGTTCAAATGGATATTTTGTTCATAGGCAAGGTATTCCTATTTCTTTTTGGTCTTTCTTTAACTGGTAAGAAATTCTATGTAGGAAAGGAATTACATCACACAAGCGACCAAGATTCTTGAAGACAAGACAATGCATGACTAGATGAAAGATTTAATCAAGATGAGAGAGCCTGGATTTTGTGGAATCCATAACAGGTTTTCGAGGTTCGGATTTTTCAATGGCCACCCATCCAACAATAATTTTAGAATCAGCACTGTGGTTTCCCTCAAATCCGCCTATGAAAACAGTGCTTTTTTTCTAATTTAAATTTTTTAATTTTTTTAATTGGTGTTTGCTGTCACTTTTGGGTTCTACATATTGTTGAAAACATGATCAGTAAATAAAACATTTCAAATCTTTAATAATATTAAAATCAAGAAAAGGTAGCTATTCCCACTTCCTGACCTTCATCAGATTTTTTATTTTTTATTTTTTAAATCTATTTGATTGCTTATTAATATACTAATTCTTTAATTTCTTATATATATATATATATATATATATATATATATATATATATATATATATATATATATATATATATATATATGAAAAGATGCCATCCTCTTAACTTCTCTTCTTCTTCTTCTTTTTTTTTGTTGTTGTTGCAAATGCAGCACTGTGGATCAATTTAGTGGAGAGAGTAGGCCTCTGGTACTCCCTCTGGATGAGAAATAGGTTTGTTACCGTTAATTTCATTTACCAAATTCAGAATGAATGTGTTAATTTTCTGTCCTGTTATAATTTCTGAAAGTGAAGATGCCTATTTCTCATCCTATTTATAGATTTTGATATTCTTTCATGATCATGTAAGGGGCTATTTGGATGCCTGTAACATTTCTAAAATGTAACAAAGTTATAGGTGAGATTGTTGTTAAGTAGGAACTGGCTTCTCTATGTTTGCTGACGCTCTTTGTATGTAATCCGGTATAGGGTATCAGTGAGTTGGTTAGCTGCCTGGCTGTACAGCGGTTGTATCTTTCTTCTTTTTCTTTTTTAAATAAAACTTCGATTACCAATTAAAAAAATAAATTAATGGCATAGTACATATGAAAATCATGTTTGACTTTCTTTTTCCAGAATATGGACATTGCTACTATGATCATGCTGAGCAAATATAATATTCAGCTTAAAGGGGAGTTTTTCGATACTCTGGCTGCATATGACACTTGATACACAGTCATATATAAAGTCAAGTTAATCTGACTAAATTTTGTAACCCATTGTAGCAAAGTCAGTCTAAAAGTTATACTGGTCGAACAGATCCTAACCTCTGATTCGTGGATACTTGTTGTTTGAACTAGGACCATTGGATATATTTTCCATTTTAACAGTCCATTGTATGTCCAGAAATCTAATAGTCAGATAACCAGGTGCTAATAATATTTTGTTTGTGATACATAATTTGTATGGTTAGTTTTATTAATTGTATGCCACATGCAATTTCTCAGTAATTTTTAACTGCTTGGTTATCGTCTATTTCAGATGAAAGATTTAAAACCTATAAACAAAGAATGCATCTTTTCTATTTCAGATGAAAGATTTAAAACCTATAAACAAAGGAGAACAAAGATATCATTCAATGCTTTCCATAGAGATGGTTATATATGTAGTTGGGGTGCGCTCCAGTGGTACTGGTACCACCATATGCTTATGGTGGTAGCTCAGAGAGGTGGGGCCCACATGATGTATTCACACCATCTACCCTTCTATCATATGCATCACCTCAGAAAACACCCTGGGACCCAAAATGAAGTCCAATCCAAAACTAAGGTGGACCACAGAAAAGCGATCAAGCTGGGAGGGAATGCCCGCCCGTTAATTTCACAGGGGCCCACCTGGTTCACAAAACAACCTGGATTTTGGCATAACCCTTCTCTGCATTGGATGAAGGGTCTGAACAACCTTGATTATATATAAAGAACGCAGTGGGCCCCTCACATTAATCAATGATGGGTGTTCCCTCTCAATATGTTCCTTGTGCTGTAGCCCATATAAGTTCTGTATCAGGCTGATTTTCAGGCTCTGACGGTTTTCTGAGGTGACCCATCTTACGGATGGGTTTGATTCTTTGAAAACATCATTGAGCCCCACATTTGCCTAGTATCACCGTCGTGTCGGTACCATTGGAGTGTGCCTGTAGTTTACATTGGTTATAGTAATATACTAATCATGTGATGGTGTTCCTTCCAGATCATACTGAGCTTCTTTTTTTTTTAGATCATACTGGGCTTGAAAGAGGTTTTGATTGGCATGAAGGTTGGAGGTGAGCTCTTAAGTTAATGCTCCATTTGGATTGCTCAATTAAATTTAGTTGTAATTATTTAAATTGAATAAAGTGGAAAAGACCAAAGTAAGAGGTAGCCGCACTTCATAGCAGGGGAGTGGCCCCAAATTGCAATCACTGTTGTTCCTAGTCCAACTTTGAATGCATGGAATTGCGATTCAAGGGTTCATCACTGATTTTTTCTAGTCCAACTTCGACTGATTTTCTCATGACTATACATTTTTTCAGTTAATTAAGACTACTCAACATAGGTTAATACACTATGCCAAAACAGTGAAAAAAGGACGGTTCAAAATCGTCTCAAATGACCAAAAAGGACGGTCATGGACCGTCGCATAGGCCGTCAAATTTTGACGTGTCTTATTACTTAAAGGACGGTCCAAAACTGTCATTCTTATTGACTAAAAAAAGACGGTCAAGGACTGTCATAGACCGCTCTTATGAGCCCAAAAAGGACGGCCATGGACCGTCCTTTAAAAGGACTGTCATGGACCGTCCTTAAAAAAGACTGTCATGCTTATGGGCCTTCAAAGGACGGTATGGACCGTCCTTTAAAAGGACTGTCATGGACCGTCTCGTATGAGCCTTCAAAGGACGATCATGGATCGTCCTTTAAAAGGACTGCTATCGGCCGTCTCTTATGACCCTTAAAGGACTTTTCAAATTTGACCTATTACAGTCGTCTTCCTGATATACACCTGTTATATAATATATTTCATCACATTCACAATCACATCCATCTAAACCCAAACTACGTAAATCCATCCAAACACACAATCTTCCTGTTATACAATATATTTCATCACATTCACATTCACATCCATCTAAACCCAAACTATGTAAATCCATCCAAACACACAATCTTCCTGATATTACACCTATTATACAATATATTTCATCACATTCACATTCACATCCATCTAAATCCAAACTATGTAAATCCATCCAAACACAATCTTATCCACATTACATTCATCCACGCATAATACATATAAGTTTAACTTCATTAGTAAAAAAAACAATCTTATCCACATTCCATCACATTCACATCCATCTAAACCCAAACTACGTAAATCCATCCAAATATAAACTACATCCATCCAAACACAAACAATCTTATTCACATTACATTCATCCATGCATAATACATATAAATTAGTTTAGGTTTAGGTTAGTTTATAAGCTATAGGTTTAGGGAATTGAGAATAGGTTTAGGTTTAGGAAATTGGGTTCGAGTTCGGGGTCAGGTTCAAGTTTGGGTTTTCAAGTTTAGGTTTAGGTTTAGGTTAGGGAGTTGAGATTAGGATTAGGTGTATGTGTAGGTTTAGGGATTTGAGAATAGGTTAAGGTTTAGGTTTAAGAATTCGAGTTCGGGTTTGGGATTGGGTTTAGGTTTGGGTTTTCAAGTTAAGGTTTAGGTTTAGGTTTAGGTTAGGGAGTTTAGATTAGGATTAGGTTTAGGTTTAGAGATTTGAGAATAGGTTAAGGTTTAGGTTTAGGAAATCGGGTTCGGGTTCGGGATCGGGTTTAGGTTTGGGTTTTCAAGTTTAGGTTTAGGTTTAGGTTAGGGAGTTGAGATTAGGATTAGGTGTAGGTGTAGGTTTAGGGATTTGAGAATATATTTAGGTTATAGGTTATAGGTTCGAGTTTAGGTTTAGGTTAAGGTTCAGTGTTTAGGTCTAGGTTATAAGCTATAGGTTTAGGGAATTGAGAATAGGTTAAAGTTTAGGTTTAGGAAATCGTGTTCGGGTTCGAGATCGGATTTAGGTTTGGGTTTTCAAGTTTAGGTTTAAGTTTAGGTTAGGGAGTTGAGATTAGGATTAGGTGTAGGTTTAGGTTTAGGTTTAGGGATTTGAAAATAGGTTAAGGTTTAGGTTTAAGAATTCGGGTTCGGGTTCTGGATTGGGTTTAGGCTTGGGTTTTTAAGTTTAGGTTTAGGTTTAGGTTAGGGAGTACTTTAGATTAGGATTAGGTGTAGGTTTAGGTTTAGGGATTTGAGAATAGGTTAAGGTTTAGGTTTAGGAAATCGGGTTCGGGTTCGGGATAGGGTTTTAGGTTTAGGTTTTCAAGTTTAGGTTTAGGTTTAGGTTAGGAGTTGAGATTAGGATTAGGTGTAGGTTTAGGTTTAGAAATTTGAGAATACATTTAGGTTTTAGGTCATAAGTTTTGGTTTAGGTTAAGGTTATAGGTTTAGGTTAAGGTTTAGGTTTAGGTTTAGGTTTAGGTTTAGGTTATAAGCTATAGGTTTAGAGAATTGAGAATAGGTTAAGGTTTAGGTTTAGGGAATCAAGTTCGGGTTCGGGATCGAGTTTAGGTTTGGATTTTCAAGTTTAGGTTTAGGAAATCGGGATTGGGTTTAGGTTTGGGTTTTCAAGTTTTGGTTTAGGTTTAGGTTAGGGAGTTTAGATTAGGATTAGGTGTAGGTTTAGGTTTAGGGATTTGAGAATAGGTTAAGGTTTAGGTTTAGGAAATCGGGTTCGGGTTCGGGATCGGGTTTAGGTTTCGGTTTTCAAGTTTAGGTTTAGGTTTAGGTTAGGGAGTTGAGATTAAGATTAGGTGTAGGTGTAGGTGTAGGTTTAGAATTTGAGAATAGGTTAAGGTATAGGTTTAGGTATAGGTTAAGGTTTAGGTTATAAGCTATAGGTTTAGGGAATTGAGAATAGGTTAAGGTTTAGGTTTAGGAAACTAGGTTCGGTGTTTGGGATCGGGTTTAGGTTTGGGTTTTCAAGTTTAGGTTTAGGTTAGGGAGTTGAGATTCGGATTAGGTGTAGGTGTAGGTTTAGGGATTTGAGAATACATTTAGGTTTTAGGTCATAGGTTTTGGTTTAGGTTAAGGTTATAGGTTTAGGTTTAGGTTAAGGTTTAGGTTTAGGTTATAAGCTATAGGTTTAGGGAATTGAGAATAGGTTAAGGTATAGGTTTAGGAAATCGAGTTCGGGTTCGGGATCGCGATTAGGTTTGGGTTTTCAAGTTTAGGTTTAGGTTTAGGTTAGGAGTTGAGATTAGGATTAGGTGTAGGTGTAGGTTTAGGTTTAGGTATTTGAGAGTACATTTAGGTATTAGGTCATAGGATTTGGTTTAGGTTAAGGTTATAGGTTTAGGTTTAGGTTAAGGTTTAGGTTTAGGTTATAAGCTATAGGTTAAAAAAATCGGGTTCGAGTTCGGGATCGGGTTTAGGTTTGGGTTTTCAAGTTTAGTTTTAGGTTTAGGTTAGGGAGTTGAGATTAGGATTAGGTGTAGGTTTAGGTTTAGGGATTTGAGAATACATTTAGGTTTTAGATTTAGGTTTAGGTTATAGGTTAAGGTTTAGGTTAAGGTTAGGTTATAGGTTATAAGTTTAGGTTATAGGTTATAGGTTAATGTTTTAGGTCATAGGTTTTGGTTTATGTTAAGGTTATAGGTTTAGGTTTAGGTTTTGGTTTAAATTTAGGTTAAGGTTTAGGTTTAGGTTAAAAGCTATAGGTTTAGGGAATTGAGAATAGGTTAAGGTTTAGGTTTAGGAAATCGAGTTTGGGTTCGGGATCGGGTTTAGGTTTGGGTTTTCAAGTTCAAAGTTTACATTTAGGTTAGGGAGTTGAGATTAGGATTAGGTGTAGGTTTAGGTTTAGGGATTTGTAAATACATTTAGGTTATAGGTTATAGGTTTAGGTTTAGATTTAGGTTTAGGTTATAAGCCAGGCTTAGAAATTGAAATAGGTTACGGTTTAGGTTTAGGAAATCGGGTTCGGGTTCGGGATCGGGTTTAGGTTTAGGTTTTCAAGTTTAGGTTTAGGTTTAGGTTTAGGGATTTGAGAATACATTTAGGTTATAGGTTTACGTTTAGGTTTAGGTTTAGGTTTAGGTTTAGGTTAAGGTTAAGGTTTAGGTTTAGGTTTAGGTTTATGTTTAGGTTATAAGCTATAGGTTTAGGGAATTGAGAATAGGTTAACGTTTAGGTTTAGGAAATCGGGTTCGGGTTCGGGATCGGGTTTAGGTTTGGGTTTTCAAGTTTAGGTTTACGTTTAGGTTAGGGAGTTGAGATTAGGATTAGGTGTAGGTTTAGGTTTAGGGATTTGAGAATACATTTAGATTATAGGTTTAGGTTTAGGTTTTAAGTTTAGGTTATAGGTTTTGGGATTTGAGAATAGGTTCAAAGTTACAAGTATAGGTTTTATGTTTAGGTTAAGGTTATAGGTTTAGGTTAGGTTACGGAGTTAAGGTTTAGGGAATTGAGTTTAGGTTATAGGTTTAGGTTAAGGTTTAGGTTTAGGTTATAGGTTTTGGGGTTTGAGAATAGGTTTAGGTTAAGGTGATAAGTTTAGGTTTAGGAAATCGAGATCGGGTTCGGGTTTGGGTTTAAGTTTGGGTTTTCAAGTTTAGGTTTAGGTTTAGGTTTAGGTTAGGGAGTTGAGATTAGGATTAGGTGTAGGTTACGGTTTAGAGATTTGATAATACGTTAAGGTTTAGGTTTAGGAAATCGGGTTTGGGTTCGAGATCGGGTTTACGTTTGGGTTTTAGGCTTAGGTTTAGGTTATAAGTTATAAGTGTAGGTTTAGGTTTAGGTATTCTCTAGTATTATCTACTATTGAACCTAGTATTATCTACTACATACTAGTAACATACAACCAATATTGGGGCACCATACCATAAGGTACAAGAATTTCATGTCCCCCTAAACAAGGTATCCTCCATTGATAACATATATATATATATATATTAATATTATAAGTTTTTTATTTTCATTTACATTCGCAAATACATTCATCATCCATCCGGATAGCTCCGACGCACATCCGGGTCTGCTCATTTAAATAAAATGGATTATTAAGATCATTTAAATAAAATCAGGTTCTATTAGTATTGTTGACGGCACCTCGAACCTTGTTTAAATCCAGGTTGCAATCTGTGGGCACTGATGCTATTTGTCTTTCTGTCAAGTTGGCGATGATTTGAGCCTTAGAGACCTTAGCAGTTGCTCTCAGGAAGTGAGCCAATGGCTGACCATATGTTGGGAAAGGACTGGCTGATCGTGTGGGCATCAGAAGGATCTGCAGCTGTGGTGGAATCTCCAAATTCTACTCTCACTGTAGTTCCCTGTTCACAATGAAATTATATGATAAAAATATCGGGGATTTGGACAACTTCATCATGGTCATAACAGCAGTTCCCACCTTCCAGGGGACCCCGCTCAACATCCAGATAACTCCGATGCACATCCGGATACATAAATAGGTACGGTTTCAAATAACATTATTAGCAATGTTTCAAATGCATACCTCCCTTAGAAAGTCATCCAGTTGATCCTCATGAAAGTCCTGTTTTGTAAGAACCTTAACGGCAACATCCTACATTCCATGATTGAATAAATAAGAAGATGCATCACCTTTACTTTCAAATGCAACCAAAAAGATCAGTAAGAAAAGAAGGCAAGCGGTGGAGAGAGCTACACATGGGGCTACATGATTGAATATGAACTGCTTACCGCATTCCATGATTGAATAAACTACTTGCAGCCTGCTTGTGGAGAGAGCTACACATGGGGCTGGCAAACTTCTGGATGACTGATTACGTTCATCACATAATCCCACCTATCAAATAGGTGTGCTTTCGGGTACATGTGGAATGTTGGCTATAGTTTATTTTTTAATCATCCATCTGTAGGCTAACAATCAGATGGATGGGATTGTAGGACATGATATATTTTTCCAGCATCCCCCAACTTGGTGAGATCCTCTGTACATAACATTGTTGAGAACCAAAAGCTACGAACATGGACCAATTGTATGCTAAAGCCTAGAATTGTGTACTAAATTGATGCAGAGAAGACAAAAAAATAAAAATAAAATTGTAACTATGTAATATATGTTGGCATCCCACATTTAATGTAAGGGTAAGCCTACCGTTTTTTATCGATGGAGACAAGGCTAGATGCATGCAAGAGACGGGGAAAAATGCAATGAATTCAAGGTGAATGGACAAAATCGGTCCATGATTGAATAATTGTTAGTTGCACAAATCATGAAATGAAGTGGCAATAGACTTAGTTGCAGCACCGGGGAAGCATCTGTTTCCAAATGACATGTGTATCATTGCTAAACACACTTCTATAACCAACTAGGCCCCCGTAAGCATGCAACCAGATAAAAAAAAAAAAAAAAAAAAAAAAAAAAAAAAAAAAAAAATCAGCAATCTTTGCAATGAGATACAAGATAGAGTGGATTGAATACAAAAACATGGACAACCATGCAGACAACCATAAGAGAACATCAATTTTGTAAGGATTGAAGAAAACGAATATTACAAAACACCATAAAGTCACAAAATTCAAGAAAAAAAGAGTGACATGTTACACTCATGATTCTTCAAAAGAGAACAAATGTTAGATAAGCAGAGATTTTTATGAATGTTCACTCCAATGATTCAATGAAATTGGCAAGGGCTGAAAGTGTTAATATATGGATGTAGTTTCTTTAGGCACATGAAGCCTTGAAATAAATCTTGATACCTCAAGGAATTTTGAGCCAATGTTAGACATCTTACACAGTAGTAGGTAGGCATTTGAAATGAAAGAAAAAACAGAAGGTAGAAATATTCAATGGCATTAACATAAATAGTCGCAGTAAAATCCTTATAAACATGTACAACCATAAGTTCATAAAAATAGGCAAAACACAAAATTCAGCATATAATCTTTAGCACTGGTTATAGCTGTGTTTGGATGTGCTATTGAAATGAATTGAAATAATCAGTTTGCTGAAGTGGAAATGGGGTTCTCTTTCATGTTCATGCTTCAGGAAAAGTTGAAATTGTTTTAGTTCAAGTAGAAAAAGCTCAATCCCCTATTCAACAATGGGATAAGCAACAAAGCTTCAACAATATAACACAGAAAATGTGTGCATGTGTATATATATATGTACACGTATCTCTATGCATGTGTATGTGTCAATCATGGCATAATAACTACTAGAAATATGACGGTGCATATACAGTGGCAGTGCTAGTTATTTATTGTCCTGCTTAAATTGCATTCTTTATGCATGTTATGTTTTATTATTGGTATGTGTGTGCACATGTTTGTTTTATTTGAGAACTCATCACCTGTTTGTTGAAAAAGGAAAGGGTTGCAGCACACCAGCAAAGGTCTTCCTTGAGTGCTGATTTCATGCTAGATTGCAAGATATCAACAAACTATAGAGGGCCTACAACAACCATTGCTTCAACTTCATCCACTGGAAGGCCTCTTGAAGCAAGTTCAGTAGCAGACTTTACCAGAGGTCACAAATCAAAGGTTCAAAACTAGAGATTGAGTAGTATATCCAAAATGAGTTCATCTAGATCTTTTTTTTTTTTAAGAATTTATCTAGATCAAAGGTTCAAAATGAGTTCATCTAGATCTTTTAAAAAAAAAAAAAAAAAAGGAAAAAATAATAAGAATTTATACATCAAGATGTTTCTTTAGCAAACTTCATTGGTGGAATTTCTACATTCACTACCAAAAACATGATTTTACTATTGTTTGTATCCGTAGAGACCTTTGAAGTCATTGCTATAACAAGGTTATCCAGGTTCCAATCACCAACACGTTTACTGATGAACGGCCAAAGAAAACCCCATGATATAATTGCCCCAAGAAGAATAGTAGTTGACAATGTGTGGGCAGATAAGAACAGAGTTGTTTCCTCAACTGTACCGCTTCACTCTTTATGTGGGTTGGTCCCAAGGACTATGCATGAGCCTGAAATCAGACTTGATTATTAAGTATGCCGGACAAGTCTAAGGTTCAATAGCATTGCTGTTGAAACCCAAACCTGGCCCATGGCCATTTATGACTGATATGGGGCCCTGAATTTCAAGCCCCAACACTACAAGGGGTCTAGTTGGTACTCCCTTGTCTACTCTCTTGTGAGAGATGAGTGTGATATATCTTTGCAATAACAACCAAACCAAAGCTATATATGCTCTCTTTTCATGAGGTTGGCTACATAACCAGTGTCACCCAATGACCAACAAAACCACAACATCACTTTGAGATTTTATGTTTTCTCATGTTAGAATTGCTTGGGAAAATACTACCTATAGATGTGCATCTGCAACCGCCAAATGTTGGTGTCCCACATATGCCAACATGGCACACATGGGATATCTAGGTTGTTTATCAAGAAAAACCCAACAAATATCCTCTAACCCAAAATCACATGCATTCCACAGGGGCAATTCTTTGATTCAAAAGTTGAGGCGGTCCATGTCCAAACTCAAAAGGAAAGGAGTCAAATAATCAAATGGTTAGAAAATTCCCATCTGAGAAATTTTATGTTATGGCTGTCATCCATCTAAGGTCAGGGTTCATGTCATCCATATGGTGGGGCCTACCTGATGCATGGATTGGAAATCCTTGGCAAATGCAGCCACAAGCTAAGGTACAAAGCCAACGTTCCATAACTACCAAAGAATATGCACAAGTGAATAAGTACTTTCTTTTTTTTTTTTCTTTTTTTTTTTTCTTTTTTGCAAAATAAAAAGACTGCACCGACAACTAGCTGTAGGTTAGCTTAAAATCCATTCCTATAAACATTTTCTCTTGAAAATATAAAAGATTTTCAAGCGAAAAAAGTAGAAATAAAAAACTTAGAATACGAAAGAATCGTCATACCATACTTCCAGTTGTAGGTGATCAGTTTTCTAATAAGAGAGCTATTATGGTGTTTAAAAGAATACTACAAGAATCAAGAGTTCAATGGCCAAGCATCCATAAACAAGTGCCAAAGCTTTTGGATAATCCCAACTGTACCTGAACTTTTAAAAATCCCAGCAGTCCTCTTCCTAACTCCCATTTTTTCTCAATCATTCAGCATTGCGCCACATATCAAATAAGAAACTATCTTCACAAATTGACCAATTTGCATTAGTACAACAAATTTATTCAAGTTTTGCTTACTCGGATGGAAATGAGAATATTTGAAAGAGATTGCCCATATGCGTGTCATGGAAATGTACAGCAAGCCTCTCAACATGGACGGTAGCTACCACAGCTTCAAGCATTAGAACAATCGTGCCTGCAACACAAGAAAGAAGCATGTAAAGAAAACAAAACCAGAATGAATATCTGGTTAGGCATGCTAAGATCTTAGTTATCATGCATTCAATCTCAGTCAACAAAGCATTTCCTAACCCATACCCATACCACACTTGAGCTCAATTACGTATAAAAATAATTGATAACACAAAGCTTCTGTTAATTATGCAACTCTGGTGGATGCATTCACTACATCGTTGATTTAAGATCTTTGGCTTACTTTTTAGTTAATGATTCCATCCCCTCAATCTCATATGTCAGCAAGGTGTAAAGTATCAGTCGAAACCAGTATGCATTGTGCACATATTGGCTGATGTACATCCTGGCACGTGTGCACGCACACGTACATAGCACAACCAAAAAAGAAAGCAAAAAAACAAAAAAAAAAAAAAAAAATGAATGAAGAGGAAGGAAGAAGGAAGATGTTTTGGGTTAGCCTGTTAGTACACACCCCACTGTCTACCTAATCTTTTGTCACAAAAGGAAATGCATGGATCGTCCAACAGATGTTTTGGTAATGCATAACATAATCTCGCCCACCTCGTTTAAAAGCTTGAATAGACAATAAGCCAGGATATTGTCCGTTGAAAGATGCAAAACTAGTCCATTGAAGCCATTATCAATATCTTCTGGGTCAATAACAAAGGCACACTGATGATACCCCCAAAACAATTTAATTTCCTGCTGCAACACTAAAATCACATAAATAGACTATCCAAAGCTGTCCAAATCTAATTACCTGTATGCAACACTAAAATCACATAAATAGAATATCCAAAACTGCCCAAATCTAATTACTTGCTATAACACTAAAATCACATAAATAGAATATCCAAAACTGCCCAAATATAACCCAAAAACATCTGATGTGCAGCTATACAGATCATCGAAATTGTGGGTCTCATAACTCATTATGGGTGGAGCATCTCAAAAATCACACTGATCAAGCAATCCTTACTATCCGATTGATGCCTACCAAGTAGATGGTCAAAAGTAAATAGTGAGTAGCCCAAATTTGAAGGTGTTAGAAATGGGAAAGAAAACGAAAAGGAAAAAAAAAAAAAAAAATCAGAATCAAGTAAAAACCATAGATTCAAAACAGGGAGATCGTAGATTGAACTCCCCAGAAGTGGAACCTAACTCCACTTTATGAGAATCAGATTTAAGGTTGATGTGGAGATGCATCACAAATCACCTGTAAGTGGGACATGAGAACATCTCCAATGCATTGTCAGAAATAAAAGCATATCTCTTTACTCCATAGAAACAAATTTCCTGAGAATCATAATCAATATTATCTAAAACAAATACAAAATAATCAACCACCATACCAGGGATGAACAACGAGCTGCTATATTTTTTAGGTGCATAGTTTCATCAGTGTTTGTTGGGAAGATGATACCCTAACCACAGTTGGCATAGCAACAAGGATCATAGTATCAGCAGAATATGACAGTTCAATTGTTAGTAATGAAGTAGAAACAACATCTGCCCAAACAGCACACAGTAATTACAGTAAGTCCTTACATCTGCCCAACGACATCATTCTTATCAAAGATGATCGGAGTCTCTTCATCGTTGTACGTCCAGTGGACACCAGCAGGGATGGCGATGACGTCGCCCTGTCGTAAGTGCTAGATCTTCTGATGCTGATCTCTATCTCTGGCGCTGGCGCTGGCCCTGCCCACCTTCACGTTGCTCTGATTGGTGGAAGGATTGGAAGGACTCAGGGCAGCCAGGGATGATTGCTCCAGTGATGCCGGAGAGAGAGAGAGAGAGAGAGAGAGAGAGAGAGAGAGAGGAAATCTAAGGGGCCGTTGGAATGACGTTCGATGGAGGATTTGTCGATGGAAATCACTGTTTGAATGACGCTCAATGGAGGATTTGTCGATGGAAGATGAAGCAGGGAAAAGAGGAAAAGAGGAAAAAGAGGTGCCCGCTGGATTTGGGAATCCTCTTTCAAATAAGATAACATTTTCAAATCCGTATTTTATGAGTTTTCCACTAAATAATATCACAAAATTTATTAACAGTCGTAGATGCATGGGACCGGTTTCTAGATGTTTAAGATTGTATTATACAATAAAAATGTATAAATATTTACCATTTACAACTATACCGATTATTTAGATGGTCTAGATAACTCTGTATCTTAGCCAATATTATTACAAATAAGTCACCATTATTTTACAATAAATACAAAACTCGAAGTGAAAACCAGAAACCAAAAATGTTAAATTCAGCTTTGGACCTTGTATGGCTCTATGGGCCCCACCATCATCGATTTGATTCATCCACGCCGTCCATCCATTTCTATACATCATTTTGTCATCAATCCTAGAAAAGGAGCCTGAAATAAATCTTGGGTGGACCACATGATGAGAAAACACTAATGGAGGGTAGACCCTCTCAATTGGGGCACACATAATGGATGGGCTGGATTTGCAAACCACATCTGGGTGGGCCCAAAAATGATTATAAATGTTTTAATGGAGGGTAGCCCCTCTCAAACTTCTGTATGTGGTGTAGCCCACATAAGTCATAGATTGACTTGATTTTTGAGACCTAGGCCCACCATGGAATGGTGCATCTAGCTGATGGGGTAGATGTTCGACATGCATCACGGTGGGGCCCACACAGCTCAACCTCAAGGGAAGTTCCCATGATCTCTCCCTATATATATTTATATGTGGGAAAAGGTACAATGCACTCGAGCTGAGTTTAACGTCCCATGAGGTCGAGCTGTGTGGGCCCCACCAAGATGCGTTTCGAACATCAACACTGTGCATTTGATGCGTTCCCTTTAAATTATGGGATATCCTAAAAATCAGTCGTATACAAAACTCAAGTGGGCCATACCATCTAAAATCATGTGAAGACATGCCAAAAACATATAAAAGCACTTGGTGGGGCCCACCTAAAATTTGCATGTGCCTGAAACTTGGTCTGAACCCTCATACAAGTGGGACATACATAATGGATGGGCTGGATTTGCAAACCACATCTCGATGGGCCCAAAAAAATGGTTATGAATGTTTTAATGGTGCACGGCACCTCTCAACTTCTGTATGTGGTGTGGCCCACACAAGTAACGGATTGACTTGATTTTTGAGACCTAGGCCCACGATGGAATGGTGCATCTAACTGATGGTGTTGATGTTCGAAACGCATCACGGTGGGGCCCACACAGCTCGACTTCATGGGACGTTAAAATCAGCTTGAGCGCATTATACCTTTTCCCTATATATATATATATATATATATATATATATATATATATATATATAATATTAAAAAAAATATAAAAACCTATGATGTATTTGTTATATTCACACCGTCCATCTATTTTGAGGTATCATTTTAAGTCACGAGCAAAAGAATGAGACAGATAAAAATCTGTAATGGACCCCACCACAGAAAACAACAGGAAGGTGATTCCCACTGTTGAAACTATCCTAAGACCCATCGTAATGTTTATTTGAAATCCAACTAGTTCAAAAGTAATAAAAAAAATGGTTTGTGGGGCCATACATCATGGTGGGGCCCACACAGCACCAACCACCAGCCCTTGGCTTGTCTAGGGGGAGTAGCCAATCTGTTCCCCTTATTTGTGGTGTGGTCCATTTAATCTTTGGATATGATTCATTTTTTAGATAATTCTGTAAAATGATCTCGAAAAATGGATGAACGGTGTGTGTTGATCCCAAATTTTCAGTAAATCCAAAACTTAAGTGAACCATGCAACACAAAACAATGCAGAATAATGATTTCCACCGTTGATACCTTCCTTGGGCCTCCAAGAAATTTTAAATGGTAGAGGTTCAATCACACTATTTCCTGTGGTGTGGTCCACTTGAGCTTTGGATATGCTTCCTTTTTGTTCTTTAAACCTCAAATTATCTGTTAACATGGATGAATGGAGTGGATAAAATAAATAAATAACAGTAGACCTCATAGAGTTTATTCTAGTAAAGGTAATGAGTAACTCACCTCAATGTAGTAGAGAAGGGTTTCCTTAAAACATTCATAATCATATATTGGGCCTGCCTAAATGTGATTCACATATCCAACCCACTCATTATGTGTGTCCCACTTGGATAAGGGATTAGACCAAGTTTCAACTGCATCCATGTCTGTATTAACTTATAAACAGATTGGATCTCAAATAAACATCGTGACAAACCCTAAGAAGGTTTCAATAGTGGGTGTCACTATCCCACTTTTTTCTATGGTGGGTCCACTTGAACTTTGGATTTGCCCCGTCAATCAAATGCACCATTCCATGGTGGGCCATGAGCTTAAAATAAAGTCAATCCATGACTTGGGTGGGCCACACCACATACTATAATTGAGAGGGTTACCCTCCCATTAAAACATTCATAATCATTTATTGGGCCCAACCTAGATGTGGTTCATAGATCCAGCCCATTCATTATATGTGTCCCACTTGGATGAGGAGTCAGACCAAGTTTCATACACATCCAAAACTCATGTGGGCCCCACCAAATGCTTTTATATGTTTTAGGGATGTCTTCACATAGTTTTATATGTTACGGCCCACCTGAGTTTCGTATATGACTGATTTTTGGACTTAAAGGGGACACATCAAATGGAGTGTTGATGTTCTACACACATCATGGTGGGGCGCACACAGATTAACCTCATGGGAAGTTCCCATGAGGTGACCTTATAGTACCATTTCACTATTTAGGTAACTCCTTCATGGGTGTTACTCTAACCGTGTAGGGTCCACCTTGATATATTTTATGTATATCGACACTGTCCATATATTTTTCTATCATATTTTAGGATGTAATTTCAAATCATAAGAACTCAATAATCTCAGGTGGGCCATACCAATCAAAACAATGATGAATAACTATTAAAAACCTTTTGAAGGCCACAAAAGTTTTGGATCAATTTGATTTTCGTAGTTTACCTTCATCTAGATCTTCTTTAATTACATTATCAACAAGTTGGATTGCAAATAAACATTATTAAAACCTTATGATGGGCTCTTTATAATTTTTAATGGCGAGGTACAATATTATCATTCTTTCCAATGATGTGGTCCACTTAAAATTTAAATCTACACAATTTTTTATACCTGACCCAAAAATGGGTTGGAGAAACATAGGGGTGACAAGGATATACAACACATCATCAAAATCTCACTTTTGTTATGTAACTTTTTATTTTTTTTTGTTAAAATACAAAATTTAGTTTTCTTTTTTAAAAAATATATTTTTTTTTACAAGTTGTCAATTTTTTCCCAATTTTATTTAATTTTTAAAATTTTCTTTTTCAAAATATCATTTTTTAAATCTCACTTTTGTTATATAACTTTTTAATTTTTCTTGTCAAAATACAAAATCTAGTTTTTTACAAAAACAATATATATTTTTTTACAATTTGTCAATTTTTTCACAATTTTGTTTAATTTTTTAAAATTTCTTTTTCAAAATATCATTTTTCTATCAATTTTTTTTTTCAAAATTATTCTAAGTTCTTAATTTTTTTTACATTATTCAAATTTCTTAATTTTTTTTTTCAAAATCTAGATTTTTATAAAATTACAATTTTTTTTTTCGAAATTTAAAATTTTCTTAAACATTGTTAATTATTTTTCTAAGCTTCCAACTTTTTTTTTTTTTTAATTCATAATTTTTTTGAGCTTCTTAATTTTTGACACGAGCATTAGAGATGGTTTAGGACAATCTCTAATAGAGACCGTCTTTGATAGTGACAGGGCTATAAGACGGCTAAGGACGGTCTCTAATAGAGACGGTCTTTGACAGTCTCAGATTACAAGTAAAAGACGGCCAATGACCGTCTCTAATGCAAACGGCTAGTGACCGTTTCAACTAACCGCATATAAGACGGTCAAGGACCGTCTCTAATGCGGACGGCCAATGACCGTCTCAGATGACCCATAGAAGACGGTCAACGACCGTCTTAAATAATTTACGGACGTTTAAATTTTTCAGACAATATTAAGGACGGTCACGGGCCATCTAAAATTTTAGAGACGGTTTACAGCTCTCTAAAGAGTCTTTAAACCAAGCGATTTTAGAGACGGTCCAGAACCGTCTCTAAATCAGTCATTTTTTTCCATTTTTCACGTAGTGATAGATATGGATGTTTATATTAAGAGATGGAAGAAATGGTATGAAATTAATAGGTGTCAAAAAATTAGGTGGTGGAATTTAAAACAAAAGAAAACAATGTTATTAAGAAATAATTTGATGGAAAGAGAAAAGTGGAATGTTGGGGAAGAAGTAAATGTTATGGGGAAATGAGACGGCTGAGTGCATTATGAAAGTGGCAAAAAATATTTTAGGAGTATCAAGAGGGAAATGACAATCATATAAGGAAACTTTGTGGTGGAATGACGACATACAAAAATCTATTAATGAGAAACGTTTATGATTCAAAGCCTAGCAAGGGACTAGAAACAATGAAAATCTTGAACAATATAGAAATGGCGCCAAAAGGTTTAGTAAGAAAGTAATAAGTGAGGCTAAACTTAAGGCTTATGATGATCTTTACAATATATTAGGGACAAGAGAAGGTGAGAAAGATGTCAAGAAAGGATCGAGGAGAAGCTATTTTTAGAACTTGTTAAATGACAATCACTTAGAGATTATAGGTATAAAAGGAACCATAAACTCAAATGACATTGGAGTTCATATATACTTTTGTAGAAGTAGGATATCAGAAGTTAAAAAAGCTTTGAGAAAGATGAAAACAGGAAAGGCCCTTGGACCAGATGGTATAACAATAGAGGTTTGTAAGTGTACGGAGATACTAGGTTATTTTGGTTGACGAAGTTGTTCACAAGATTCTAAGATAGAAGAAAATGCGAGATGAATGTATGGGAAATACTGTGGTACCTATTTATAAGAATAAAGGAGACATATGGAGCATAGGGTTAAACTTTTGAGCCATATTATGAAACTTTTGGGAAAGAGTGATTGAGCAAAAGACTAAAGCATGAGATGAATGTATCAAAAAATCAGTTTGGTTTCATGCTAGGGAGGTCTACGACTGAAGCTATTTCCTACTCAGATAATTGATGGAGAAATATAGTGAGAGGAGGAAGGACGTTCACAAGGTATTTGTTGACGTAGGGGAAGCTTACGATGGGTCCCTAGAGAGTTAATTTGGTGGGAGTTAGGAAAGGAGCTTTAAGAGGATATATGGCATATGTTTGAGGGAGCAATAACAATTGTGAGGACCACCAGTTGAGAGACAAGCTGTAGGCTTGCACCACAGGTTGGCATTGAGCCCCTACCTTTTTGCATTAGTCACGAACGAGTTAACGGGGCATTTGTAGAAAGAGATTCCATGGTGTATGTTGTTTGCAGATGATATAGTTCTGATTGACAAGTCGAGGGAGGGCACAAACACAGAGCTAGACATGGAAGGGTGCTTTAGAATCTAAATGTTTTAAAAGTAGTAGTCAGACTAAAATGGAGTATATTGAGTGCAGTTTTAGTACAATAGGAGTATAGGGAATTAGTAAATATTGCTGACCCAAAAGTTTCTCAAAATGACCACTCTCGATATCTTGGGTTAATAATTCATGAGTGGAGAGATTGAGAAGGATGTTGCCATAAAATTCAAGCAGGGTGGAAGAAATGGAGACGTGTCTTTGTAGTTTTATGTGATCGTCATGTACCACTCAAACTGAAAGGGAAATTTTGTAGGATGGCTATAAGACTGGCCATTCTTTTGGAAAAGAATGTTGGGCAGTTAAGGAACAAGATATCCATAGGATGTGTAGCTGAAATGAGGATGTTGAGATGGATGAGCGACAATTAATACAAGGATAGAATTAGAAATGAACGCATTAAAGGGAATTTAGGAGTAGCACCAATAGATAATAAGATGAGGGAAAATAGACTTGATGGTTTGGTCATGTGCAACGGAGACCAAGATCTATGCCGGTTAGGAGCAGTGAGTTGGTAAAAGTTGAAGGCTCTAAAAGGGCAAGGGGAAGGCCCAAAAGGATTTGGGTGGTGATAGCAAGAAAAGACTTGATGACCTATGGTTTAACTAAAGTGATGAACCTTGATAGAGTGGATTGCGGAAAAAGATTCATGTAGCTGACCCCAATTAGTTGGGATAAGGCTTAGATGATGATGGCATTTTTTCAGTTGATCGTGACCCACCTGACCAGTGGACCAATCTGATTCTTGGCATAGAGAATTTAAGTCGCTGTACCCTTTTGATGGATGTCTTGGATATTGTACCTGTTTGCCACACTGGCAGATGTGGTGGTGTGCATTAGCTGACCTCGTACACGTTTGTGGGCTTAGCAAAGTTTGATACCGATACGATTAGCTGACCTCGTACACGTTTGTGGGCTTAGCAAAGTTTGATACGGATACAATTAGCTGACCTCGTACACGTTTGCGGGCTTAGCAAACTTTGATACTGATACAATTTCTTTTCTTTTTGATATCAAGGCTACAATTTCTTTTCTTTCTGATATCAAGACTACAATTTCTACTAAGTAAAGTGGATATTGTTGGCAAGTTGACAAAGCACCACTTTTTGCTTTTAAGTTCCTCTCTTCTATGATAAAAGTTTCAGACTTGAAATTTTGATTCTTCTGCAGGTAAGAGGAGAGCACTGATACCTCCCACCGTTGGATATGTCAGTGAGACCTTGCAACCGATCCCTGATGAGGTATGGGTTCTGCCATTTACAAAGCAACATAGACATACATAGATGTTCGGTTTCTGAAACGGTGATGCCAAAGAACAGAAACTGCCAAACTTGTTTGTGGAGTCCTATTGTAATATTAAAAGATGAGCCCTATTCTAAACTGTTTCATTTGACTTCGCTTGCTCGGCCAATCCATGATGGGACTGACATGGATGCTTGAAAAAAAATGATCTGGACCATCCATCTGATGGGCCCTACAATGGATGGTGATGTTATAAATATTATACCAGGAGGTGGATAGACTTGTTTATCTATTTATGGCATTCAAACAGAACAGGAATCTGAAAAGATAAAATGGTCAACAATCTACCTTTGTCGGAGAAAATAAGGCAGTTGGTATTGTACCACTAGAGCAACTTCCATGTCATTGCATATCACTGTAATGCCCAACAAGATGGACGGTCGGCGGATGCTAATTATTTTCTTCTCATGTTTTAGATGTGAGAAAAACTGAGAGAACCTTTTTCTTTTAAGAAAATTGTGGAAGTTTTTGTATTGTAAAGCTGTCTAATTGACTTAGGCTGCCTTTGGATGTGATATCCAATCGAATTGGAATTTACTAATCTAATAGAGTTGAAATGACCAAATTGTGATTTCCTAAGCGTCTATACTGAACGTCTGGGCACCAAATTACAATTATGTTATTTGCATGTTGGACTTGAAAGAAAGCTAATTGCATTTTGAGGGTGGTTTCCCAGTCATGAATTGTAGGAAAATGTCATAGTTTCGTCATTTCCTCTTGATTAAACTATATGTCGGTGACTATTTCACTTGTACATTCAGAGACTTAAGGAATTACTACATCTATTTTCCTGTTGAGTCTTATGGGATGTTTTCAACCTTGCAATGGCCCTCCCACATTACAACACATGATCTGAACCTTCGGTCTGCGGGCCACACTCTGGTATAAGTAATGAGAACTGAGATTTATTCATGCGATTTCGTATTGATCGCATTCCACATGTATGAACTCTCTTGGGCATTCAAGTTGTTTGATTTGATTTCTTACGCTAACACGATCTTAGCTAAAGAGAATGAACAAAGTTTCATGTGTTCAAAACAATTAGTAATTGAAAAATTAATCAAATAGCAATACAAAATTGAAATATATTTAAACAATAGTTTCCAAACTCCAAATTTTATAAAGATTGAAGAGGTTTGAAGAGTGAGTTGACTTTCATTGAAATAGTCAAGGATCTTCAAGTTCATCCAAATTTTGTTGAGTTGAATAAACCGAGTCAACCGAGCCTTGACCACATGGAACCTGTTGAGATGTGGAGCCACATTTGGGGGTCGCGCGACCGATCGTGGCCCCTGCTCGACCGGTCGTGGCCCACTCGACCAGTCGTGAGTAGTCGTGGACTGGCTCGACTCAAAGTCCAGCGAGCATCATATTTTTTGGTTCCGAGGTGCTCGACCGGTCGTGGCCCATGCTCAACCGGTCGTGGGGTTGCTCGACCGGTCTTGGTTACTCGACCGGTCGTTTCGAATTTGATGAATTTAATGCGGACTATGAATTTTTAAGTCGGCTTTCGCAAGGGTGAGAAAGGGAAGTTGCCTAAATTATATATAGGTGTCCCTAGGGCTTTTGTAGGGTATTGGGAAATAATTCTAAGGTGTGGGCAAAGGATTTTCTCTGTACTTCTAAGGGAGAGGTTAGTATATTTCCTTGTAATATTCGTTTTTCTTCATAGTGGAAGTTTGCATAAGTGGTTTTTTACCCTAGTTTGGGATTTTTTCACGTATATCTTGTCTTGTGGTTTATTTGAATGCTTTGATTCTATTTCTAGTTTATATTTCTTATTATTTATCGTTTATGGGTGAGACCGGAGATTGGATCTCGGTTCACTGTGTTGTTAGCGTGCTTGCTGTAACATCATCTATTGGTTTAGCATGGGAGTATCGGAAGAGCTATTGGTTTAGTTTAAATTGGGAGCGATGATGGATTAGAAGGAAAAATATTCCTTTAAGAGGAAAAGAATAAACTTAATAGTTTAAAGATGATGAATGCCTTTTCTAGATAGGAAGGTTTTAGCGTCGCTCTTTGTCTAAACGCCTTCAACGTATCTAAGGCGAAAACTACAAAAGAATTGATGGAAGCCCTAGCCACCATGTATGAAAAACCCTCAGCGTCCAATAAGGTTCATCTTATGAAACAACTATTCAACATGAAGATATCAGATAGTGGGAGCGTGGCTGAACATCTAAACAAGTTCAATACAGTCACGAGACAGTTGGAATCCGTTGGCGTTGTTTTTTAGGATGAGGTCATGATCAGGGCGTTATTGATCTTGTCTAGTTTGCCAAACAGTTGGGATGGTTTGGTGATTGCTGTGAGCAATTTTTTAGGGTCGACAAAGCTGAAATTTGATGATGTGACCGGTCTAATTCTCAACAAAGAATCTAAAAGAAAGGCATCAGGAGTTTCAGGGAATTCAGGGAATGCTCTAAACGTTAAAGGAAGAGGAAGATCGCTGAACAAAAGAGGCAATAAACATGGACGTTCTAAGTCGAGGAAAAAGCACAAGGGACTGAAAGACAAAGATGGATATTAGCATTGCAGGAAGAAAAGGCACATGAAACATGATTGCATGGCGCTCAAGAAACAAGAAGGACGCTTTCAAGGCGGGAAGGATTCAGTGAATCTATCTGAATAGAGTGGCGCAGAGGCGTTGATCTTGTCTCTTGATGTGAGGAATGAGTCTTGAGTTATAGACTCGGGTGCTTTGTTTCATGCAACTTCGTGTAATGAAGTTCTGCGTGATTATGTGTCAGGTAACTTTGGGAGAGTCTACCTGGGTGATGATGAGTCGTGCAGTATCGTTGGAAAGGGAGACGTTCATATAAGTCAGAAAAATGGAACGGTTTTGAAATTGAAGGATGTCAGACATGTACCGAGTTTGAGACGGAACTTGATCTCAGTGGGGCAGTTGGCCGATACCGGTTATGTGAAGACATTCACCAGTGATTCCTGGAACATCACAAAAGGTGCCTTGGTAATATCTCGAGGTAAAAAGGAAGGTACTTTGTACATGGCTTCAGGATCGTATAGTTCACTCACAGTCACATCAACTGGAGTGAATGAGTAGTTATGACATCAGAGGTTGGGATATATGAGTGAGAAGAGGATGAAAGTGCTATTGTCAAAAGGGAAGCTACTAGGGATGAAGTCTATTGAGTTGGAATTCTGCGATGACTGCGTGTATGACAAGCAGAATATGGTAAGTTTCAAGAAGACAGGACGCGCTCCAAAGACGCATCTGTTGGAGCTTGTACACACTGACGTGTGGGGACCGGCATAAGTATCATCTCTTGGTGGCTCACGTTATTTTGTTTCTTTTATTGACAATGCTAGTAGAAAACTGTGGGTTTATTTCTTAAAGCACAAATCTGATGTATTTGATGTATTTAAGAAGTGGAAAGTTATGGTAGAAAACGAGACAGGTAAGATGTTGAGGGTCAAATATTGTATATCAGACCCTAGTTATTGCCTGGATTTACGAACGTTGTACTGGTTAACGGTCCGATTTAATCGTGTTGTGATACAGAGTGTATTTGCAAGCATGGACTGAAAAATGGAGCTTAAAGCATGGATTTATCGTTCTGAAGTCACCAGAGCAAGGGACAGACTCTAGGGGACCAAGATCAAGGAAGTTACACGTCAGAGATCCGAGAAAATTGAGAAATTGAAGCTCAAATGACCTGAATGACGTCCAGAATGCAAGATCATGGGGTTCCCACAATCCGTTCGGCTCGAAACTTCATACGTGGCCTGAGGACTATAAATTAATCGTACACGTCAAAAATCATCCATTGGATCATTGTGAAAGTAGCCTAACGAGCAGATCAGCCCCTTAAATCTCAATTTGGGGCCTGCCTGATATCTGGATATATTTAAATTTCATTGTCAACGCTTTAAATTGGATCTGGAAAGGGATAGACGGATCGGATTTCTCACAAAAATCTCTATGGGACCCAAGTATACAGTGCATGTGCACGGTGCACTAGTGCACCAGGCGTGCACCCACAATCCGGAAGTCGGTCAGCCTTTGCTGACCGACTTGTCTTCTCAAACTGATTAAACGCAACAGCGTTTTTTCTGCTCGGTTGGGTTTTGTTTGTGGGCCCCACCTATCATCCAGATCATTGATCCGGACCATCCATCAGATCCTTATGGAGTTTATCTACACTGCCTAGGTGGAAGAATTCCAAAATATCTCGAGGAGAGAAATCCAGCCGTCCAAACGCAGAATGAACGGCCGCTTGAGTTGATTAAGTGGGTCACGTCAGAACTTACAAAATCCACCCCTTCCCTACTGGTTTTTCGTCAGGAGTTCAATGGACGGGGCGGATTTCATCAAAAACATCATCGTGGGGCCCACCGATCTTCATAGCATACCCTGTTTACGCAGGGACGCGTGTCCGAAAAATTCAGAATTTTCGGACGGTTGTGGTCCACCATCTTTGATCGGACGATCAATCTGAACCGTTCATTATGTAGGTCGTCGAAAAATATCCCAAGTGACGTTATCTATTTAGAAAGGAAGTGAGGAAAGTGGGCCATTGGCGGCTCATCTTCTTGACTGCGAAAAAAAACTTACGCAAGGGAGTCCGTGTTCTTGCTTGTTACGTAGGCCTGCTGTACGCACTCTCCACCAATGATGCTCAGAACCGACGGCCATAGCTATAAAAAGAAAGAGAGGAGAAAAAAAAAAAGAGGGAGGGGGAGCTTGGAGCTTGGCTGGGGGAAGCCATGGGCTGGACGTGGAGCACCAGGAGGAGAGAGAGAGAAAGTAGTTTTATTTTTTTCTTTTTCTTTTTATTTTGTTTAAGGGATTCAGTCCATTCATGTTATTTGAACCTCTTAGCTAGGGCTAAGAGGTGAAGCCTGTAGCGTGATGGGGAGACTCTGTGCTTGTGCTTTTTATTTACACTGAACTAATGTTGATTTTAGTTAATTAAGGAAATATTTTCAGTCTTTAATGGTCTGTTGTGACTGAAATTACACTGAGTCTGCAATGGCTTTGAGCATGTTCTTTTCCTCTTGATGTTTATGATGTTAGGAAGCCCTGTTGTTCACCATCGTCTCCTGGGCATGGTCGGATGACGGTACCCTTCCTAACCTTCATGGCATGTTGATTGGTTGGTAATTAGTTTAATTCTATTGTTTGCTTTATCTCCTGGGCATGGTTTGGTGATGGAATCCATTCTAATTCATATACCTTTCATCTCTTGAAAACTATATCAACGGTAGTTCAGTTAATTTCCATGATTCGTGAAGCAGGCATAAGATCTCCCTGATCTCTACAAGTGGATCCTCTGACTCCCTAGTTCCCTTTCTCTGAATTTTCTGAAGTTTTAGATTAAATATTTCACCATTATTTCTCAAATTACACTCAATTTAGATTTCATCTCATTCTAGTTCTAGTTCTAGTTGGTTTCAGATTACATACAGGTTCAGTCCCTTGGGATTCGACCTCGGTCTTACCGAGTTTATTACTACATCACAACCCTGCACTTGGGGAGTGAACAAGTTTTTGGCACCATTGCCGGGGACTGACGACTACGATTCTCTGAAATTAATTGGTTTTAGAATTAGATTAAGAATAGGATTGTACTAACTTTAATTTTAGATTTTTCTTTCTTAGAAATAACTTTCCTATTTTGTAGGGTCTTTGAGAAATTGTCTAAATTGGTAACTTCGTCCTAATTTATCTACTTTTTCTATATTTTTTAGATTTGGTCTTATCTCTTAGATACTGACTTCGGTTATTTTGTTTTGCAGGATCTTAACATAGGAACTTCTTATTTGGTAACACCTTTCTAACTTCTCTTACTTTCCATATTGTTTTAGGATTTTTTTTTTCTTCTAGGATTAGACTAAGAGTTAGGGTTTTACCATGGAAGCGTGGGTACGTGCATACGCTGAGATGGATAAGATATATTGGGGAATGCCTGAGGGTTGTGGAATTCAACGTATACCTCAAAATTTCTCTCCATCGAGAATAGACATTGAGAACCAACTAGAACGTTATGTTCCATCGGTTAATAGGGCCATATACATTGTAATTATGGGAATGAGGATTATTATCAACCATCATATTCTCCCATGTATGATCAGTATGACTATAACCAGTGGAACCATCAAAACTGGGAGGATAAACAAACAACATATTGTAATAATTATTCTCTTGGATCCCATACCTTTGAGATCCAACCAGAAACGATCCAAGAGGATTCATGTTTTAATCTAGAACAATTCAACAGCATGTTGCGAAAATGATGAAATCATTAGAAACACTCAATTTGTGCCTTGAAAGGATAGAGGAAGCTCGCTCATCCCAACTACAATCCAATCCAGAAATACAATGCGAGGAAAGTGATCCTCACTCGCTTTTGACGAAATCTGGAATTTGGAATGAGGAGCTGGATTCCATTAATGAGCATACGGTTCAATTCCCCGATGAGTCGATCTCAATGACTGTTCAAAAGAATGATGGAGATACATGGGTGTCTTTCAAATACAGTGATGATGACACACTTTCCTTACATGATACACAGGATCTCAATGATGAGGTTGAGGTTAGTTTATTCAAACCTCAACCGAATTTAGAATATAAGGAAAGCGACCCCATCCCAAGTGTGTACTGCACAGAAGTGGATGATGATGCGTATTGGGATGATGATCATAAACGTGCAGCCCAAATTCCCCTTGAATCAATTTCAAGATTGGTCCAGGTCAATGATCAAGATGAACACGAAGTGATCGGTCATAATGAGCCACTCCCCTCACCTGACATGTCTGATTTAAAGGTGGAGGACAAGCCCCTTACAACCGACACTTCTAACTCTTGTGAAACATGTTTGAACCACTCCTCTGAATCGAATGATGATATGATTCGGGAGATGGACGAACTACTCGATAAGACTCTGGAATTTGAAACCACGCAGTTGAGGTCACCATCTGAACTATTGAATTTTGACAATTCATCGCCTCTTCTGAGTAGTATCAATGAGCAGAGTCCGCACATCAGTACTTCGTAAACTGACCCTCAATCTGTCTATGCAGGGCTGGAGCAAGAGAGCACACCTCCATTTACCTTTAAAGACGATGAATTCCTTGGGCAGATCATGATGAGCTCTAATATGGAACATAAGTCACGCTTAACTAAATTTTCCAACTCTTTGGATGATTGTTTGGCACACTTTATAGATTCAAATGATCCCATGATAAGAGACATAGTGAATGCCTTGCAAAACAATATCTCGGTAGTCATCACTGACCGAGAGAACCCTTACTCTGAAGCCCCTCCTTCCACAGATCCTAAATGTTTACCATTAAGGGAGGAGGAGATAAAAATTGAACCGAAGTCTGATACTTCGGAATGTGTTGAGACTACACCACTTCTTGAAAATTTTTCTCAATTTGATCTACTTGTAGTCTCTGATTCACCATGGGATACTAACTTCAAAACTTCTTCTGTCGCAGGTGAATCGTATATACTCTAGATACCTCAGGCGAATCAACGACAAATTTTTGATGAGGTACATAAGTTTCTCTGGAATGTCATGCTCCAGGGCATCCAAGCCTATTGCAAAAAGGGCTTTTGGATGATCCTGTTAAGAAACCTTTTGAGAAATTTATCACGATACTGGCCAGAAGAGGAACCTTGCGGCATGATCGAGTAGCTTTTCCCTGCTTTCTTAGGACTAGGGTAGTTTCCTTTATGTTGTTTTAGGATAGACGGTAAACTTAGCGCTCCTGGGAGGCAACCCAGTTTTTCTTTCCATTTCATTTTCCTAGTTATTTAGTTCAATGTTTGTGGGTAATATTGCTGCAAACCCTCACGAGACTACAACTCGTCCACTAGGGGCAACCTAGGGGTTTAAAGGCTTATTGCATACGCTAAATGCAATCGAAAGCACCTGCGAAAGTGGTATAGGTATGATTTTGTTTTGTTATTTTTGTTGGTTTCACTCTTGTACTGACCTTCTCTCTCCCAGCAATCTCTTGAAAAATCTCTCTCGATTCGTTATCCGGGTACTATCTTCCCATTACTTTTTCTTTACTGTCATTGTCTCATGTGCATTGCATGTTTATATCTTTTGCATTGAGGACAATGTAGATTTTAGGTTGGGGGTGGGAGATTAGGTTACCTAATCAGTGTTTTTCTTAGTCTTGAGCAAAAATTGTGAAAATTTTTAAAATTTTTTCTGAACATTCTTGTGAATTCGAAGTGATTTTGATGGCCATCTTGGATTTAGAATTACAAGATAAGTTATGTTGGCAATTTACTACTCTTGGATTCAGTTGCTCGTTAGATTTCACAGTTAAGTTTGAATTATTAATCCATGATTAGAAGTTGTAAACATTGATTGAGTCATGATTTCCCATGTCACATCTCGCTTACACATTAAGATTTCAGTTTGAAACTGAAGGGTTAATTTGGTAATCACTGAGCATGAAAAGAACCAGCCTGAAAAATAAAAATTTCAGCATCAGTTTATAAAGAAGAATTGAAAGAGTAAGTCGCATAATCGTCATCATAGGTTTGCTCCCTATAGATGAAGATTCGATTCCCCATGGTTGACATGAGAAAAGAGTTAGGCGACAAGTTTTCACCATAGGTTTGCTCCCTATAGGTGAGGATTTGATTTCCCTCCTTGGCGCTACTATTTATAAAGGAAATCAAAGGCTGATAGAACGAAAAGATGATCTAAAAGGCAAGTGTTGGTTTCAGTTTTGGTTGTCATGAATTTTGTTACCAAAGATATCATGGAAAGTGACGATTGGATCTCTTAATAATGGTAAGTGAGATTATACCACACATGGAACTCAATATTTAGAATTATTCTGGTTAATGGATTAATATTTGAACTTGATTATGAAGTTATTGTGAGCTTGATTCCAAGAGAAATTTATGCCTACCATTCATGTATCTTATAATTCTAGTATTTAAATTGTTTTTCATAAATCATTCGAGGTTATAAAATTTGTCCTGTAATTCTCAATTTATTTTTCGAATACTTTGCTCGGGACTAGCAAAATGTTGGTTGGGGGTTATGTTGAGGGTCAAATATTGTATATCAGACCCTAGTTATTGCCTGGATTTACGAACGTTGTACTGGTTAACGGTCCGATTTAATCGTGTTGTGATACAGAGTGTATTTGCAAGCATGGACTGAAAAATGGAGCTTGAAGCATGGATTTATCGTTCTGAAGTCACCAGAGCAAGGGACGGACTCTAGGGGACCAAGATCAAGAAAGTTACACGCCAGAGATCCAAGAAAATTGAGAAACTGAAACTCAAATGACCTGAATGATGTCCAGAATGCAAGATCATGGGGTTCCCACCATCCGTTCGGCTCGAAACTTCATACATGGCCTGAGGACCATAAATTAACCATACACGTCAAAAATCATCCATTGGATCGTTGTGGAAGTAGCCTAACGAGCAGATCAGCCCCTTAAATCTCGATTTGGGGCCTGCTTGATATCTGGATATATTTAAATTTCATTGTCAACGCTTTAAATTGGATCTGGAAAGGGATGGACGGATCGGATTTCTCACAAAAATCTCTATGGGACCTAAGTATACAATGCATGTGCACCAGGCGTGCACCCACAATCCGGAAGTCGGTCAGCGTTTGCTGACCGACTCGTCTTCTCAAACTGATTAAACGCAACAGCGTTTTTTCCGCTCGGTTGGGTTTTGTTTGTGGACCCCACCTATCATCCAGATCATTGATCCGGACCGTCCATCAGATCCTTATGGAGTTTATCTACACTGCCTAGGTGGAAGAATTCCAAAATATCTCGAGGAGAGAAATCCAGCCGTCCAAACGCAGAATGAACGGCCGCTTGAGTTGATTTAGTGGGTCACGTCAGAACTTACAAAATCCACCCCTTCCCTACTGGTTTTTCGTCAGGAGTTCAATGGACGGGGCGGATTTCATCAAAAACATCATCGTGGGGCCCACCGATCTTCACAGCGTACCCTGTTTACGCAGGGACGCGTGTCCGGGAAATCCGGGATTTTCGGACAGTTGTGGTCCACCATCTTTGATCGGACGATCAATCTGAACCATTCATTATGTAGGTCGTCGAAAAATATCCCAAGTGACGTTATCTATTTGGAAAGGAAGTGAGGAAAGTGGGCCATTGGCGGCTCATCTTCCTGACTGCAAAAAAAAAAAAAAAAAACTTACGCAGGGGAGTCCGTGTTCTTGCTTGTTACGTAGGCCTGCTGTACGCACTCTCCACCAACAATGCTCAGAACCGACGACCATAGCTATACAAAGAAAGAGAGGAGAAAAAAAAAAGAGGGAGGGGGAGCTTGGAGCTTGGCTGGGGGAAGCCATGGGCTGGACGTGGAGCTCCAGGAGGAGAGAGAGAAAGTAGTTTTATTTTTTTTCTTTTTCTTTTTATTTTATTTAAGGGATTCAGTCCATTCATGTTGGGCTGAACCTCTTAGCTAGGGCTAAGAGGTGAAGCCTGTAGCGTGATGGGGAGACTCTGTACTTGTGCTTTTTATTTACACTGAACTAATGTTGATTTTAGTTAATTAAGGGAATGTTTTCAGTCTTTAATGGTCTGTTGTGACTGAAATTACAATGGGTCTGCAATGGCTTTGAGCATGTTCTTTTCCTCTTGATGTTTATGACATCGGGAAGCCCTGTTGTTCACCATCGTCTCCTGGGCATGGTCGGATGACGGTACCCTTCCTAACCTTCATGGCATGTTGATTGGTTGGTAATTAGTTAATTCTGTTGTTTGTTTTGTCTCCTGGGCATGGTTTGGTGATGGAATCCATTCTAATTCATATATCTTTCATCTCTTGAAAACTATATCAATGGCAGTTCAGTTAATTTCCATGATTCGTGAAGCAGGCGTAAGATCTCCCTGATCTCTACAAGTGGATCCTCTGAATCCTTAGTTCCCTTTCTCTGAATTTTCTGAAGTTTTAGATTAAATATTTCACCATTATTTCTCAAATTACACTCAATTTAGATTTCATCTCATTCTAGTTCTAGTTCTAGTTGGTTTCAGATTACGTACAGGTTCAGTCCCTTGGGATTCAACCTCGGTCTTACCGAGTTTATTACTACATCACAACCCTGCACTTGGGGAGTGAACATAAGACAGTAAAATGTCTCAGATCTGATAATGGGGGAGAATACCGTGATAAGAGATTTGAGGAGTATTATGCAGTAAATGGAATCAAACATCAGAAAATGATTCTAAGGACACCACAGCAGAATGGTGTGGCTGAGTGCATTAACAGGACCATCCTTGAGCGCGCCAGAAGCATGAGGTTACATGCAGGGTTGCCTAAGACATTTTGGGCAGATGTTGTGAATACTGCCGCATATCTCATCAATAGAAGTCCCTCAGCACCATTAGATGGTGGGCTACCAGAAAAAACGTGGACTGAGAAAGAAGTGAACCTTACACATCTCAGAGTGTTCGGTTGCACTTCATATGTTCACATTGATGCAAAGCACAGAAACAAGCTGGATGCGAAGTCTAGGAGGTGCACGTTTATAGGATACGGGCAACATAATTTTGGCTAAAGGTTTTGGGATGTAGAAAACAGGAAAATCATCAGAAGCAAGGACGTAGTCTTTAATAAAAAAAAGTGATGCATAATGACAGTGTGCAGGAAAATAAGGCTTAGGAGAAAGAATTCGTAGAGATGGAAGAGTTACCGGACATGGGTATTACAGTGCCATAGGATGATCATGCACAGGAGCATTATGAGGCAAAGCCGCATATATCGGTTGTGAGAAGGTCTATTCGAGAAAGGAGACCCACAGTCCGATACTCACCTTCCTTGCATTATCTACTGCTGACAGATAATGGTGAGCCAGAGTGTTTTAAAGAGGCGTTACAGTCAAATACACGGGTTAAGTGGGAGCAGGCCATGGATGATGAGATGGACTCTCTTGAGTCTAATCGTATATGAGAGCTAGTCACTCTACCTAAGGGTAAGAAAGTTGTTCATAACAAGTGAGTTTATAGACTGAAGGAGGAGCATGATGGTTCGAAACAGTACAAGGCTAGATTGGTTGTGAAAGGGTTTCAACAAAGGGCAGGTATCGATTTCACTGAAATATTTTCACCTATCGTGAAAATGTCTACGATTCGCATGGTCTTGAGTATAGTAGGTATAGAGGACTTACATCTAGAGCAGCTAGATGTTAAGACAGTCTTTCTTCATGGGGACCTTGAAGAAGAGATATACATGCATCAACTAACAGGATAGGTGCATCAACTAACAGGATAGGTGGCACCAGGAAAAGAAAACAAGGTGTGCAGACTAAAGAAGAGTTTATATGGCCTGAAGCAGGCCCCGAAGCAGTGGTACAAGAAGTTCGACAGTTTCATGTCGGGAAATGGTTTTAAGAGATGTCATGCAAACCACTGTTGTTACTTGAAGAAGTTTGATACGTCGTACATCATCCTTCTTCTGTACGTTGATGATATGCTTGTGGCCGGTTCAAGCATGAAGGACATCTCAGATCTCAAAAGACAACTGTCTAGAGAATTTGCAATGAAGGATTTAGGAGCTACAAAACAAATCCTATGCATGAGGATAAAGCATGACAAGGGAAAACAAGAAATTAGTTTTGTCACAAGCAGAGTACATAGCGAAGGTACTTGATCGATTCAATATGGGAGATGCTAAGCCGGTTAGCACTCCATTAGCCAACCACTTCAAGCTATCTAAGGAACAATGTGCAAAGACGCAGGAGGAACGGGACTACATGGCTAAAGTCCCATATGCGTCAGCTATTAGGAGTCTCATATATGCTATGGTGAGCACGAGGCTAGACATTGCTCAGGCAGTGGGAGTTGTTAGCAGGTTTATGAACGATCTCGGTAAGGAACATTGGGAAGCTGTGAAGTGGATTCTTAGATACCTGGTAGGTACTAAGGATGTAGGGTTGTGTTATGGTGGATCGAAAATCATGCTGCAAGGATATGTAGATTCAAATTTGGCAAGAGATATCGACAGTAGAAGAAGCACTACAGGTTATGTCTTTACTTTTGGTGCTACAGTCAGTTGGGTCTCTCAGTTACAAAAGATAGTATCTATCAGTACGATGGAAGTAAAATATGTTGCGGCTACAGAAGTGTGCAAGGAGATGGTGTGGATGCAAGGTTTCATTGAAGAGTTGGGTAAGAAGCAAGCGAATTACAAGCTGTACAGTGACAGTCAAAGTGCAATACACTTGGCTAAGAATTCAGTCTTTCATTCAAGGATCAAGCATATTGCCATCAGATATCATTTCATACATTCGTTACTGGAAGATATCACTTCATTCAAGGACCAAGCATATTACCATCAGATATCACTTCATACGTTCGTTATTGGAAGATGGATCGATTTCTCTGAAGAAGATTCATATAAGTGAGAATCCTGCAGATATGCTGATTAAAGCGGTCACATGAGAGAAGTTGAAGCTCTGTTCAGCTTTGATTGATCTTCAGGCTTGAAGACGGGGAGGTGCTGCACTCCGGATGTAGAAGAAGAAGGTTTATGGCGATGTGTCTCTAAGTGGGAGATTGTTGAGATGTGGAACCACATCTGGGGGCCGCATGACTGGTCGTGGCCCATGCTCGACCGGTCGTGGCCCACTCGACCAGTCGTGAGCAGTCGTGGACTGGCTCAACTCAAAGTCCAGCGAGCATCAGATTACCAGTGACTCAAACCTGGCTCTAATACCAGTTGTTGCACAACACTCCAACAACGCAGTGAGCTGAGATTCAATCTTAAGTCTCCCCCACAAACGATAAAAAATAAGAAATATAAACTAGAAAAGAATCAAAGAATGCAAACAAACCGCAAGACAAGATATACGTGAAAAATCCCAACAAGGGTAAAAAAAACCACGGATGCAAACTTCCACTATGAAGAAAAATAAAGATTACAAGGCAATATACTAACCTCTCCCTTGGAAGTACAGAGAAAACCCTTTACCCACACCTTAGAATTATTTCCCAATAACCCTAGAAAAGCCCTAGGGACACCAATATATAGTTTAGGCAACTTCCCTTTCGCACCCTTGCGAAAGCCGACTCAAAAATCCGCAATCCGCATCAAATTTGGAAACGAATCTACGTAACCATGACCGGTCGAACAAACTGCACGACCGGTCGAGAGGACCCCACGACCGGTCGAACATGGGCCATGACCGGTCGAGCACCTTGGAACCAAAAATCTGATGCTCGCTGGACTTTGAGTTTAGCCAATCCACGACTGGTCGAGCAGGGTCCACGACCGGTTGAGCAGGGGCCACGATCGGTCGTGCTGCCCCCGGATGTGGCTTCACCTCTCAATAGAACCGAGTTTTGTTTTTTCCTTTTTATTTTTTCCTCTTTAGTTTTCATTATAATCTTGATGAAATGATAAAGTTGAGCTGACTTGGCGAAGTTTAGAAATTCATGCTTTAGTTTTCAACTGACACTCAACGTTTTAGTAGATCAAGCTTAGAAATTCATGCTTTAGTTAAATTTCTTGAGGTGGGCACCGTTACGCATTCAGGCCGTAGCAGCTGTTACAGAAAAATGTCCTTAATTAATGGCTGATATCTTTTTTCTAGCCCAGATGGCTACTATTTTTTCCCTTAAATCAAGCACGATCTACTTTTGGGCCATGACCAATCACTATTCCACATTTATATTGTAAGATTAAAAGACTAAAGGATTTAATGATCTATCATTAACATGTTTAGTTACATTGCAGTTTAGTCCTCGCCGGAGCCTTCTGGCTCATGTGAACGAGCCATTAGTCTTTGAAGTTCAGCTCTTGAAGGTGCTGTGATTATCTGTATGTTCTTCCAATCTTTATATTGTAAGATATCATAAGTTTGGATTAAATATATCCTTTCTCCTTGTGTTTTAGATGCCAGAGAAGAAAAAAAAAAAAAAAAAAACCTTTTGTTGTTAAGAAATGTGGAGATTTGTTGCGATGCTCTATCTATTAAGTTGTTAATGGGCCATTTCTTTTCATCAAGTAAATATACCCAGCACCATTTACCCCCACCTGCTTTAATAAATACAACCTTTCATTTAATATCCAAGAATGGTTATGTAATGGGGACCATTACACATTATAGGGCCATAGTGGCTTTTACTGAACAAATGGCCCGTTACGGTTAGCATGGAAAATGGCTGATACAGTTCTTTTTTATTTTTATTTTTTTAAATTGGTCGTAATGGCCATTATGGCTCCTATTATCACTTGAATCTGGATGGGCTTGAGACTGCACCTGCAAAAAGCAAAGGACAATGGGCGATGATGTTAGCCGGGGACCCTCTGATGTTTAAATTAGGTGGGTAGATTTATCATACAAAGAGAACTTGAGTTGGGAATTTTTGTGCATCCGTTCCTTGCAAGACAGCGGGTGTATTTACAGGGTGCTTTAGGCAGCTTGCATATCTTAATAAGATCTATCAGATATGCTAAAGGGTTCGAATTTGAGTGGGGATCTACTCCCGAGATTATCACCAAGCCCACCTCGATTGGCGTGATCTTCGGCTAGGATCTCATTGGGTCTATCATTGCTTGGTACGATGCAGGATTTTTCCCGAATATTCCTCGTCTGGGGTTGAGATCGGCTCGGGAGCTCAGTCCTATCACCCAGTTATGTCTTCAAGCAATTTAGCTCAATAGGTGAGTCTTTCCTCAGAGCTCATGACTCATTGGGTTTCTCCTCAGAGCTTAGCTTTGCTCATTTATATGATTGATACGTTGGTGGTTTGCGGAGCCCATTCGGCCAATTTGCTGCCAGCATCGCCCTGGTCCTCCCCATGATGTATATGTGTCCTAGTGTCTTATGTAGCAGGCTTCTAGCAGTTTAGACATTAGTTCCCATTTTTTTTTAAGGGAATACTATTAGAAACCTCTACAATTGGGGCCACCCACATGATATTAGCTTGATTATTCATCAGATGGGCCCCATTGTGGATTTTGTCATTGATAGGACAGTGGAATGTTGATTTACCTTTTGTTAACTGCCCATTCACAGCAAGGATTATTAATGAAGTATTATGGTCATTCTAATGTCATGTAAGGTTCCATTAGTAGTTACTGATAGTAGTATCTTTTCTTAAAAGATATCGAGCCATCATCATTAATGATTGAAGGTTGCAAGATCTAGGACATTCATCAGGTGGGTCTTCGTATATTAACAAGCCCTGCCCAAATGTTCAAGCTGGTCTACTCATCAGGTGGGCCACATATGTGTGTCATCTGACTTTGGTCTTTTTTTTTTTTTTTTCTTTTCTTTTTTTAAATTACTTCAAACCAACTATCGATAATACCCGTGTTGTATATGGAACTTGGTCATCTTTTTTCCATTTTCTTCGTATCATCGATCGTACGCATGTGGGTGCCATCCTTTTTTTTTTTCTTTTTTTACACACGTGCACACACCCCACACACTCACGCTAGTGGAATTTTACCACCTATGGATACTCGAAACCCTTAACCGGGTGTTGAAACTCCTGATAGTCTACCACCCGAGCAAGACCATCTTGTTAATGATGGAGTGAGAGTCGGGATTCTCCGTTATCTGGTCAACAGGGATTTCCTGTTACCCTAATGGTATGGCGTCCGAAGCTTATTTATTTATTTATTTTTTATTTTTTGAGTGAGTGGTGATGTGGACCAATGAGGATTAGGGTATCAGGAAATATCTGTTGTTGACCAGATAAGACGAACCGGACTTAATGATGGAAGGATGCTGAATTTCCGGGACAAGGCATGCTCAAATGGGTCCCAGCTGATGAATGACACTTATTTCTTGCACGTTTCAGGTTGGCAGTTGTATTTTAAATTGCCCTTCCAAGCTCTCCTGGTATGTTTCACCTTACACGTGTGAGATATCTGTGCGTGTGTACAGTATACGTGTTAGAGATCATGCTAATTCATTTGGTAGGGAATGCCATCGAAATGATGTGGACGTGCAAAAAAAAAAAAAAAAAAAAAAAAAACAAGAAAATGATGGTCATCTGCCAATCAAGTCTCGAAATTGTATGACGAAAAATAAGTAGTAGTTCAAGTGCACGTATCACATTGTGACTCCATCATGATTATGGTTGATTGTTTTTTTTAAAATGGCCAACTTTGTACCGAGCTGGAAGGCTAGGATGTGTTGATTGCCTGCCAGTTTAGTGCATGGTATTAGGTGGTATGGAATTGCATTTGGTCATTGTAAATTTCATCTTGCACTTGGAAATGGGGGAAGGATTGGATTAATCCTGATATTGCATCATTCAGACCCCATAGTCCATGCCGCAGGATTTTTGAAATCCATTACATCTGTGAGCCTCACGTTGATGCATGTGTTTTATCCACGCTCCAAAAGAATCCCCGAGTTTTTCACTCACCTCGTCTCCTCCTCCCAAAGGCATGGGCAACTGTCACTCGTGCGAGTCGACCTCCGTCGCGACTGCCAAGCTCATACTCCAAGACGGCAAGTTGCAGGAGTTCTCCTACCCGGTGAAGGCCTCGCACGTGCTGCAGACGGATCCCACGTGCTTCATCTGCAACTCCGATGAGATGGAGTTCGACGACCTCCTGCCGGCGACCGATACCGGCGAGGAATTGCAGCCAGGCCAGCTCTACTTCGCGCTGCCGCTGAGCCGGCTGCGCTACCCGCTGCAGGCGGACTAGATGGCTGCATTGGCGGTGAAGGCGAGCGCCGCGCTGAGGAAGAGCTGCGGGGACAGATGCGAGTACCAGAGGAGGCGGGAGGTGGCGCCGGTAGTTTTCCGGCGGGAGGAGGGTGGTGGGGCCCGCCGTGGGGTGGCGGAGGAGAAGAAGAGGGTGGGTAGGGGCAGTGGTCGTAATTTCGCGTCGAAGTTGAATGCGATTCCCGAATAGAGGAGCGGTCAGGAATATACAGAAATGGCAGTGAGGTCCTTTTTTTTGTAAATATTGGAATTTTGGGGTCTTATTATGTAATTCTAGGCTCATGATTTTAGTTTTTAGGGCAGATAAAAGCGAGACAGTGCATCGCTCGGGCTGTAAATAAAAAAATAAAAAAAATAAAAAAAAATGTGTTTTATCACGTTGTATATCTATATGTGCCATTTACACGTGACATCTAAATTGTTCATGTGTACAGGTGATTGATATCATTTGTGAAATGTTATCCATTGATTACAATTCTACGAAACTTAAGCTTCGCTTAATAGTGTATTCTCCCGTAAGAAAATTTTAATGGTCAATGACCACTATTTTCATACGGTGTGGTTTACCTAAGATTTGGTTCTGCTTCACATTTAGGACCATGCCTTAAAATGATCAAGCTGGAAAAATGAATGGACAGTATTGGATATACAAGAAGGAAACACCCACTACCGTTTAGCTGGATAAGTCCAAATCTGCTCTGGCTGTCATTGACTCAGAGATTTTTTTAATCGGCGAAATTTGTCCCATTGGTTATAAGATATGAAGAAGGGAAGAAAGAAGAAAACGCAAACTTGAAAGGCAAGGAAAAGAAAAAAGAGCTGAGGAATGAAATCCTACCATTGAAAACTTATTAGGGGCTATAGAAGTTTTGAAGGAAGCTGATATTTGTATTCTCCCTTCATCTACGTTTGTGTGACCTTATGAACACGTTAGATCTCAAATAAAAGTCATGGTGGGCCCTACATAGGTTTCAATAGTGGGAATGATTATTCCCACTGCTTCCTATGGTGTGGTCACTTGCTTTCGATTTATATCATTTTTTAGTTCATGCCCTAAAATAATTCAGCAAATTAAATGAACGGCGGATAAAACACATACATCATGGTAGGGCCCACGGAGTCTCACTCGTTTTCGGAGTTCCAACTTAGTTGATGTGGTTAAGTAATTAATGCAGAAAAAAGTCATTTTAGCAGGCGACGCGGATTAGCTACTTACAAGTCGAGTGGCGGAAACTTGCTACTGAAGTGACGTCGCTAAGTTTCGTGGCCTCCACCGTGATGTATGTATTGTATCCACACTGTCTATCAATTTGGAGAGATTGTTTTAGGTCATGAGTCAAAGAATGAGTAATATCTAAAGCTCGATTGGACCCACCAAGAAAACACGGGGGAGAGTGACTCCTCCTGTCGAAACCTTCCTAGGCCCACCAAGATGTTTATTTCAGTTCCAACGTATTTAATGGGTTGGATATCATAAGCCCATTAAAAGGTTGGGAGTTACCAACTGGGTGGACCGTAACTTGCAGTCCACCTGGTCAGACCTGAGACCTCTTTAAAAATAAATACGTACCAGTCTCTGGGGTCGTAGGAGAAGAAAAAATCAATAAATAATTTGGAAGAAAAATTCAGAAATAAGAAAAGAAAGAATAAATAATAATTATGAACCAAACTGCAACTGCAACTGATAAGATTAGTTTACATTAATGGATGGCAACAGGGGTAGAAGTATTCCTGATCATAAACCCTTCTCCAGGAGCTTTCTGTGTTATGGGAAGTTAGGTGGAGGCCATTGTGATATTTGTGAGTAATCCGCTCATTTCATTTGTTTTAGCAGATTGTGTTAGGAAATTGACCCCAAAAAATGAGGCGGATCTAAAAATCAAGTGGGCCGCACACACGATAGGGAAACTGAATAAGGAAATGCCTACTGTTCTCTCAGGTCTGTTGATGATTTCTTCAATTTGTAAAATAACAGTGTGTCCATGCCATCGATGCCATCGAAGTGACATTGAGAAAATTCATATTGGTTGCTGAAACTTTATAGTGCTGTTATGCACTCGATGTCATCGAAGTAAGTTCGATGCTATCAAAGTCCCATCGAGCGAGTATGTAAAATTACCTAAGTGCGGAATTTGTTTCATATTCCAATTATAATGCTATATGATACTATATATATCGGGTCGGTAACTAGGATCCGAGGAGAAATAGAGTTCTAGGCTTTTTAATTCATTCCTAAGGGTTTCAAGGGCATAGCTTGGAATTGTGAAGTGGATTTGAGGCTTGTTCAAATCGGTAACATTATCTTTTATATTTATGCTTTCATAATACATTACTCTGTAGATTTGTACCGTGGTTTTTTCTTGAAAAGATTTTATCATGTAAAATTCAAATTGTTTATATTTGAACTTAGTTTTGCCATTGATAGGCTTCCACAGTTGGTCCACCATAATGTTTATATGTCATCCATATCAATTCATAAGGTCATTACTACTAGGATGAACTAAAAACATAAAAATGTTAGCCTGACCATGGGGCCCAACTTGATGTATGTGTTGTATATCCACACCGTTCAGCAAATTTCCACCGCATTTTAGGCATGGTCCCAAAAATAAAGTAATCAAAATCGCAAGTAAACCACATATTAGTAAACAGGGGTCATTGAACACCCAACATTAAAAACTTCCAAAGGCTCAACATAATGTTTATTTTCCATTCCATCGGTTAATGAGGTCAAACAGACATGAATGAAGGTGTGTGTGTGTGTGTGTATATACATATTACGTGGCTCACAATAAGGTTTTAATAATAGTGGACGACCAGCACTTGAGATATGAATCTGCTTTAATTTTGAGACCATGCATTAAAATAAGCTGCAAAAAATGGATGTGCGGTGTGGATATAAAAGATGTAGATCAAGGTGGGCCCCACAGTCAGGGAAACACCCAGTACAGTATTACCCGGGTAACACCTCCGTCCTGCTGTAATGGACTTAAAAAGTGTTCCAAAGACACGGTGGTGTTTGTATGGCTGCCATTGAAACCTCACTAGGGTCCACCATGATGTTTATATGCCATCCATACGTTTCATAGGTTCATTCCTACTGGGATGAACAGAAACACAAAATAATAGTGTTCCAAAACTTCTGTGGCCCTACGAATGGTTCAACATTAGACGTTCAATCTTCACTGTTTCCTTTCGTGCAGCCCACTTGAGTTTTGGATCTGCCTCTATTTTGGGCCCCTTCCCTAACATGATCTGGAAAAGTAGATCACGGTATAGATTTTTAAGAAAAATCACGGTGGACCCCACTAGCTTCCGTCTCAGGAGTTCCTCCAAAAGGCAGGGGATCTGTGGGCCCCACCGTGATGTATGGGGTTTTGTCCACGCCTTTCATCAATTTGTACAGATCATTTTAAGGTATGATCCAAAAAATAGGCAGATCCAAAGCTCAAGTGTAAGCACATTTGGGATTGAACACCCACCATTAAAAACTTCTTGGTGGCGGCATAAGTTCTGGATCAAGATGAATTTTTCTTTTTTACGTTCATCAAGATCTACTTGACTTTATGAACAGGTTGGATGGCGTATAAACATCACAGTGGGCCCTAAGAAGTTTTCAATGGTGATCAGGCGTCATTTCTTGTGGTGTGGTCCACTTGAGCCTTGGATCTCCTTCATTTCTGAGATTAAATCCTAAAAATATTTGGAAAAATGAATACAAGGCATGGATAAAACCCATACATCACGGGTGGCCCCACAGAGCCCCTACCTGTACCGATTTCCATCCAGCGGCTATCAATCATTGTATTCATCGCAAGATATTCGGAATCTGCGAACATTGTCCCACTGGTTATAAGAAAGAAAGAAGAAAACACAAATTTAAGAGAGAAGAAAAAGAAGAAATGGCGGAGAGTGCCGTGAGCTTCTTAGTTGAATACTTGAGAGCTTTGCTGGTGGAGGAAGTGCAGTTGCTGAAGGGGGTCCATGGTGAAGTCTGCGATATTAGAGATGAGTTAGACAGAATCAAATCCTTTTTAAGGGATGCTGATACAAGACAAGACACAGACCAAGGAATCAAAACATGGGTGAAACAAGTAAGAGAAATCGCTTACGTTGTCGAGGATGTTCTCGACAAGTTCATGCTCGGCAAAGCACAAGAGCAACACGATTCTCAGGGATGCATCGACTTTCTTTATATACTCATCAAGCAGTTCATGGTGCATCATCAGACTGCATTCTCAATACAAGATATCAAAACCCGAATCAGTATGATTACGGAGAGAAAAGATGCTTATGCTCTCAATGGTATAGAGCAAGGTTCAAGCTCCAATAACATGAGTGATCAAGGGTATGATCCTCGATTGAATGCTCTTTTCATTGAGGAAGCTCATCTTGTAGGCATCGACATGCCAAGAAGCCAATTGATCAGATGGTTAATGAATGGAGATTCAAGACTCGCGAAGATTTCAGTGGTTGGGATGGGTGGCCTAGGCAAGACCACTCTAGTAAAGAAAGTCTATGATAGCCAACAGGTGAAAAAAATGTTTTGAAACATATGCTTGGATCACCGTCTCGCAATCGTTCAAACTGGAGGATCTACCCAGAAACATGATAAAACAATTCTTCGAGGCAAAGAAAGATCAGTCTCCCGAAGGAGTAGATAAGATGACACAGGTCGAGCTAATCCAAGTGTTACGGAGCTACTGTGCTTGTTCTTGATGATGTATGGGAGGCACATGTATGGAATTTCATAAGCAATGCATTGCCCACTAGCGAATATGGTAGCTGGGTAATGATCACCACATGCAAACGTGACATTGCATCATCTTCTTGCATTGGACCTTCCAATCACATGTACAACCTTCAGCCTCTGCATCCAGAAAATGCCTGATCCCTCTTTTTCAGGAAGGCATTCCAATCAAACGAGGAGAACAGTTGTCCTCAGGAATTGGAGAAGCTTTCTCGAAGTTTCGTAAAAAAATGTCAAGGACTACCTCTTGCAATTGTCACATTAGGTAGTCTTTTGTCAATGAAGGGAAAGAAGTATGTTGAGTGGGAGATGATTCACCGTAGCCTTGGATCAGAGCTTGAAAGCGATGATAATCTTAGAAGCATGACGAAAATATTATTACTCAGTTTCAATGACTTGCCTTACTACCTGAAATCATGCTTCTTGTATTTGAGTATTTTTCAGGAAGATTATGCCATTAAGCGTATGAAACTAATTCAGCTATGGATAGCTGAGGGTTTTGTCGAAAGAAATGAAGGCAGGTCAATGGAAGAGGTTGCTGAAGGCAACCTCAATGTGCTCATCACTAGAAATCGTGTTCAGCCACGACTGGTCGTAGGAATAGTTCGACTGGTCGTGGCCTGCACGACTCAAAGTCCAGCGACATGGGATTTTGGTGTCCGAGCTGCTCGACCGGTCGAAGGGATGGCTCGACCGGTCGTAGGGGTCCCACGACCAGTCGAAGACTCGGCTCGACTAGTCGTAGTTACGCAGATTTGTTTCCGAATCCGATGCGGACTGCGGATTTTGAGTCGGCCTTTCGCAAGGGTGCGAAAGGGAAGTTGCCTAAACTATAAATAGGGGTCCCTAGGGTTATTCTAGGGCATGGGAAGGCTTTCTAAAGTAGTTCCAAGGGTTCCTAAAAGGGTTTAGGGTTATCAAAGGGTGTAGCAAGGGTGAGATTCGAGGTTGTTCGAATCGGGTAAGTCCTTTCTCTTTGTAATTGATGCTTTCATAGTGGAGATCTGTCGCTTTGTGCCGTGGTTTTTTCCCGCAAGGGTTTTCCATGTTAAATCTGTGTGTTCTCTTGTATGCTTAGTGCCATTGAATTGCTATCCTAGATATAGATCTGTGTGATTCCGTAGGCCAAAAATCCCAACAAGTGGTATCAGAGCTATCGTTAGGCACAGATCTGAATCCGAGGGATTAGTAATAATGGCGAGCACCAGGTATGAGTTTGAGAAGTACTCAGGAAAAAATAATCGAGTTATGGAAGGTTAAGATGATTAACCTATTAACCAAGCAAGGCGAGGGTGCTCTTGAGGAGTGGAAGTCTACTATGACTGATGGTGATTGGAATACTCTTGATAAGAAGGCTTTATCATTGATCCGTTTATGTCTCACGGATGAGGTTCTCTACAACGTCATGAGGGAGAAAACTGTGGCTAAGTTATGAGCGAAGTTAGAGGATGTTTATGCGAAGAAATCCTCTGAAAATTGCCTGCACTTGAAACGGCAGTGGTATAACTTCAAGATGGCAGAGGGTGGAGATCTGTAGGCTCACATCAGCAACTTTAATAAATTAGTTTGCAAATTGCTGGATATGGAGGAAGTGATGAAAGATGAACAAACATGTATGTTGTTGAATTCTCTCCCGGCGTCTTTTGAGGCATTCAAGGACACTATGTGCAGCATGAATAAAACCCTGAGTGTCGACACAGTTATCTCAGCCCTTCAAGGGAAGGCTATGAGAAAACTAAACAGCGACATGGGGACGTCTTCTGATGCACTGTTTACAGTGGGTAGGAATTCTGGACAAGGTACAAGTTCTTCTGGTTCTAGATCCAAATCCAGGGGCAAGGGCAAAAGAAAGGTAAAGTGCTGGAATTGTGGAAAGGAAGGACATGTGAAGAGGGATTGTGAAAATCTTAAATCGAAGAGAGAAGATTCTGAGGCTTCGTGTAGGGAGGCCAACGCTGCCACGTCAGATGGATGTGATGGTGATGTTTTATCTGTGTCTTCGCTCAGACGGTCATACGATGATTGTAAGGATGAGTGGATGCTAGACACATGGGCATCTTTTCACATGACTCCTCATCGGAGTTGGTTCGCCAACTATAGGGAGTGCAATGGTGGACATATATTTATGGGCAATGACATTGCCTGTAATGTTGTGACTGTTGGTTCAGTGCGCATCAAGATGTTTGATGGGGTGGAGCGTACCTTGACTGATGTCAGGCACGTTCTTGATTTGAAGCTGAATCTGATTTCTCTTGGTGTGCTCGAGGCAAAAGGATGCAAGTATACAGGTATTGATGGTGCTCTTAAGGTATCCAAGGGGGCACGGGAAGTCATGAAAGCGCAACGACTCGATCGTGTTTACAGGTTGATCAGGAGCACTTCAAAAGGTGGAGCTGCAGTGGATGTAGCGGATTCCACCTCTGCAAGTGTAGCATGTTGGGCATGGCCACATGAGCGGGCAGGGCAGGAAGGCTGAGACGCGCAGGCAGGGATACAGAGCAGGTGGAGCAGCCACCTATGAGAAGAACCACATGGCATGATCGCAGGACATCGGCGAGGTACATGGATGACTCCAATATTGCAGGGGATTCATCTTCTATTCAGATGGCTCTAAGTGAGCCTGGTGCTGAGAAGTGGAAGGTGACTATGGGCGAAATGATGGATTCGTTGTACCAGACCTACATATGGGAGCAGGTGGAGCTTCCAAGTGGGTCGGTGAGCGGTTGGATGCAGGTGGATCTTCAGATGGATGCAGCATAGATACAACGAGGGTAGTAGTGATGAGTTATGCTCAGAGAGAATGGATCGGCTTCTCAGAGATATTCGCGCCGACGGTATAGCAGGTATTTATCAGATTTGTGATTGGCGCTGGTTGACCAATGTGATCTTGAGCTATGATTTGAAGCAGAGATAAGAGAAGAGGTCAAGGAGCTATACGGTTGAAGATTGAAGACTTGGTGGAGATTGCTAGGAAAAAGTCTTTAATCTATTTTTTTTACTGTAGCTACGACTGGTCGTGGGTCAGCCACGACTAGTCATAGGAATAGTTCGACTGGTCGTGGCCTGCACGACTCAAAGTCCAGCGACATGAGATTTTGGTGTCCGAGCTGCTCGACCGGTCGTAGGGGTCCCACGACCAGTCGAAGACTCGGCTCGACTAGTCGTAGTTACACAGATTTGTTTCTGAATCCAATGCGGACTGCGGATTTTGAGTCGGCCTTTCGCAAGGGTGCAAAAGGGAAGTTGCCTAAACTATAAATAGGGGTCCCTAGGGTTATTCTAGGGCATGGGAAGGCTTTCTAAAGTAGTTCCAAGGGTTCCTAAAAGGGTTTAGGGTTATCAAAGGGTGTAGCAAGGGTGAGATTCGAGGTTGTTCGAATCGGGTAAGTCCTTTCTCTTTGTAATTGATGCTTTCATAGTGGAGATCTGTCGCTTTGTGCCGTGGTTTTTTCCCGCAAGGGTTTTCCACGTTAAATCTGTGTGTTCTCTTGTATGCTTGGTGTCATTGAATTGCTATCCTAGATATAGATCTATGTGATTCCGCAGGCCAAAAATCCCAACACTAGTGACAGCACAGAAATCTTACGAGAAGGTGATCACTTGTCAAATCCTTGATCTTGTGCGGGAGATGATTATTCCAAAATTCAGGGAGGAGCACTTCTTTGCATCCTCTGTTGAAGAGAACATGAACAGAATCTGGCATCTATCGATTTGCAACGATGGTGAGAAATTTCCAAAATTTGATACCTTCTCCCGTCTTCACTCTCTGTTCATTTTTGGGGTGGATGGACTATTCAAAACTCCTGCAATCACATCGTTTGCTAGCTTAAGGTTGTTGAAGGTGGTGGATCTTGAAAATGTGTCCATGGACATCTTTCCTGATGATCTAACAAGCTTATTGCATTTGAGGTACCTAAGCTTGGAGAATACAAAGATCAAGAAGGTTCCAAGTTCGTTGGAGAAGCTAAAGAACTTAGAAACATTGAATCTTAAGGGCACCTTTGTATGTGAATTGCCGATTGAGATTCTCAAGCTCGAGCGCCTCTGCCACCTCCTCATTTATCACTATCATATAACGGTGGTTTATTTACCTTTTAACTCTGTGTATATGTAGTTAAGGTGTCAATTGGAATTTGGCATATGAGATCCCTACAGAAGTTGGCATACATAGAGGCAGAGAGCGGAATCATTAGAGAGCTGGGGAATCTCACCCAACTGAGGAGGTTAGGCATTATCAAGCTAAAAAGGGAAGATGGGAACGATTTGTGCACTCCTGTTAAGAAGATGGAGTACCTTCAGTCCTTAGATGTGACATCAATGGATGAGGAGGATCTCGACCTGCATTCTTTATCGCATCCTCCGCTACCTCTTCAATGTCTATATTTGACAGGGCATTTGGAGAAGTTACCCAAATGGATTGCCTCGTTTCATAATCTGATCGCCGTCTGTCTGAGATGGTCCAGATTGAGGGATGATCCACTCAAAGCCCTTCAATCACTGCCCAATTTAGTGGAACTCGAGCTACGGCGAGCTTTTGATGGAGAAGAGTTATGTTGCGAGGGCAGAGGATATCCAAGACTCAAGCAATTATTGCTCATTGAGTTGAGGGGATTGAAGAAGGTGAGGGTGGAGAAGAGAGCAATGTCTAGCCTTGAAGAGCTAGATATTAGACATTGCGAAGAATTAGTGGAGGTGTCGTTGTGGCTGGAACATCTCACTAACCTCAAAGAACTCTACCTGCAAGACATGTCTGTGGCTTTCTTGAAGGGGCTAAGAAAGGATGGAGTGGAAGAGTTAGTGAATTCCATTCAGCACATTCCACTCATACGATACACAAACACTCGAGAAAGTACTTATTGGGACTTATCATGATTCAGGAGAGGACACTCACAAGATTAAAGCAGTTGTTGGGTGAATGTTTTATATTTCCCTTCTTCCTAATCACAACTGATATTTTTGTTCTCTACAAAGATTCACGCTTTTTTCCTCTTCCAAATGCTTTCATTTTCTTCTTTCCTTTATCTTTGTGACATTTTTATAGTTGTTTCAAGGAGGCCGGTTGTTGGAAGACCGCAGAAGCATGCACAGAAACACACAGTTTTACATGGGAAACCCTTGTGGGAAAAAACTACGGCACAAAGTGACAACAAAATCCACTATGAATAATGAATTATAAGAGATTGATGAACTTACAGATACAAAGCCCTTTCGAAGACCCACTGTCACACTCAAAACCCACTATGATTAAAGGGATTGACGAGTGGTCTACATTCAACATACATGTGTGGCCACCTGTTGACCAGATTAGCCTGATCTTTTGGCCACATCACATAAACAGTTGATCCTGCTTGATGAACGACCTCAATCTCTCATTCTGGTGTGAAATTATATCATGCAGGGAGGGTAGATATGAACCTCATCATTAGTGACCCTGTTCTTTTTTAGCATTATAAATTTGAAGTTAATGGTTCAAAACCCAGTTGTTCTTTACGAAAAAAGAAGCAGCACAATTCGTGAATATTAAGCAAATTTTCTTAGTCGGAGTAAAATGGATAAGATAAGACTTCTCTCATTGCCTCAGGACTTGTATAATAGCTACCAGTTTTGGCACATTGCAATCCTTTGAAAAATGATCTGAAAGAGAAAAAACCAGTTAGGATGTATAATAGCTACCAGTTTTGGCACATTGCAATCCTTTGAAAAATTATCTGAAAGAGAAAAAACCAGTTAGGAAATCTTCTATCTGTAATAATGTGGATTTATCTCCCACTTAAAACAACTAGGTGATACTACTACATGCAGAAAAGAAACAGATGCAGAACCTAATGCTTAAATATAAGTTCCTCACTCTGGGATCTTGACTGCTGATTCTGTTGACAATATTGATAGGCTCCTCAATTACTTGTAAAACAAGCACTACCTTGCAGTCCATTAGACATTTCGCAATCTATAGAAGTTCTGTATGAAATTGCCAAAACCATTAAAAAAATTACATTACGTCAACAAAATCCATTAACAAGAGAGCTATTTGAGGGACTTATTGGAGCAACATAGACGCCCCAAAAATGCAATTTATCTGGCAGCCCTTATTCAAATACTGAATACATCAAAGCAGAAAGACCAAGGTTTTCAAAATTGGTTACGTAAGGGCTGTTACGTAACGGTAATGGTCATAACCGTTACGCGTGACAAGATTGAAACGACCATTACAAAAAAAACAGGCCATAACGCCCCGTAACGGTCATGTAAAAGTTTTTCCAAAAAACAAAAAAGGGCCGTAATGCCAATATGAGGGCCGTAACGGCCATTATGGCCTGTATCATAATGGTAACGGTAGTGGCCGTTACGGCCACCGTTACCCATTTTGGAACACCTTAAGAAAGACAATAGGATAACATCCTTACTTCCATCCTAAAACTCTATGAAAAGATGGACTTTGAGCTTGATTGACTAGTTGTCAAGTGCCACTTCCAATCAACTAGTGCATCTACAAAATCATTGCAAAAGGGCTAGCATGCAGGATATGCATGACTCTTGGTAACATTATTTCCCTCACAAAGTCCATTCATGTCCGGGAGAATGGTTTTGGATAGGCCATTTATTACCACGAGATGGTAGACAAGCATATCAAGAAGGGGTTCAAAAATTTTCTCCTTAAGGTTACATAGAAAAGGAACACAACTGTGTCAACTGCAAAATTCATAGTTTATTTGCTTGGGAAGACAAGATCCTTATTTCTAACTAAAGCTCCTATCAAAGGATAGACTGTCGAACTTGATTGAGTAATTGTCAATTGCTAGTTCTGGTTCACAAGCTAAGGGTGCAGCATTTGGATGCACGAATGAATTGAATTGTGACCATTTAGTTAAATCAATAGGAAATGATGAAAGCTACAATGGTTGGCATTCATAACAAGGAAGCAGCTCTCAAATTAAATTAAATTCCTTTGGAGTCCAACTTGAAAGTAACATAATCGTGAATTTATATTCAGCTTCTCTTTTCGTACATGATAGGGGGGCCGGTTCCCTTTTGTCGTTGGCCCTCCCAAACCACACTTTGTACAACCTTGGGCTCATTTCCTCATGAAACACAAGCAGCTTAAGTTTTTTGAAAAAAGAAAAAAGAAATTAAAAAAAAAAAAAAAAAAAAAAAAAAAAAAAAGGTGAGAGTTAGCCACTAAATTTAGAGATATTCACATGCTGAGTATAAATCTACCCTGATGTCTAATCATCCCAATCTGACGAGATAAAAAAATTTGGGAAGAAATTTGTGGAATATAACGTTTCATTGCAATATGGTCTGTACATTGTTGTCTAGCTTTCTAGCGAGTCCCACTCAACCCAACATGATGGCTGGTGATGTAGAAGAATATGCTCCTCCAGTGATCATACAACAACATGCTTCTTTCCCATTTGAAGAGAGTGAAGAAAATGAATCCAAAGTTGACAAAGCACCACATGTCAACATGGTTACTGTCACAGCCGGGGGTGTATCCAAAAGGGTAATTATTGACAAGCCCAACCACAATGAAACAACACAGCCATTGTACATGTCAGCTTATATAGACAGATGTCCTGTTACTAGAATTTTGGAAGATAATGAAGCTGTTGAGCTTGTTGCCATGGAGAATGATGGCTAAGCTAGGAAAAACTATGGCCGATTTGATCCCATCAGAAGTCACTGTTAGTAATTTTGCTGGCCATGTCACCAACACGCATGGGGTCTTGGTGGTCGATTTCACCATAGGCATCAAAATGGTCTTGGCACCATTTTTTGTTGTGGATACTTCGTCAAGCTATAACGCACTATTAGGGAGAGACTGGATCTATTCTTTTGCATGCATCCCATCCTCTCTCCATCATTTTGTGATTTTTTGGAACCAAAACAAGGTCGAGCTAGTCTTGGCCGACAAAAAGCCTTTCTTGGCCACGTCGAATGCCAATGAAGCTAATTACTACGGTGAAGAAGTGAGGCCTATCAGATTCATTGGGAAAAATAAGTTTGGTCGCCCTACTGGGATTACAGTAAAAAAGAATCCAAATAGCATTGTGTAGGCTATTCTAGAGATCACCAGAACCAATGATGTCTAGCCAAAAGACATTGTTCTACATTGGCTGACCTCCCACTGCACCATTGAAGAGATCCCATGATCAGGATGCCAAGGGATGTAGCAAATTGGGCAGATTTCACGACCAAAATAAAAGGGCTTAAAGCAAGTTTAGGGAAGCCAATGAAGGTTATTTCGTACATTTGGCCCAATTGGAGGAATCGACTGAGAGCAACAACATTGATTTCAAAGAAGAGTCAGAAGTGAAGGAAGATTCTCGACCGCAAGTTCAGGATTCGTTAGTCGAGATCAATCTAAGTACAGAATAGGATCCGAAACTAACATTCATAAGTGACTTTGTGCAACCTCTTGAGAAGGAGTTGGCAAAGCGGCTCTCTAATTTCGTTGATTATTTTGCATGGGATTATCATGAAATGTCAGGGCTTGATCGATCCCTGGTTGAGCATATATTATTCACGAAGGAAGGTTGTTGGCCGTACAAACAACCGCCTAGGCAGATGACGACCTAAGTTACCTCAAGATTAAAGATGAGATCGAGCGATTACCGAAGGCTGGTTTCATTCAACCGATCAAATACGCAGCATTGATGTTAAATGTTGTTCCAGTGATGAAAAAGAATAGTAAGGCTATGTATTGACATTAGAAATTTAAACCTAGCTACACCAAAAGATGAATATCCCATGCCGGTAGCCGATCAACTTATCAATCGGGTTGCTAGGGCCTATTTGGGAGCACAATTTTGGAACCCGCTAGGGAGAGAGAGAGAGAGAGAGAGAGAGAGAGAGAGAGAGAGAGAGAGAGAGAGAGAGAGAGAGTTCACTGAGGTGGTGAGAGAGAGAGAGAGACTCCTTCGGCCAGATTAGCGGTATTTGTCAAAGAAGGAGAGAAGAGGGAGAAAAGAGGAGAAGAGAGAAAGAAGGAAAGAAAAAATAATAAAAATAAAATAAAATAAAAGAGAGGGAAACCGGCAACACCCGACGTCCGAGGTAGGTCACGTCCAATTTTCCCTTCTAAACCCCTTCTTCCCCTTCTTGCCAAATCTTGATTAAACCAACTAACGAGTAATAACCATTCACAAGTTGTTAAACACTAGGTTAAGGGTTTAATACCTTGACACAAACCCACCTTCGAGGAGAAAACAACACTAGCGGTGAGGATTTTATCATTTAAGCTTACATTAATTTAAGTAGTTATATTTATCCTGCCTTTTTATGCCTTTATGTTATTTTGTCCCGCCTTTTATGTACCTTTTGTCTTAATTGAGTTGATACATTTTATCTTGCCTTTTACGTTCCTTTTTATCTGTTCTCAGATTTCCATTACTTTCCCTCTGTTTTCATTTTAAATTGTCATCAACAATTATTGGCCTTTTGGGATTTTAACATGATATCCATTTCAAGGAATCTTCCTGAATTTATGTGAGGCTAAGGATACGAGCCTTGCCCTTGCCTTTAATCTTATTTGAGATGGTCATTGTCACTCGTCTCTTATTTACCTTAAAGGCTCGGGCAAGTGTCTTGATATTCCTAATCTCTCATGGTTCAAGGGTTTCTCTCTTAGTGCAAGTATTATGTTGGGAATCCCTTCTCTAGCGATCGAATCAATATCGTGAACGTAATGCGTTTTCGGTAGCGGCCCTAGGGCAACACATAATTCCATGTTTCACGGGTGATGGTGCAACAACTGGTGTATGTAAATTGTTATATATGCGTGATACATCAGTTCTTTCTTTTAGGGGTTGGGAGTCACATTTAGTCGCTCCAATCCGATCTTTTCTTTTGGGGGTTGGATGTTGCATTTAGTCGCTCCAATTTGGTCTTTTGGGGGTTGGATGTCGCAATTAGTCGCTACAATCCGGGTTGCATGATTCAACTGGTCATGTGTGGTATTCGTCTTGGGATAACCGCATAAATCCATGTTAAACGTGGGACACGCCGGTGAATCTCCATAGTATGGGATGCGGGGTGAGTCAGACAACTATAATCGTATTCCACATTGTGGCGATCGCTAAGTGAGATAAACCGCATATACTTTGCTAGGCATGCATCTCATATAGATTGTTTGTGCATTGATACCTCTTGTAGATGTGGAGTACAGGACGTGTCAGAACTTTCACATTGTTTTTATAAATATCTTGAATTACTGTTAATTTGAAAGGGTAACCATCACTATGAGTAGGGCATTAACCCTCTCTCAACCGTACAGATATTGTAGGTGACGTACAGGTCGAGGACCCAGAAGACCCGACCCTGGCAGAAGACTTTACTGAATAGACTAGGAAGATTAATTTATGGTTTACTTTCTTTATAATTCCGTTGCGCAACTCAGAACTTGTATTAAGCTCCCATTGTGAGAGCATTTGACGATTTATTTGACCTTGGAATAAGAAATATAGTTAATTTTATTCTTGTGAATGTTACCTTCTCGAATGTATCTGGATGTGGTTTATAACAAATATAAGATGCGATCTCTAAAGCATCCAAGTTTTACATTATTAACACCTGGTTTTCTCAGACTCGAGTATAAACTCTATCCATGAAAATTCGGGATGTTGAACAACCCAAGCAGGATATTTTGATGCCTATAAAATGAAAATTAAAAAATCTTCTGTGGTATTTGCCCAAGAGGTATTTGCAAGCTCCTTTGCATGCTAAGGAGCTTAGCTCTACAATAGTATCCTAACAAAGAAACAACATGACATTGCAGATGGTCCAGTGCAATCCATGTAAATAACAGCTCAAGCTGCTTTCTCACAAACAGTGAAACTCCCTGGGTTGATGGTAATGCTATTTGTGCAGTTATCAGTTTTGTAATTTCCAACTAGCCGATTCGCCAACTCAAACATGTTATTTCATAGGTTACAAGTAACATGAACAAATACCAACAAGAAATTGAACATTAATGCTGAAGGATAATTTGAAACTGCAACAAGAAAACATACAGGATCTACTAAAATTGACATAGATTGACAAATTCTACCATGAGTCCTATATTGATAATTGCAATACATGTGGAAAATTGATGAATGGGCCATTGCTAAACATGGGAGAAGGTCAACATAAGATGATCTAGCCAACATGAATGCAACAGGAAATAGATAAGCTCTCCATTTCCTCTGTGTAGCTTATCTTTAGAAACATTCGTGGACGGAAACATATACCAATACCACTGAGTTCGCCCCTCAGATAGAATGGATGAATTGATGCATGTTTCTGAATTTCAATCCACCAATACCAGTTGGGCCCTTTGAATGCACATGTATCCCTTCAAAAATAATTATAGAATCACTTTCCACCTGCAGATTTCTAAGACCCAAGCTATAACAGCTACAAAGCCCATCCACTATTGCACACACCTCTGCTATATAATCTAAAAGCCCTACAGTAATGGTGGACTAAAACCTTCCAAGGTAAATTTTGAGAGCTAAAAAGTTAATTTCTGTTGTTGGATCCTTCAAGATATGCCAACAATTATATTTGCAATCTTCAAAACCTTGCCATTTGCAAACTGTCTACAACTGAGTACAAGGTACTACATGAATATATGTCAAAATGTCTAAGATAAGAACCTGTATATGATTAAACCGTACCATAAGTTATAATTGAATTTGACCTTCAAGGACTTGTGAGAAATTTCTTAGACAAACCAAGTTCATGCATCGTGAAAGAAATTGTTAAGCTAAAAACAGAAATTAAGATAAACCCTTTGCGCTAATTAAGCACTAGAGATCCAAAAGAAGATTTTAAAAAAAAAAAATGGCTTGCAATAATTCCTTTTTTTCTGCCATGAAACCAAAGCATTACAGTCCATGAGTTCTGCAATGAAACCAAGTTCATCCATCATATATCCTAAAAAGCAAAAAGGAACAAAAAGGTGAAAAAGAAAAGGCATACGTGTAACACCCCGGATTTTGCCAACCTAGAGATAGACGTCCTTAGGCAATGGGTCGATCCGAACACCTTATTAACCTGTCAGAACTTAATCCCAAAGTCTAAAATCGCTTTTTAACCCTTTTTCCTTCACAAATCTCACCTTGCACCACCTCGTTCTTTAAATTTTTCTAAGTACTTTCACATTAGACACTAATCTTAAAGTTTAGGTGATGAAGAACAATACTCAAACTCAAAATTACTGTAAATAGTACATACATAAATGAAATGGGCTTTTGACCATTAACCTTATGGAATCATCGACGAATAGGTTATTTAGAAACATCAGCCTCTCCTACCCTGGGACTTTCTTCTGTTGTAATTAGGGCATGATTTAGTTAAGTATTAATTACTTGGACCACTTTATATACAAACTACAAAGGTCCAAGTACCACCTCAGACAGAAATCTTACAGGATTAAATCCTTTAGAAATTAGACAAAGTTAAGTAAGTGTTAAACTAGATCACATACGAAATCCACACTAATCACTTTAAATCCGATTTGCAAGACCCAAAACTTGTAGAATCAATGACACTAGGATACCCTAAAATCTAGGATCAATCTCATTACCCGGCTGCTCTCGGGAGCATCACGAAACTCCATATCAGATCTAGACCGCACATCGAAAGTCCGAATAATACGAGGTTATAGAATTAGGACTGCCTTGCTAGGCTTGACAACCATCTCGGAAATCAACCCCAGATTGTGTTCCGGGGCTATTTGCTTGAGCCCGGAGTGAAGAGTGAGAAAATGTGATTTTCTTTAGAAACTAAATCTAATTTAAGTAATTTGAGACCTGTTGTTTACGGCCCAAAGATAAGCGATCAGACCGTCAGAATCTGACCCAAATACACCCTCGGATCAGGGAAAATTTCATACAAAAGTCAGTATACTTGTAACCCTGATCGAGTTTCGGTGACCGTTGAACTGAAACTGGTCCGCCACGTGTGATCTGGGAACCCGATTGGACTGAAAACTTAACTCGACCTAGATCCCTAGTCAGTGAGCTTAAGTCCGACCTTTGGCTCAAGGGGGGTCTCCAGAAGTGCTCCGTTGAGACGGAACAGTCCGTATTTGGACATAACCTAAGTATACCTTGGCCCTGGGTCTAATTTGGTGAGTTCTGGGCCTATATAAGGACCTTAAACCCTCACTCTCTCATTCCACACGAATTTGAGAATACCTAGGAGAGAGAAGAGAGAAAAGAGAGAGAAAGTGTGAGAGTAGTGGGAGCATCTTCCTGATACTCTATCCCACTGCTATACGTGCTTAGCCATCACCTTCTAATCACTCTTCTGGTGATTCTGACATCATTCTTAGGTAGGAAAACTCTAACCCTAACTTGTTTTAGGGTTTCAAAGGTTATAAGTTGCGAAATAGCTGACTTAATTCTTGCTATAGGTTGATATAGCATCGTTGAAGAAGACTTGGCATTTCTACCAAATTCGTTACGCTTTTACGGCATAAGGTGCGGACTTTAAACATATAGGTTATGGTTTTCAAGGCTTTTAATGTCAGATAATGATATATTACTGACGTGGATGCTATTGCACATGTACAAAGTGCTGTCCGTTTCGTTTTTCAGATATACGTTAACTATGTTGAATATACTGTATTTCTCGTATTTGTAGAAAATACCGTATACGTATAAAATACGGATTTATGCTTGCCATGATAATTGTTGTCCATGTATGCTAGATGCATGTGTATCAACTTCTGGGTGAACGGATTAACCTAATATATGTTATATCAACATACGTTGCGTATGTTATATTGTGTAGCCTAAGTGTTTGTGAAAATAACCGAATGAGTATAGAATTCGCATTTGTGCTCGCCATGACTAATTGTCATGGATGTATGATTTTGTATAGGTGATACCCCTTTGACGAAAGGATTTGCCCTAAATCACGCCCCGGCCAATATACGCTATATCTGTTAAAGCGTGTAGCCCAAGCGTTTGTGGAAATGAATGAATGAATATGGAACTTGGATTCATGCTTGCCATGACTATCCGTCATGGATGCACGCGTGTTATAAATGGAGCAACTCTCTAGTGAAAGGATTTGGCCTAATACCTATGTGATCAACATACGTCAGGTATGTTGATGTATGTAATCTAAAATGTTTGTTGAAATGTCTGAATGAGTAGGTAGCTAGAAAATTGTAATGTATAAGGGTGTTGAGATATGTTTCTCAACTCCTTTAACTATGTGTATGCTTTCCTCCATGTACCGTATATTATAGTGTCTGTTTATCTATGTGATGAATATGTATCAATCCATGTTTAAGTTGTATTCCATAAAATGTAAAAAAATAAAGCCGTGAAGGGTGATGGGGGAGTGGTGTAACGATTCCGTGCAACAGCCCTGGCAGCCCTAAAGCGGATAATATCGGACCTTTGATTGTATGATTTGTATGATTTGAAATCTTAATTCATTACTGCTTAAACTGTCTTCTAGGATATTTTGTTGTAATTGAATGTGATTGGGGCTATTGTATAGTCCAGGCAATCGGTAACAGGCTTTGAATTCGTGGCTGATATTTATTCGCCGCGTAGGACGTGTTTGACAAACCCGGGTCGTATGTTGGTTGTCGGCAGTGGTTAGGCCACACGAAATACTTATGCACTTCATGTCGATTGATGCGATGTGCGCTCGTGCTAGTCGAGCTCGTCAAGTAACCCGATCTGTCTAATGTATGTTCACCATGTTTGGATGCTACTGCTTGAACCTAAGGTACCAAACTTACCAGTGTAATCCCGTTAACCTTTGTACCTCGATCCGTTAAGACTCATGAGCCGGGCATGGTGGTATGGGACACCGTGGTCGAGCTGTCGGCCTATGCTGGGGCGACGTGCCTCCCCGTAGTGACCAGTGAACAACCCAGACTCGTGAGCCGAATACGATGGTATAGGACACTGTATTCGAGCTGTCGGCCTACATTGATAAGGTGATGGGGGAACGGTGCAACGAGTGCGTGTAACAGCCCTAGCAGCCCTTTGTAGTGACCTCGAGCATACTCTGAACCTGCGGAGAGGCGACAAGCCTTCCCGTAGTAATCAGAGTATAAACTAGACCTGTATTGATAAGGTGATGGGGGAGCGGTATAATGAGTGCGTGTAACAGCCCTGGCAGCCCTTTACAGCGACCTGGAACCGCATCATCGTATGAGATTATCTAGGACTGACGACCCTAGAATGGATCATTGTTTGAGAATGACATAAGGGAGGTACCCTAGTTTCCCAATACTGCTGTATGAAAAGGACTAATAATAACTCGGTAATCATGCTCATAACATAACACTACATGTGCCTGGAAGATGTGGAGCACTGAGGGATGAAAGCATGCCGCGAACGTAAGATGGTGTCGCACGAGGGTGATTTGGCAAGGGCATGCATCATGACTGCATTTCATACTTGCATTAACAAGATTATTTAGGAATGTTTGATTGTACTGCTTTATCATTATTGCTTGACTGAATTGATAACATGTTAACCTATGCTTTATTGTTCCACTGAGTTGATCACTCACTCCCACGTTACGGGACGGTATTGTACACACCAACCAGACTTTGTTTGAGTTTCAGATGATGGCAATACTGCGAAGCGGAGCCGGACTTTTATGATGATGAGGAGGATTTCTCCTTTATGCAGTTTTCAGGCGGGTTCCTGTGAGTCGTGTCCTGATCGACGGGGCTTTCTGGGATGTCGACTAGATGACATTACACATTTGGTATAATTTGGAAATTTACATATAATTATCTAACCTGGTAACATTATCACACTCTGGAGACTTACCACAGTTTATATATTTTATATATCTATCACAGTCTTCCGCTTGTTTAAACTAATCGTCTCTGGAGTATGATATGCTGTTTTGGCTTAATCTCATTCATGTTTCATGTACTAATACAGACAACATTCAATCATCAGCATATATGTTGCATAAGTGATGCGTTGGAACTCGGGAGTTGAGTTTATACTTGACCCCTGATTTTCAGGGCGTTACAATACGACATCTTGTGGCCCTCAAGCCGGCCATTCCTACTAACGGAATAGCAAACCCCTGCTCTCCCGCAAGCCGGTATTGGAAGCAGAAACCTCGGAGATGAACAACCCACTCCTCGTCCTAAGAACTAAGAAATCCAGAAAACACATCAAGCAACCCCAAGGCCATAAAGCCAGCACAACAAGCATTAATAAGTACTCTCTTCTCGCATGCAATAGAAAGACAATGCAAGCAAGAATGAATGCAGCAAAGAACAATCTAAGACACGGAGAGTTATTTTCAGATGGAAGGGAAGTGGCATTAGAGCTAGTGCGCAAATGACCCACGGCTTGAGTTATTCAACCGATAGTTCCACTTTGTTGCTAATGGCGGTAGTTCACAGTTGATGCATGTGATGATAGGTACTTCTCTGGATACAGAAATTAAATGACCAACTTTATAGAAGCGAAGACTTGAATGAGGTAGCATCTCTATATTCAAAGCTGAATAGACAAGCTGAAAAGGAGATGATGGTTGGCGAATCCGGTGTGGTCCAGTCAATTAGGAGAGGCTACAAAGGGGCAGCGAATGACTGGCACACAAGTAACGGAAGCAAATAAATGAGGCTGGCCATACAGCAGAGATCGTAAGAAGTTCAATGTTCAATTGCCCCTGTACCAGCAATCTGCCAGTTTGAATGGGATCATGGCCAGCCCCAGTGGCGTCTGCAGCTATCATGACGACCTGTTTGGATTCACCCCAAGTTTATATGGGTTGGTTATTCCAGCAGCCAGCAGGACTGGCCACTGTGCACTTGGGAAGGGTCAGAGAACAGAAGCTGTGGTAGGTGGGCTCCATTTTCCACCCAAAAAAAAAAAAAAAAAACAGTAGTGACATGAGAATGGGACCTACTGGTTCTTCTCTTCTTTTCTTTTTTCTTGATTTTTTTTTTCAAGTAAACTTGACACCGTACTAGTTCTTAACCCAATATCGATTTGTGCCGCGTCCAAATGCACCCTAGTCTGGTACAACTCATCCACAAAATCTCTTTGATAAATAGCAGCCATAACTTCCAACTAAAGAATCATGAGATAAATACCTCTTCGATTCAATCTTCAAAAACAAAATAAATAAATAAATAAATAAATACCTCTTAGAAACTATAGTGCTTCATCGAGCACTAGGTTAACTGATCATATCCTTTCAGAGTCCCTGTCACTATCGGAACAAAAAGATTAGTCAGTCATGCACTTTACGTTGGATTACGAATAACCACATGTCATTTAAATAATATAGAGAAACCAAAAATTAAAATTTTATGCAAGCTAACCTTCTACATACCTTTCAATAAGGGTGGGTGTAAGATGTAAACAGTGGTTCCCTGTCTGAGCTTGTCCTTTCTACTCTCCTTTCAAATAATATTCCTATTTGTATTGGCACATCTAATTGAAGTGTTTCGACTGTTCACACTTTAAAGGAATTTCTTGTTGTTGCTGAAGCTGAAGTGAGGTCATTAACTTCACTCTATTCTGGGGTGGTATGTATCAGTTCTTCACTTAGATGATACTAGTTAATATTTACGAAATGTTTATGCTGTTGACAAAAATATTTGGTACCTAACACGATTTCTGGGCGGGATGTTTGACAGGGTCGAAATGCGGATGCACTGGCCATTTATTTTGGAGAAGATCTTGCTCGATGCCCATTTGAGCAAGGTCTTTCTCATTCCAGTAGTCTTTTTATTCCCCTATTCTGCTTTTGTAAATCTGAAACCAAAAGGAGAAAAAACTTTTTACCGGTTCCTTGTGCCATCACATGCAGTTTTACTTGTGTTAATAGTGCGACTAAATCATTTCCTAGCTTGGAATCATGAATTTATCTGCTGATATTTTTGAAAAAAATGATTGTCAGAGTCTTTCTTGTTGCCCAAAATGCAATACTTTGATCTGATGTGATATATTCTCTCGAAAATCTCTCTGGTGAAAAATTGATCCCATTGTTATTTCTAATTCAGCCATCGGTAGATGGATGGAAATTTTAAAATTGACAAACACCAGTATTGTGGTTTAGTTAGTCTCTGATGCAGCCTTGGTGAATATTTGGTGATACTCAATGATGTTGGTTCCTGGTTAAAGGTAGATATCCCAGAAATCTCTGCCGTTGGAATACACTGGCCATCCACTTGGCACCACATCAGATGTGGAATGTGGGTTGTAATTCCCCACAATTATCGGATTGATAGTATCATCCGATTGGGAGTTTTTGATGCATGCCCATCAGATGATTGGACCCACCAGATGAATGGATTAGGTTGCCAAAGACAGCCCCAGCCTGTACAATTGCCAGGTCAAAAAAAAAAAAAAAAAAACATTTCTTTCAATCGAGCATCATCTGATACTTCATTCAATTAAACATGGTGAAATACAAAGGGGTGAAAGTTATTAAAAAACAAAGGTGAATGGAAAAGAAACCGAAGAAAAAGATAAAGAGAAGAGGACCCTATCCATTAATGTCTACTTATCAATCAATCAATCAATCATCGTCTAAACCTTATCCCAACTAATTGGGTCAGCTGCATGAATCCTTTTCCACTATTCCACTCTATCACATAACTTCAGTTGTTTGGGTTAAAAGAAAGAAAGTAGAGTGAAGAAAAAGGACACAAATTGAAAATGTGATACCTGTAAAACAGAGAAGAAAACAGAGAGAACATAGCTGTGAAGCACCACTGACACATATATGGTACCCACCATGCTGCCAATAAATCCCACTGTGAATGGAAGCCTCTGCGAAAAAAACAGCCAGAGAAGATTTCATACTACTTAAAGAGAATTCAAATGGGTTTCAATTTGCAAAGGGACATGCTCCATAAAGAATGTTTTTGATTGCCATCCTAGGACATATGGATAAATAGATGGTTGAAATTAAAGATGAATTATATGGGCCCTGCTCATCAAAAGAAATGTACATACAGGATTCCCTGAATGCAGGGCCTATGATTCAGTGATGCAAACCATTGATGTGATGACCCTCAATATGGATGGGGGATGCACCAGAAATCTGCAAGACATGGAGATCCTAGTCCATTGATCTTTGCCCTTTTCAGATTGAATGTGGAGAATTGCTGCACTTTTCACCAAACCATGTATTTCTTGTTTACTGGAACATGGGTTGAGCTCATTCAAAACAGAAGATTCTTGGGCATCCATCATCCAAAGGGCCACCAGATTAATGGTTTGGATCAACAGAAAAGTGCCTGACATGCAGGGACACTCCTGTAGGTACCAAACTGTAAGAATGCTGATGAGCAAGACCATATAATTCCTCAAAACCCAAGCATCTTGTGATTCCCTTTTCTTTTTCACCTCATCCAATGCACAAGATTCCTACATTTTTAACTGACTGTTCTCATCAACTGCAATAAGGTGGACCTACAAACCCCCTTCGTTTTCTAAATTCAACCACATCTTAAGTTTGCAGATAATTCAAATGAGGCCAGATCCAATACAAAGGTTTCTACATTCATATTAATGTACAAAATGCATCAAACTGAGTCTAAATCATCTAAGAACATTTTAAGTGCATCTACTAGGGACTTAAGTTCACGTTATGTATGTAGAAGAAGTAAAATGCATTTATATGGACATGGATGCATGTACATCGTTGTTTTTTTTTTTTTTAATTTTAAAATGTTAACCTTAACATACAAAGCTTTGTATTGGATACAGGCTCTATACAAACATATAGATCAGTCCAACTGGACCTAGACTTTTGCAGACTTTGGATAACTATAAAATTATTGCAATCGATTTATTAAGATGTTAGGAGCTGAGATACCTCTCTTGAGAACAAGTGCAAAAGCTGATTCTTTAAGCCTTTGAGTGCGAAGAACGATCCTACGATAAAGGCACAACCAATGGTGAAACAAAGAGCAAATTTTTGAGGCATCAGCACCATAACTGGAAGGAACATGGTGAATGCGATGAAAATGAAGAAAATTCCTGCTGCCAGGAGCAACCCAAAGTACATGAGAGATTTTGCAGAAGGAACGCTGCTAGTAGCTGACTGGAAGTTGCCTGGTAGTCCCCAAACTCCTTTTGAAACCCTAGTAATATCACACCACCAGCATACAGAAAACTAAGAAAATACTTCCATGGGGAAAACATTATATGCAGCAATTAGGGGTGTGTTTGGATGAACTATCTAATTAAATTGCATTAGTAAAGCGGAACGACCGAAGTATGATTACCATCCTTAGACAAGAAACATAGAAATACAAAAGGAGGAATGAAGAGGCCCTTCTAGATAACACATTGGCTATCTCATGTGCCTCCCTACCTACATCAGCAGACGATATGTTTAATTTTGAAGGAATAAGGCAAATTTCATCAAAAGCATATGAGAGCAGGCTCTGAATGACCCTTGCTCATTTGTTCCCCAATTTATAACGTTTAAGGAGTCTCTTTCAATGATAACTGGCCGGACCACTCCTTATTAACTTTAGCCTTTCTTTGAAAAGAAGGGATTCCCCCTTACATTGCATCTCCCGATCTGGCTAGTCCAGAGGAACTGAAAATAATAATGTATGTTCGGAAGGCCTTGGGAGGAGACCTCAAAATTCACCTTCAGCTATCCTTCCAAAGGACACTTCCGATGCGGCAAGAAATTGGGGAACGATGCTTCACTATTCACCACCAGCTGTCCATTTGAAATAGAAGTCCAAAGTCAATATCCCTGTAAATTCAGAGTAGCGCGTGGCCTGATATGCTAGGTTTGTTTTGATTTGACAGTAATACCTCTTTATAGTTGAATATACAGTTGTTCCTCTACTTATGGATTTCCCAACACAAAGCCAACATAAGCATTCTCCAAAATGTCCTACCCCTTTCTTTAAATAGGCCTCCTTCACAGCTAGGTTGAGCAAGGCAAAGGTCCTCTCACGTAACCAATTCATGTTGAAAGTATTTAGGAAGTGGTCCCAAATCTTCATCACTTGGGTCCAATGGATGAACAAGGTGGGCCGTTTCCTCCTTTCACAAGAAGAAGATGCGTGGAAGCCTATCCCTTGATGTGTACAAATTGAGAATTGTCCGCCATTGCCATCTAAGGGAAGGTTTCAACGCTTGGGGGACTAAAGAAGACCAAGCGTAGGCGTGAGGGGGAAGCCTCCAAATTTTGTCAACAATTAAAAGGAATGGGCTTGAGATCCATTTCCAAATTCAAGCATCCTCCCTTTGGTAAGGCTTCATTTATATTCTCCAACAACTGAGAAAAGTCCACCATTTCATTGTCATTAAGATTTTCTTCTCAAGGTGATGTTCCAAATGATCTTACCCCCCAAGACTTTAGAACAACCTTGCATCAAGGATCCCTTTGTTGTGGCCACCATATAGAGGCAACGCAAGACCCTCATGAGAGGCTCTTCACTCATGTTGATGCACACTCTTCCCAAAATTTCACATAATCACCCTTATAAACTTTGATTCTAGTTCTTTATCTCAAAGTCTTTCCTACATCCTTCATTTATTTATGTTGTTGCACAAATACCAATTCTTACTCTCCAAGACTTTAGAACAACCTTTCACGAGGGATCCCTTTGCTGTGGCCACCATATAGAGGCAAGGCAAGACTCTCAGGAGAGGCTCTTCACTCACATTGATGCACATCTCTTCCCAAAATTTCACATTATCACCCTTATAAACTTTGATTCTAGTTCTTTATCTCAAAGTCTTTCCTACATCCTTCATTTGTTTATGTTGTTCCACAGATACCCAATCCTTCCATGTTGTTTCCTGGAATCCACCCCCAAATTGCAATTACGGTATTTTCAAGTTGGAGTTGAGACAAGTGTGAATACAATTTGAGAGGCTACTTTCTCATCATGAATCCGAGGAAATATGTAGGTGCAACTTGGTAATTTCCTCATGTTTAAACTGATTATTCTCAATTCAGTTCAATAGTCCATCCAAAGTAGCGATTTGGATGAACAAGATAAGGTAAACTGCATAGTTGAACATCATTGAGATTGCCAATTGAGGGAAGGAAAAATATCAAGACTGCCTCAATACAACTTCTATTAGGTGAGAAATCACCATACAAGATGTTTAGATATAAATATCAATGTTATTGCTTGAATATGGATGAACGGGTGCGACTCTTGTAGATGCACGTATACCTGCATGATGCATCGATAATATGCAAAGGACCTTCCGATGCCTAAGTTAAGTAGGTAGACTGAGAAGAAAAGTGGGACTTGAGTTAGGGTTTTTGGTGCTTACCTTTCTCCAATTGCAGTGGGTGTGCTTACCTTTCTTCAATTGCAGTGGGTGTACTTATAGGATGATTAGGCAGCTCTAAGACTTGCGTATCCTAGTGGGATATGCCGGACTTACTAGCGGGTTCTTATTTGGTTGGGGATCTACTTTTGAAAGTATCGTTGAGCCCACCTTGGTCAACGTGATCCTCGGATAGAATAGTATCAAATCTTTCTTTTCTTCATTCAAAGTGGAATTCTCTCTGTGTTTTCTGTTCCTCCAGCTTGGGGTTGATTTGGTCGACTCGGGAGGTGGTTCCCATCACTGAGCTCTACCTTTAAACAACTCAGTTCAAGGTCGACGCAGGGCTCATCTCTCCGTCGGTGCTCTTTCAGCTCAGTAAATCCATCATGGTATTCTAATCGGCCCAGCTTTAAGGCGTTCCTACCATGAATAGTTGTATTTCCCGTCAGCATGCCAGCTCGGTTATATCCACAACAATCAATATGGGTGATTTTTTTTCATGGGAAAAACACAAACAAAAGTTTCTAAATCACAAATATGTAAGCTGTATTACTATTACCAAAAAGTGGGATAGTGGCAGGACAATAAATTGATTAGCAGTGACTCAAGAATTCAATAGTTGAAAACACAACAAAATCAAGAAGATTATCGGATGCTTTAAACACAATGAAAAGAATAAGCAGATCACTCAGAAAATCACTATATTATTATCTTTGAGCCTTCATCATTCCAATGAAAGTGTGAAGCAAGCACATTCAATGCATTGACCTTGTAAAGGGCATGCCTGTTTCACTGTTTTTGGTTGCCCACAATTATCAATTTGGAGGCCGAGTTACCAGTTTGTCACAAACAGGGAGCTTTCCTTTTTTATACCAAATCTGTGCACATGGGACCCATAATTGGTTTCTCACCACCAGTCTCCCACCAATCTCCCGGTATGATACTAAATTATTGCAATCCCATCTTTCTGCCAAACTGTCGCATGTGTAGGACAATCAGGCCATTCAAAAAGGTGGGCTCCACCAAAAGATCACTTGGCATGAAAATAGGCCAATCCAGTCATCAGGAAGTTGCAGTTTGAATACTAGCACCTCAATATGAATACTAAAGGAATTCTAATTTGGTCATCTCCCGAGACCTCCTGCTCTAATACCACTTGCTCTAAAAACTCGAACTAATAAAACATGGCGAATCAATCCCTTTATCTCATAGCCCATGCCCCACATCTCATGGGTTAAGTTCTTGGCCGAACCCCCTCGTGGGCCCCACATCACATGGGTTCCACCTCACACACGCCACCCGCCTCACATGAGGCGCCCGCCTCACACGGGCCGCCCACCCTGATTGTGTCCCTGCATCCCACAGGCCACCCACTAGAGCCCGGTGTGAAAAAGCCCCTACATTATCAACCAAACACACCCTGAAATCTCAAGGACTTGTACAAAAAAAAAAAAAAAAAAAAAAAAAAGTGACATAACCGGATATCAGACAATATAAACCAAATCAAAACCAATAATTTAACATCAGATCCCACACAGGGATAGAATCAGAGCCGTTGGACTGAGAGTCTTACGTGCTGAAAGTTCCGAAAACCTTGTCGTTGGCAGTGCGGACGACAGCTTCGATATCAAACCCTATGCTCGACGATGATCCGTCATCATCGGAGGTTGTTGCTTTGGAAGCGGCGTATGAATTCCAGTCGGCCAGCAGAGATGGAGGTTTCTCATCGCTGATGCTGATGCTGGGCCCACCCACAAACCAAGATTGCGCAGTTTTCTGCATTTTGCAGTGAGAGAGAGAGAGAGAGAGAGAGAGAGAGAGAGAGATTTCTCTTTCGGATTGGAAAAAGGGAGGGAGACGGGGAGTGTCGGGATTCATGCCAGAGATCTGGCTATCGTACGCTGTTTCCCTCCGCCACTACTTGCTCTGGAAGGAAATACTGAGAGAGAGAGAGAGAGGAAGAAATTTCTATTTCGGATTGGGAAATCGGAAGGAGACGAAAAGTGCTGAGATACGTGGCGGAGATCAATCGTGCGCTTTTTCCCTCCGCCATTACTGCTTCTGCGAAGGAAATACGAGAGAGAGAGAGAGAGAGTTCCGTCGTCTAATAGGCGCGGTGGGGAATGGGGGAGCGGATCAACTCACACCCGGATCCACTTAGGCAGGGTCCAAATCCACACCGTCCAACCATATTTAAAAATCATTTTAGGGCATGATTCAATAAAATGAAGCTGACTTAAATCTTAAGTGGACCACACCACAGGAAACAGTCGTGATTGAATCCCCAGCATTAAAAACTTAATGGATTCCACCTAAATGTTTATTTGCCATCCAACCTGTTGATAAGGTCAAAAACAACTAAATGAAGTGGCCACACAAAATCATATGGATATAAAGCTTTTATGGCCCACAAGAAGCTTTTAATGGTCAGTCGCCACTGGCTCCTGTGGTATGATCCATCTAAGATTTGGAATTTCTTCACCTTTACAAAAAAATAAAAATAAATAAAAAATTATGCCCAACAATAAGCTTTCAATACGGATGGACTGCCTAGATGTAGTCAGAGACATAACATGGCCACACAGGTATGGGTCCCACCCACCTCGGCTGATCCGGGTCTCACCTAATCCTTTTAGGAGGAATGTATCCAAAGCGGATTAGGTCTTACCCCGGCTGACAAAATCCGTCCAGACAGACCAGAGGTGTCCACGAGTTGTAAGGGTGCAGACGGTTCGGTTTGGTCCGGTTTTGGGGTGAAACCGAACCGTTCCCTACAGTTCTAGAATTTTTAAAACTGGATAGAGACCGTTAGCACCATACAACTGAACCGGAACCGGACCGTGAAAACAGGTTCGGTTCTGGATTGGTTCCACGGTTTTAGGCTTTTTAAACTCCAGCCCAATTACAGTGGGACCTAGGAAGTTTCTAATGGTGGGTGTTCAATGAGAACTGTTTCCTATGGATGGCGTGGATGTGCAACACATACATCTAAGTGGGCCCCACAGTGAGGGAAACACCCACTAACGTGTTACTTGGGTGCCACCTAATCCGCTTTTTTATCAGGAATAAACATCCCACCTTGATTTTAAAATAGGATCTTCCTACGTGAGAGCATCCATGAAGGGATCCCATCGTCCGATCACCAAACATGGGCCCCACTCCTACAAACTCAAGGACCTGACTTCCGATGGAAATGATCTTAGATTCTACAATCCTGTCCATCCAATCTCTTGCCCTTTTCAGTTCAGTAAGGACCATTGCTACACTTCTCAACTATCTATTTACAAGCCCTTGAACGAAGGAATAAGATGCCCCTTTCGGTTCAATGGTTCAGTTCGATTCTACAGGGCTCTAAGCCAGAACCGATCCATAGTCAACGGTTTTGGAAATTTTGGAATCGGAACTGGACCGTTAGCACCCTAGAACCAGACAGAACCGGACCGATCCAATGGTTTCAGTCCGATTACATGGTTCCAACGGTTCGATGTGCACCCCTACGAGTTGAACTGAGCCGAGCTTGGCATAGCTCAACTTACCTCGGGTACTAGCTGACCCCAGCTCGAACTCGGCTTAGCTCGGTCCTCAAGCCTAACTGGCCAGCTCGGCTTGGTTTGGTCAGCATTTCGGGCTAGTTCGAGCCAAGATCGAGCCTATGCGGCATTTTCACAAACACATGGAGTGCACTTTTAATTTCTTAATGTATGTAAAACAATAGCAGCTATTCACATGTATTTCATCAAACATCTTGTAGGCAACATCAAAATCAAGAAAAAATGGTATTTCTTTCATATACATACCTTCCTTACCACTAGCCAACACTTCGTTGAGTCATTTCATCAAATACTTGGTAAGCAACATCAATGTCAAAGTAACCGAGTCACCGAACTGGTTTGATTCGAGTTGGGGTTCTATTCAAATCTCGAAGTCAATTCAAAATTTTTTCGAGCTCAAAAAATCAGCTCGACTCGGCTCGAACTCAGTTTCGAACCGAGTCAAATTGAGCTTTTTCGAGTTGAGTTGAGTGAGATAACCGAATTAACTCGATTCGTGTACAGCCATAGTCCAGATAGGGCTATGTGGAGCCCATACACACACACGTGCGTGTGTGGGTTTTACTCATCTCGTCCTTTATTATTATTATTTTTTTTTCAGATCATTTCAGCTTGAGCCCAAAAGTGAAGTAGATCCAAGGTTCAAGTGGACCACACCACAGGAAGCAGTTGTGATGTTAACATTCACGATTAAAACTTTACTAGAAGCCACTGTGATGTTTATATGCCATATTACCTATTCATAAATTACTATAGGCATGGATGAATGGAAAACAGCTTGATCTAAAGCTTCCAAAGCTCTCAAGAAGTTTTTAATGGTAGCATTAAATCCCTAGTGGGTGGTCCACTTGAACCTTGGATCTACCTCCTTTTTGGATTGATAGCCTAAAATAATATTGTAAAAGGGGTGGACGGAGTGGATAAAACTCATACATCAGGGAGGGTCCCACATATCCCCACCTGGACGGTGGCACGATGCAATCTAACTCCGCTAGTTTCTCTTAGTTGGAGTTCCTGTAGGATGCGAATTGCGTCCAATCCTATGCCAGAACGGACATGGGCCTGACATGGACTATGTGGGGTCCACCCTAATGCATGTGTTTTATCCACACCATCCATTCATGTTAATTGATCATTTTTAAAATCAGCCCAAAATGTAAGCAAATCTAACCTTCAAATGGGCCACACGATAAATCCTTTAATAATTATAAATTGACTCTTTTCACTAAAAAAATTATAACCATTTTTATCCAACTTTTTTAATGATAGAAAACTTTTTTACAGGCTGGGTACGTACTGTACAATAAATATTGTGCATGTGATACCATCAAATATAGTAATTCTAATATCTCCAATTCTCACATTTTAGATGTTTTATTATCACTCGTGTAAACTATATCACATCACATGACTGATATGTGTATAAATAATTTTTGTTTGGAATCATATGTAATAAAGTACCCAAATTTAAGATCCATGGATGGCCCAAAAATTCTCATGGAATTACTGAAAACAATACTTCCCAATTCTCAGATGGATTGTATTTCTCAACTAGATTCTATTGGGAACTATTTGAATCTGATGTTTGATCACATGAATTAGATTTGTAAGTTTTCTTATTTACTTTCTTAAGTTTATAATTTTTACATATGTACCCATTTTTTCCACAATTCCAACACTTGTTTTATGCCCTTTCGACTTTGATCTTGTTTGATCTCTCCCACCGGTACCCTTCTTAGTAAATTTTCTTTTGATCATCATAATATCACTTGTAGATTCTCCATGTGTTTTTCTACAAGACTCTTCAGTAAACAATACCAATATAGCTAACTTCATAGTGAGATTTGGACCGTTACTGAGATTCGTAATCATAATCAAACCATCCCAAAATTGCAGCATTGAACAAAGCATAAGTGCGACATTTTCTTCATCATCAATCTTCACATCAACCACCACCAATCTGTTAATCAAGATATTAAACCCATTAAAGTATTCCTGCAAAGAGGACCATTCATTTATCTTCGAGCTATACAGTTGTCGTCAAAGAAATATTTGTTTGACATAGATTTTCCATCATATAGGTTTCACAATTTATCCCATAAACCTTTTATAGTGGTTTGATCGACACATTGAACAAAACCGAATCATCTAATATAAGAAGAATGTCTACCATGGCTAATTGATTCTTCTTTTCAAATACCTCATCTTTCATATCTTCAGACATCTTTTCTTTTCCTTGAATTACAATTGCACATATTCTTCCATCATCAACACCACATTCATCTTGAGTTTCCATAATGAGTAATTGGATCTATTAAACTTTGACACTTCAAATCTGGTAGAACTCGATCCAGCCATCTGAAACATAATTACAAACAAAACAAACGCCAACACCAATCTTATGCTAAAAAGTTTTTTGCACCTTTCGCTTTGATATCAATTATTGCAGAAAAATACCCGCATATGATTAATATAGGCAAAGCCAAAACATGAAAAAATAAAAAATAAAAATAACTAAACAAAAGCCAAAAGGATTAAACCAAAACAAGAGACAATAGTTAACAAAATTTACGTGGTTCGATAATATACCTATATTCTACAGAAAAACAACATAGCTATCTTTTTCACTAAAAACAAAGAGAAACAGAAATATAAAACTTATATCTCTCTCACCTGTACAAGAAATATTACAGAAGATGAAAATTATGAAATGCCACTCTCTAACTATGACACTTCTTATATGGACCATCATATAAGAGATCACCTAGAGAGATAACTAGGAGAGATATGCTTCATCCATACAAGCATACAGGAGGTAGAGAGAGAAAGAAACAAAGGGACGGAGAGACTCTCACCAAGAGACCTTGTCTCCCCCGCCACAACATTATATACAATCTTACAAAATTATCATTAAGATAGTCATCACAGTTTTTCTTTCAAAGGATTGTAAAAACTTCAATCTAAGAGATTTCTAGACTGTTCCGCTCTTTATTGATGATCTCGTTATTTTAATGGTTTGGACGATGGGGAACAATACATATGCAAAAATCAAGCACCACTACACTACACCAAAATCGTCCATCTAGTACGGTCGGGAGTTTGGTTCTGAAACGGCCCTAAGCCACTCCTGATTTGAAACGGTAACAAACCGTACTCAACTAGTTGTTGTTATATGCTGTCCTTTCTATTGTTTTGCTGGTGTGTCCTAATTGAGTGTTTGATGTTCTTATTTATTATTATTATGCTTTATTATTTTATTTTGAAACAGATGGGCGGAATGGATTCTATTAGTAAATCTGAGTGGACCCCACATGGCTCGAGAGCCACATTACTGTAAATTACCGCAGACTACCGAATGTTTTTCTTCGTTTCCTTGCGCCCTAAATCCTTCATTTCCTTGCGCCATCGCCATCTGTGTCTCCCTCTCTCAATCTCCCTCTCCCTCCCTCAATCTCCCTCCCTCGATCTCCCTCTCCCAATCTCCCTCGATCTCCCTCTCCAGATCTCAACCCTCTCTCTCGATCTCCCTCTCCCGATCTCAACCCTCTCCCTCGATCTCCCTCTCCCTCTTCCGATCTCGACCCTCTCTCGCTCGATCTCCCTCTCCCTCTTCCGATCTCGACCCTCTATCACTCGATCTCCCTCTCCCTCGATCTCTCTCTCACTCTCCCTCCCTCTCTCGATCTCCCTCTCCGTGCAACATCCCTCTCCCTGCATTTCCTCTCATATGAAAGATGCAGTCATGCATTTAAATCTGTGGAAGATTGGTTGCTGGAAGAAGTTGCAGTGCAACCTTAGTTCTTCCATTTGTCTGGTTTAAAATGTTTTTCAGGCTTCAGTGCAACCCTCTGTGTGTGTGTGTGTGTCTAATTTCCTTTCAATCTCTCTGTCTTCTTCTCCTTCTTGAGATGGTGTTTGGTCCAAGATCGGACGGTTCACCACAAATCACATCAGCCTGTGTCCGTAAAACCATCCAATCGATCAAAGAGATTGTCGGCAACCACTTCGATGCTGATATCTATGCGATGCTCAAAGAGTCCAACATGGATCCCAACGAGACCGCACAGAAATTGCTAAATCAAGGTCAGATTTTTGCTTTTTAATCCGTGATTATTTTCGCGCCATTTGCATTTGAGTTTTTGATTCTATGAGACTTGGGCGCTGTGGTTCATTTGTTGTACACTCTGCAACATGCACACTGATTTTGGAACTTCGAAATTGTGAGCCTCAAGCATTCCTAAGACCTGTTGATTGGATTTTAACCATCTGATTTTTTCTGTTAGATTTAGACCATTGAACTTATCCTCTGCTTGTTGTTACTAGGTTAGCTGTATTCAGTCGCTTTATGAAGTGGGTTTATTGTATTTTGGGTTAATGCCAGTGATTGGACGATTTTAACCATCTAATTTTGGCTGCTAAATTTGGACGTCTAATGGTTGACTTGTTTGTGTACACAAGGGTGCTAAAACTCTTCGACTGTACACATGATATACATGCATGGAAATTTGGACCTTCCAAACTGCGGGCCCCATTGTGGTCAGAGCATTGCTTGAAGTTCATACTGACCAGATGATGTTAACTATCTGATTTTGGCTGTTAAATTTGGGCTTTTGGCTATTTGGCTTCTTACTATCTTTTTTATGGAAGCCAATTGGGTGGGTAATATTGCCTTCTTAGTGCGAATTTTGGGCTATCCTCCAGCCAAAGTTAGGCCCATGATATGGGAGGCTAGTACTGTCCCTTTTGGATTTTGTTGATTGGTTTCACTCAGTAAATACTGATTTTTAACAAGCAAGATTTGTGTAATTTTTTTTCTTTTTGTTGTCAGAATTACGCACCAATTGAAGTTGTGTGCTTTTGTTTTGTTGGAAACCTAAACACCCCCACATGGAAAACTTAAATGAGGTTTTGTTTTGTTGGAAACCTAAACACCCACACGTGGAAAAATTAAATGAGATCCTCACCATCCATAGGATGTGTCATTCAGATTCAGTAGATGATCATAGACCAAAAATATCAGACTGTTTTCACTACGCCAAAATCGTTGTTTTGCGACAGACCAAATCCGTCGTAAAACCAAATAAACGACGGACTTCGTCCGTCGCTTGGTCCGTTGCTGTTTATTGGGTCGTTTTTGGTTTTACGACGGATTGTATCCGTCGTTTAATCTGCGATAGATAAGGTCTGTCGCATCATAGCGACAGATAAAATCCGTCGTCAAAAATAAAAAATCCATCGGTAATATTCAAAAAATTAGTCGTCACTAAAAATATTAGCGACGGATAAGGTCCGTCGCTAATTTGAGTAAGCGATGGACAAATCCATCAACGTTCAGAAATTAGCGACGGATAAGGTCCGTCGCTAATATGAGTAAGCGACTGACCTCAAATCCGTCGTTGATTTTCAATGTTAAGAAAGTAGCGACGGATTTTGTCCGTCGCTAAAATATCTATAAATAAAAATAAATATCAATAAATTACTATTATTATTTTTTTAATCTTGCACCTGATAGTCATTCAAAAAATAATTCACACTATTGTTTGATAAGAATCCTATTCACAAAATTGATAACAACTCAATTCAATAAAAGAGGAAATGACCCAAGTGGCCCACTCCAAAAATTCACTTTAACCCTCCTAACTAAACACTTCCCCCTCTTAAACTAGGACCCATACAAAAGAAATTACCCGGAACTTCAACCGTTAGCTATGCCTTGCCTTGTATTAGCTACTTAGTATCTGCTCTTATTCAACCTTCTTTTGAGCCCTTCCTACATATATTACAAACAACCAAATTCAATCCAAGAAAAGACTAGTTTAGTCAACCCTTCATATATTTCAAATAACCAACTCAAATTCATGGAAAGTGAATAGTTTAATCAACTGAAACCAATTAATAAAATAAAAGATTTGAATTCATCATACCCATTAGAGGTTCAGGTAAGAGCATTTCTTAACTTCATAGCATTCATTGGGAGAGCACAATACAGTTTGAAAAGATCTTTAAATGTTGAAATCAATACACAACAATGCAATGCAATCTGCATTTAATGACTAAGTGTCTAACGACATGACCCAGGAAATTCCTATTTCCCAACAATCCGAACTCTTTTATGAGCAGGGATAATGCATCAAGTTTAACTAAGTTGGACCGTAGGTTATTGTCCAGCTAGTGGACAACTTCTAACCTGTTGTGTATACAACATCCAACTTGTCCAAAACGTGGGCCTACCATGAGGAGCACCTTGTGCAAAAAAAGGCACAATCTATGCATTGGATGAACCCTATATGTATAGATGCCCTGGTCCATAATTCAGGCTGGTCCCACATGCATGTTGACTATTTGGGACCACATGAAGAAACTTGATTTATATACGAAAACATCATGTGTTTGGTCAAGCACAGATTGTCTATTTGAAAGAAAAAAAGAAAAAAGGAGAAAATGTACCCATATAAATAGATATCCATGGTTTAGATTACATGTATATGAGAGATTCACACCAAAGATCACAGCAACCAATGAATAAATAGAGAGGCAAACAGTTCCAAAGCTAAGGAAGAGCTCTAGGTGCAACGGAATAGAAGAAACGATAAATAGATCCCCAAACATGCATTGCAACTAAAAAAAATACTGTCAGTAGTAAAATGCAATAATTTGGAGATCAAACTGAAGAAAAGAATCCAATGCATGTGCAGTTCATTACCAATGTCCTTGTAAAATCTCACCTAAATCAGTTGATTTCAATGACTATCACGTTGTGGCAGAGGGAAAAAAAAAAAAACCATGATTGTCAATTGCATTAACATCTTCAGTTTTGCTATAACCATCACCATTGGAGTCGGCATGTATGCTGTAAAAGATACAAAACTTGAAAATGCCCACAGAAAGTGCTTAATGCAAGTGCAAGGGATGGTATTAGACTAAAAAAACCCCAAATAACTTCGGAACTAAAAAATAAGGAAAAGGATAGCAAATCCAATCACATAAACCGAACACTTACAACCATCCATCACACAAATCGCATTAAAAAAAAAAAAACATTAAACTATCTATTCATTTCCTACCAAAACATGCTAGGTTGGTATGTGTGCAACAAATTATCTCTTTGGTTTATTATCACCACAATCATATCAGAACTTCATATGTGGGTAGTTACATTTGGCTGGAATTCCCCTAATTGCTGGAATTCTCATCCAGCAAAACTAACATGACCCTATTTGGGCAAAAGTTTGCCTAAACTGTATTCTGTTAGTAGTAACCATCTTAATTATTTCACTATTTTACTTTTTACCATGCATTTCATAGCCCATTTGTTGGATGTTTGGGGGTGTTGGTCAGTATGCTTTTGAAGATTGTTCCTACAATGGGACCCACAATTTAGATGCCCTAGATAGCTGTGAATCAATGCCACAGTTTAAAAAGCAATAAGGTTGGATAATGTGATAAAGTTGGTGGCCTCCTCTCTACTAGTGTCTACTAGTGTCTCACGGACTAATAAAATAACGCCACGTTACAATTTGAGGGACTCGTGTTTTCAGGACTGACTGAATCAGCTCCCATATCATATTGTTATATATAACACGACATGGAAGTTAAAAATACCTAGGCAATCATTATAATAATAAAGAAATGATACAAAGACACAAGAAAGAACAAAAAAAAAAAAAGAACACAATATACAGCTAGAGAAAGACCAGTTGCTGAAGTAATCTCTTGGCAGTGGAGATTGATATAGTTTTTTTTTTTTTTCAAAAAAAAAGAGTGAGAGACTTGAATGAAGTCACCGGGGTTTCAAACAATGAAATGTTAAATGCTTTTTCAAGTAACTCAAACGAATTTTCAATGATTCTTGAATAAAATAAAGTGGCCCACTCCCGTAGGCCGCGGACTACTGAAGTAAATTCGTTTATTATGCCTATTGATGATGGAAGTTGTTCACTAGGTACAGGTCCCACCATAATTTCACAACTCCAAGAAAAGCACCACTTACCTCTCCTGAGGCGACTTGACTTTACATGCCTGAGTCAACTTGACTCAATCAAATTTCACAACTGTGATAAAAAAATAAGAAAAGTTCTTATTTTTTAAGACTTAATTACAAAAGCCTATCTACATTTTGGTCTATTTTTTAATACAGTTTTATTTAGAAATACTTATGAATACACGTATTCCATTTAAAAATACAATGAAAAAGTAGTTTGCTTTACTTTGACTAATGTTTCATTTTTTATTTTTATTTTTTGTTTTTGTTTTTTCTTAAACACGCACACACACCCCACACACTCAAACTGCAGTGGGATTTCACCACCTATGGATACTCGGACCCTTGACTGGGTGTTGAAACTCCTGAGAGTCTACCACCCGAGCAAGAGTAAGAGTAAGGATCCAAAACTGACTAATGTTTCCTAACGGAAAGGCGCTATTAAGGTCTTTAAACAACCATCTTGCCACCGCTGCCGATCATATTCATAATTGGATCCTAATTTTTCGTCCTCGCTTATGTAAGTGTGTTTGGGGCTCAACTTCAGCATACAAAATGATCTATGCAGTCCATTTGTTTTGTAAGGTTATTTCACGGATACCAATCACCTGTGTCCTAGGAAGGTTTCAACTGTCAAGGTTCCAAAAGGTATCCAGTTTGAGGCTGAAAGGCATAAAAAGTGCCTCTTCCAATCTGTTTTACTTGGTCTTCCACTCAAAACAAAATGTTTACTATTGAACCTAGTATTATCTACTACATACTAGTAACATACAACCAATATTGGGGCACCATACCATAAGCTACAAAATTTCATGTCCCCCTAAACAAGGCATCCTCCATTGATTATATATATATATATATATATATATATATATATATATATATATATATATATATATATATATCAGAAGTTTTTTATTTTCATTTACATTCACAAATACATTCATTATCCATCAAACTATTCACAACATTTACAAAAAATAAAATATATCCAACTCTTAATAATAATTTGCAACTTAACCTACTGGGAACCGTCATTCACCGTAATGTCTTACGGCAGAGCGGGTTCTGAGGAGTTACAAGTTGACCCTGATGACAGCATATAAATGAAGCGATAAAGATATAATTGATTCAAGATTAATTAAAGGTTTCGAGAACTTACATCCACCTCTCTTATTGCCAAGTAGTCCTGACGAAAATGCATCCACACTACAAGAAGAGAAAAAAATAAATAAATTTGTGGCTACATCGATACGGTCTAGTATGAATGGCTGCCTACGTACCCAATGTTGGAAGATTGGGATCAAGCCACTACGTAGTTCTTAATATTTAAATCAGAACATTTTACGCATAAGCAAAGAAAAAATCAAAACATATCATAATAGAAATGTGTACCTTCTGTCACGCATAAGAAGATGAAAAGCTGAAACAAATCACTAGATTAGTCAAGCAAAATTACTAAATAATTCAAGATAAAGATTTAGTCAAATAATATCCAAAATAACCTCAAACACAATCCACATGTCCTAACCAAATTACAAAAATATGTTCTTGACTTAGGAAAAGTTTTAAGTAAACTCCTTTAATATCTATGTTTTCGTCAGCACTCTAGGCCAAATGAGAACATCACCCTTTCCTTCTCTAATTTCATTAACGTAAGGGGTTGAAACTTAGCAATAAAATGGGATGATGGAAAATCTCCATTTTACCCTTTCTCCTGATATATTTCAGAATTTTGGTAGATTCCTTTAGTGTCATAGTGCTATTGACAACCACAACAGTTGAAAACCAAAGAAAAATAGCAACAAATAAAAAGCAAGCTTTCCCAATAACAACTGCCATTGATCAAACATCTGTTTTTAGTCAATAGTAGTACTGAGAACATTTGGATGACATGACATACTGACTGGCATTAACAAAGTACTACGGGAGATTTGAACAGACATCTACAACATGGCATTTGCATGGTAGAATTGACCCCTTTATAAATCGGGGTACCAACCACCCCTTCCAATGGCCCACCATTGTTGCAAAAACACATTACTTAAAGATTCAGAAGCGCATACGTGCCAAACATGCAGATCCATCTTGACCATCCAAGTACTCAAAAGAGATTTAGGAATAGGCCCAGATAGGTTCCTCACAGACCAAGAATATCGAATTCATGGGGCATGAAATCTTCACTTGTTCTGTAGTATTTGTTAGGGGAGTATAAGCCCAAGTTCATCACTTGGCTAGTGTACAGATGAGTATTGTGAGTATTTCTTTCACAAAAGAATGACGGTTCAACAATCAAATTCAACAACACAACTTTGCCCTACATTCCATGCTCATTTCCAGAAATACATCAAGAAAACTTGATCTGGATTTTTTAAGCTGGACTGTCCTTGATTTTGTTTACAAGAAGAGTTTGGTCTGAGTACCAAATTGATTCAACCAAGTAAATCGGTGAATTTTTATAACATTTGATTCTAATAATAAGAGGAAAATCAGACCTGATGCGCGAAGCAAGAGTTTTGGTATCCAGTCTTCATGAGTTGTCCCCAGACCTTGTGAAACTATAACAGACCAAAAGATAAATATATGATTTAGAAATGAGAAGTTGGCAAGTTACATTATAATCTAACTAGACTTGAGGACTTGAAGAGATAGAGCACACACGCACGCACGCACATATACTGCATGTATTAGAGTTTTCCTTTTGTGTAACAACAACATATTGGCCTACACTGCTATTTTGCTTTGAATTAATAATTTCTTTTTGCGCTTTATCCAGAGATATTCACGTCTTAGCTCTATGCTAGTGTGGTATCTCTAGTTCGCTCAAGATAGAAAGACAATGTGCCCAAGGTGTTGGATCACATCCATTCAGCTAAGATGAGCTGATCCACTACATTTTTTCCACAGGGAACATACAAATAATGTATAGCAATAACATGGTTTTTTATGGACAACATGTATGCAGTAAACAAAATAGAATGTATGCAGTTAATGAAAGGTGACTATTGAAGAAAATGAAAGACGCAGCTGATCCATTCAACAATATATAACCTCTGCTTCACAACAAAATAACATTAAGAGGCCAACCTAACTTACGATCTTCATAGTGAAATTCAACTGCAAGGTTAGAGCAAGTAAACACTTGTATATTGATACAAGAGAATTGCATGGTTCCTATGACGATAGTTACCTTTTGGTGACATTCCCGCTGAGCATGTTGGTGAAGAGAACAAACTCGATCTCTTTGAGACTAAGGCCCCGTTTGTTAAATCTGAAGTCTAAAGCCTGAATCTGAAATCTGAAGCCGAATCTGAAATCTGAAGCCTGAATCTGAAATCTGAAGTCAAAAAACTTATTTGGTAAGTATGGCTGAAGTCTGAAAATTAAGTACTGGATTTGAAACAATATGTTTGTTAACAAACATCTAAAATGTCTGAAAAATGCTAATTTCACACATTTGCCCCTATCTTCTGTTTGGAAATGTTTTACATTATAAAGAAATTATTTTTTATTAAATGAAAATAAAATTATTCTATTTAATTCGAATAAACTATAAAGTACTTAATAAAAAATTTAAATATCATTATTCATAAAAAAAGATAAAAAATTAATGATCTACACGTATAAGTGTGGCGGCAATTTCTTCATTTTCTGGCATATTGTTCTAAAACGAGTTCACAAAACGGATGGACGGGGTAGATTTCTCACAAAAGTTAGGGTGGGCCCTATATAGGTTTCCAGCGCAGGAACTTCTTGCGAAAGGCTTTCCCACGCGTATATGGGTTGGCGTAGACGGGCGCGTATCAAATAATGATAAGGTAAGTAGCCAAATCGCTACTGAAGTGACGTCACCAAGCTCTATGGACCCCACCATGATGTGTGTGTTGTATCCATACCGTCCAACCATTTGTAGAGATGGTTTTAGGGCATGAGAAAAATAATTAGATAGACCTAAAGATCTAAAGTTCAAGTGGATCCACCATAGAAAACCATGGGATCAGTTACACCCATCGTTGAAACATTTATAGGGGCCACCATGATGTATTTTTTAGATCCAACCTATTCATGAGTTAACATAGAGATAGATGAAGTGAAAACAAAAATATAAGCTTGATCGGCCCCTAAGAAGTTTTGAGCGGTGGATTAGGTACTACCCTTCGAGCTCAATGGCAGAGGCTCCAATGGCCACTGAGGGGTCACCGTGATTTATGAGTTTTATCCACACCGTCCATCCATATTTCAATATCATTTTAGATGGCTAAATCAAAAATAAGGCAGATCTAAAGCTCAAGTGGACCACACCACAGGAAATGGCATGATACTAAGGACGCCCACCATTGAAACCTTCTTAGGGTCCACTTTGTCAATTATTTTCCATCCAACCCGTTGATATGATCATATACAATTGGACATCCAATCTTTTTATTAGGTCATACAGGCCAGATGAAGGGAAAAAACAAAGATCAGCTTGATCCAAAACTTTTATGGCCCCCAAAAGGTTTTTAATGGTCGACGCTCATTCAACACCATTTCCTGTAATGTGGCCCAATTGAGATTTTGATATACCTAACGTTTTTATCCCATATCATGAAATGATTTGAAAAAATAGATGGATGGCATAGATGAAACACATACATCATGGTAGGGCCCACGAAGCACCGACCATCAGCCACTGGCCGGTGGCAGTGGGAGTAGCCAATCCGTTCCCATCTTGGCGGGATGGGGATTTCCTGCTAAAGCCTTCCGCAGGAAGCTCTGTATTTGAAACCAAGTGGGCCCACCGTGATTTTTTGAGAAATCTATACCGTCCATACGATTTTTTTTGAGATCATTTTAAGGCTTGGGGTAAAAAATGAGACGGATCCAATACTAAAGTGGGCAATAAAACGTGAGCATTGAACGTCCACTGTTGAAATATTCATGGGGCCAAAGAAGTTTTGAATCGTTCTAATATTTATGTTTCAGTTCATCTCAGTAGGAATTATGACAAGAACGGTATGGATGGCATGTAAACATAACTGTCAACCTTAGAAAGCTTTCAACGGTAGGAATTTCCCTACGTAACTTTTCCTTTAACGAAGCTCACTTGAGTATTGGATCCGCTTATTTTTTATCCCAATTACTAAAATGATCTCGAAAAATGTATGGACGGGATGGATTTCTCACGAACATCACAAAGAGGCCCCACCTAGGTTTCCAGCGCACGAACTTCCTGCGAAAGGCTTTCGTAGGAAATCCGCATCCGTCCTGGCACCTGGGCGGCGTGTTTAACGAGGACACGGATTGCGTACTACCCCCGCCCGTCCCTTGCTCCGAACAGATAGTTTTGTAGGCGGGTCCACCGTGATGTATATGTACATCCAAACCGTCAATCTCATTTCTCAGATTATTTTAAGGCATGAACACAAAAATGAGGCAGATCCAACTCTCAAGTGGACCACACCAAATAATAATATTGGTTGCATTAAAATACACTAGTTGCATTAAATGCAAGACGTAGTCCATTTGATCGTTTAATTTGCCTCATTTTTGTTTTGATGCCTTATAGAGGAGAGCTGTCCACAAGCCTCCGATATCTTCAAATAATATGAGAAAAGGGATAGAGAGTTTAGATGTATAGATATAACAAGGTAAGCCCGCCCATATAAAGCTGTCAGATTCGGAGGATGAGTAAAGACGCACCGCATCCGTCGCATGAACGGTTCAAAGAAATCAAAGTTACATGGGCCACTGTGATGTTTTTTTTTACCATCCAACCTATTCATTAGGTCATGTAGACGTGGATGAAGTGAAAACACAAATATTAGCTTGATCTGAAACTTCTCTAGCTCTCAAGAAGTTTTTAACGGTGGACGTTCAATCCCCACCTTATGGTCCAATTAATCATTGAACCTACTTTTTTTATTGGATCACTCCTTAAATTACTTGAAAAAGTTGATGGATGGTGTGTATCAAACACATAAATCATGGTGGGGCATAAAGAAGGTTCATAAGTTAAAGGTTCATTTTGTATTGCGCAAGAAATTTTCATAGTAACTTGAAAAGGGGTACTTTTGAAAGTAAAAAAAAATTGTTTAATGAAAAATCACGGAGTGCATTCCACGTTCACCATTAAGCCAGACTCCTATCACGGAAAGAATTCAGTGAAAAACCACTTACCGCTTTCCGTCTTCCGCGTTAACAATGCATTAACAAACACCACTAAACACGGAAAATTTTCCTCATTCCGCGTTAAGTGTAAAAATTCAGCGTTAACAAACAGGGCCTAACATTCAGAGATATGAATGAAACAAAATAAATAATCAATCACAATTTGGAGTTGCAAGAAATCCATTAATAAGAATTCAAGTGGAATTTACAGAAATGTGACACTAAAGCATGCACACGCATCAATTAACAGGATTTATAACTTCATAGCATAATTGGTTAGTTGCCAACATCAAATCTCATGGTAACATGAATCCGTTTCAAGCACGCATCATTATAAAGTTACCTAAAATATAATGCAGTCGCATACGATTGACTGCAATTAGATCTTGGGCCATTGGGAATGTCAATCAATCGAAGGCGCTTAGACAGATTTGATGCAAACTAGATATAAGAAAAAAGTGTTAGTGATCAAGGCATGGCCGCTCTGTCCATGTTATGTTACAACCCTGGCTCAATCTTGGATGATGCAAAGACAAAAAAGCTCAATCTTGTATGACACAAAGGAAAAAAGCTCATCTTGGATGATGCAAAGACAACAGAAACAGGATGGCTAGAAACCATAACTACAAAATTGTTCTTACAAACAGCTGGACAGTAACTTCCTTACTTGCGTAGGACTTTAGAGACTCTGACAAGGTCCTCTTAACTTGAAAATTGCATGAAAGAGGATTCAGTCTGTGGGGACCTGCCATCCTAAATTCACCCCAATGCTATAGAGGTGACTTTCCCTCTTTTTGAATAGCCACAAACCACTGAGGTTGCAAAGATCTTAAAGCACGTCTACCCAAAATGCAAATCAAGGTACACTTTTTAATGTTCTTGTTTTCATATCATAAGAAGAAGTAGGGAAAAAAAAAAAGATAAAATAAAAGTGTACCTAATCAAGGCATGGCCACTCTTTCCATGTCACAACCATAGATCAAGTTTGGATGCAATGGCCAAGAGCTTATAGCATGCTCACATAAATTGGTGGTGGCATAACCATCACTAAAGTTACTGCGTTAGAACATGTATCACCACCCAAGCTCATGCTTGGTTGCAGGTGAGAGCTCGTTGATAGCTTTCATGATGCTTTGCTAGTTTGGGTTCCCAGGAGAGGAGAACATGGTTGAATTCATAATGTTGAACTGGGTGTATTCTTGTGCATGTTGGATACAGCTACCAATTACATAATGGTGTAACCAAGCAACCGCAAATTTGTTTAGAAGTGTTTAGTGTTACCCATCCAGACTTAATACCAGTGCTGCCAGTAGCATGATCAAACTTCTATTAATAAATCTTGGTAAACAATATCTAGACTATCAATTGGAGGCCCTTTGGGTTAACAATGTAACAACTATACCATAGACTATCAATTTCGCCCTTTCCTTCTCTTTTATCGAGTTTTTGATACGGTTGAAACTTAGTATGAAACCTCATTCAAGTGGGACACGCACAATGGATGGTCTGGATTTCTGAGCCACATCTCAGTGGGCCCTATAAACGACCATGAATGTTTCAATGGGCAAGATATCTACCCTCATCTGTTGCCTGTGGAGTAGCCCCACCTAAGTCATGATTGGCCTGTTTTTTAGGCCTATCGAGCACCATTGAAGGGTGCATCTGACGCACGGTATGGATTTCCTAAATAGCTAATGGTGGGGCCCACAGATCTCGACCTTATATCAAGCTCCCGTGAGGTCAATCTCATGGTACCTTCCTTTAAGAGAAATGCAAGGAAATCCATGCTCTTGTGAGGAGGTGATTGGCAAAGAACATGCCAATGTAGCATGGATGTGCTAGATCCAGGCCATTCATCAGGTGGGGCAACCTATGAACATCCCCTGGTGCAAAAAAATAACGTGAGCCACCATCCATTCATCAGATTGGGCCACATCAGCATGAGAAAAATGGACTCCAAGAAAATGATCAATGGTCTATATTTAACATACAAACATGATCCACCTGATGAGTGAACCAGCCTGATTTTTGGGCCAGGGGATGTTCTTGTGGGCCCACCTAAGACATACACATGACATGATGGCACGAATCCCATTAAGAACATCTTCGTCTACAGCTTTTGAGGAAAATACTTCATAAGAAGTGGGCCCAAATTAGATCTCTAAACAGGAAAAGAACACCAAAAACAACAAAATAAAATAAAATAAAATAAAATAAATAATCACCATCTAAGCCTTATCTCAATTAATTGGGGATAACTACATGAAACCTATTCTACCATTCCAATCTATTAAGGGCCAGACCTCTACTTAAGAATCACCCATTTGGAATCACCCATTTGGAATAACCATTTGGAATCACCCATTTGGAATAACCATTGGCGCTGGGGTTTCCAATCATGGGGGTTCCGAATCCAGGGGGTTCCAAATCTAGGGGGTTCCGAATCATGGCGCTGGGAGAGAGAGATTGAGAGAGAACCACCCCTATCAATCGATTGAGAGAACCACCACTATCAATCGACTGAGAGAACCACCACTATCAATCGACTGAGAGAGAGAGAGAGAGATTGAGAGAGAGAAAGAGAGCATTACCTGATGTTCGTGAAGAGATAGACAGGAAGAGAGAGGTGGGAGAGTTCTTTAGGGCCGGCGCTGGGAGAGGGAGAGACGGAAAGGAGAGTGGATGAGAGGGAGAGAGAACAGGGGTTCTCGTTTTAGGGGACGTGTATTTCGTGCTAAAGGAGGCATGCTCACCTACGCACGTGCGCACCTTTGCACACGTGTCATTGGTGTTGAATCCGAACGGTCCATAAGACGTATAATCCCATGAAATCTTAGGGGGTGAATTTTCACCCTGATATAAGATTCTGGTGGGCCATAGCAAATAGAAATGCAAATCAAGGGAAAAAACTGTTTGCATTTTTCATGGCCAAATGAAGTTTTGGTTCAAAGTAAAAATTGATATCAGGGAGTTTTATAAAGGTTCACTGTTCGCAGTCATCAGTGTGATGAGTTGCTCAAAAAAGCCTTTCGAGATGAGTTCCAGTGAGCAAGCCGCGCAAGGATGCTGGGTGGGGCCCACTACCATGTTTGTGGGAAATCTACACCATTAATCCGTTTATAGAGCTCATTTTAGAAAAATATACTAAAAACTAAGTGGATCCAAAACTCAAGTGGGCCACACGAGATGAAACAGTGGGGATTCAGTGAGAACCGTTGAAACATTCTTACGGCCATAAAAAGCTTTGTTTCAGGCTTTTTTTAAAAAAAAAAAAATTTTCTTTTGTATTTTCACTTCATCCCAGTGTTAATGACCTTATCAACTGTTTGGATAGCATATAAACATCAAGGTGGAGCCCAGGAAGTTTTTAACCGTAGGTATTTGTTTCCCCACTGTTTCCTCTCGTGTGACCCACTTGATTTTTGGATCCAACTCATTTTTGCTCTTTTGTCTTAAAATGATCTCTAAAAATGGATTAACGGAGTAGATTGTTGAAACACATGGTGTTGGGCCCCACCCAGCATCCTTGCACAGGAACTTGGCGCCAAGGGCTCCTTCCACGTCCAGTGGCGACTAGCCAATGGCTGGTGGTCGGTGCTCAGTGAGCCCCAACATGACATACGTGTTTCATCTACGCCATCTATCTATTTTTCCAGATAATTTTATGGTAAAAGACCAAAAATGAGGCATATCCCAATCTCAAATGGACCACATTACAGGAAACAGTGTTGAATGAGCGTGGACCATTAAAAACCTTTTGGGGGCCATAAAAGTTTTGGATCAAGCTAATCTTTGGTTTTTCCCTTCATCTGGTCCTGTATGACCTAGTCAACAGATTAGATGTCAAATAAACAGTACAATAAGCCTTAAGATGGATTTTAATGGTGGATATCCAATTGCCATTATTTTCATGTGGTGTGGTCCACCTGAGATTTATGTCCCACTAATTTTTGGTATAAAACTGTAAAATAATTTGAAAAAATGGATGAACAAAATAGATGAAACATGTACATCATAGTGGGGCCCACAGAGCGCCGACCACCAACTGCTGGCAAGGGAGTAGCCATTCCGTTTCCCGCCAAATGAAGGAGATGAATAGTTGGCTTACGTCAGCAAGTTATGTGGGTCCCATCATGAGGTATGTATTATATCTAAACCGTCCATCCAACTGGCGAGCTCATCGTAAGGCTTGAGGCAAAAAATAAGACAGATTTAACCATTAAGTGGACCACACTGAAAAAAGCAGTGGGGGATTGAACGTCTACCATTGAAACCCTTTTGGGGGCCATAAAAGTTTTGGATCAAGCTAATCTTTATTTTTTCCCTTCATAAGGGCCTGTATGATCTAATCAACAGATTGGATGTCAAATAAATAGTACTATGGGCCTTAAGAGGATTTTAATGGTGGATATCCAATCAATATTGTTTTCTTATGATGTGGTCCACCTTAGGTATATATCCCTATCATTTTTTGATCAATCCCTAAAATGATCGGTAAAAATGGATAAACATAATGGATGAAATACATACATCATGGTGAGGCCCACATAGCACCGAATACTAGCCAACGGGCCGGTGGCAGGGGAGTAGCCAATCCGTTCCCATTCATCCATTTAATCTTTGGATATGATTCATTTTTTTGAATAATTCTCTAAAATGATCTTGAAAAATGGATGAACAGTGTGGGTTGATCCCAAATTTTCGGTAAATCCAAAACTTAAGTGGACCATGCCACATGAAACAATGTGGAATAATGATTTCCACCATTGATACCTTCCTTGGGCCCACAGTAACGTTTATTTGCCATCCAACCTATTCATAATATCAAATATATATGAATGAAGAGAAAACACAAACATCAGCTTGATCCAAAACTTCTATGGCCTCCAAGAATTTTTCAATGGCAGAGGTTCAATTACACTATTTCCTGTGCTGTGGTCCGCTTGAGCTTTGGATATGCTTCATTTTTGTTCTTTAGACCTCAAATTATTTGTTAACATGGATAAACGAAGTGGATAAAATAAATAAATAACGGTGGACCCCACAGAGTTTACTCTGGTAAGGGTAATGACTAACTCACCTAAATGTAGAAGGGTTTCCTTAAAACATTCATAATCATATATTGGGCTTGCCTTAATGTGATTCACATATCCAACTCACTCATTATGTGTGTCCCACTTGGATGAGGGGTCAGACTAAGTTTTAGCCGCATCCAAAACTCATGTGGGCCCCACCAAGTGCTTTAATATTTTTAAAGATGTCTTGACATGGTTTTAGATGGTTTGGCCCACCTGAGTTTCGTTTACGGATGATTTTTGAGATATCTCATAACCTAAAGGGGACACATTAAATGCACGGTGTTGATGTTCGACACACATCATGATGGGGCCCACAAAACTTATTAACATCAATTCGTAGGTTCTAGCGAGGTCAATAAGTTGGGTCACAATATTGACAATAATATTTAGCCCATTTTATATGTATAGTCCATTCACACTATTTTATTGATCAATAGCCTCAATTTGACTAGTTACTCGCCCCAATCAGGCTAGCAACATGTGAGAAAGGTATTGGGAATATAAGATTGATCAACAATTTGAGTGAAATTAGATTTAAACATATGAAGTTATTTACTCTTCAATTTGGACTAATTCGATTGTCCAAAAACGGTTAAATGTTCAATTAGTGGATGTGCCTAATAATTTATTAAAAAATATTTTTTTCACAGATAATTTTCAATTTCCATTTAAAAATTACATTTTTTTTCAAAATGTATATTTTTTCACTCTTAATTTTTCTTTGAAAACTTTTAACAAAATATCATTTTCATTATAAAATATTTTAAAAAATAAATTAAAATACAAATTCTGAATTTTTATTTTCAAAACATTTTAAATTTTCACAATTTTTAATTTTTTTCCCCAAAATTTCCAAAATGTTGATTTTTTTCTTCAAAAGCATCGTGTTGTTTGACTTTCCATTTTTTAAAAAAATTATATATATTTTTTCAAAATCTTAGTGTTTTTATAAATAACTTTTTCTTTTAATTTTGAATTTTGAACATTTTCAATTATTTTTCAAAATCACAAAATTTTTCAACTTATTTATTTTTCGTTTCAAAATGTTTGTTTTTTGATAAAGTATCGATTTTTTAATATCGTTTTATTTTAAAAATTTTCAATTCTTTTTCACTTCTCCATTTTTTTAAAAGCATTTTATTCAAACTTGGCAATTTTTATTGAACTTCACAATTTTATTTTATTTTTTTTTAAAATTTGGAACTCTCATTTTCTTTTTTAAAATATTTTCATTTTTCAACATTGTGAAAATTTTCACATTTTTTAAAATATTTTTAATTTTCTTTTTCAGGATATTATTTTTTTCTCAAAATCAAATGCTTTTTTTTTTTCAAATTTATCAACTTTATTCAAAATTCTTTTTTGTTCCCACAAAATAGATTTTTATTAAATTACGATTTTTATTTTTTCAAAATCTAATTTTTTCCTCAAACATTGTTAAATTTTTTTAACTTCTTACTATTCTTTTTCATGTGATATTACAAATCATTTAAATATTAATTTTAAATTAAAAAATAAAAATAAAAATTTCACTTATTTGATACAAAAACAGAATAAATTTTCTTTTTTGCATTTAATCAGTTGTTAAAAAATAATCTTAAATACAAATATGTACAATTAAACCATCGAAATTCTATTAAAAAATAACTATTAGACTACAAAAAAAACTTAATTTTCCACCATATTCTTAAAAAAATGAAAAAAATTAATGTTTTAAGGCAAAAGTCCTTTTACGACGGACCATGATCCGTCGCAAGTCCTTTTGCGACGGACCATGATCCGTCGCAAAAGCAACTGAAAACCGCGCCATTTGGTGTTTTGGGCGGGAATTTAGAGGTCAGAAAATCAAATTTTGCGACAGATTTCGTCCGTCGCCTATGAACGACGGACCAAAATCCGTCGTAAATCAGATTTTAGCGACGGATTTTGGTCCGTCGCTAAATTCAGAGACATTCACGGATTTTCACGGAACTTGGGATTGGCGACGGACTTTTTCCGTTAGCGACGAATTAAATCTGTCGTTAAACCAAGAGATTTTAGCGACGGACGAAGTCCGTCGCAAAAATACGTAGTAAATTGGCCATTTTGGCGTAGTGTTTGATGATCATAGCTACTGTAACAAAATAGATTGGTTAATGTGGACCTTTACCTGTTTTTTGCCCTTTAGTGTGTCTGTAGGATGATGATTAGATGGCTGGGTTAGCATGACTTTCGAGCCATAGATCCTTCATGGTGGGCCAACGTGATGAATGCTATGGATCCATCAATGTGTACCACATGCATATGTTTGAATGTCGGGTACAGACCTAGATCCATAGAGATGCATTTGTAGGCCCCTTTGTTTTTTTTTTTTGTGCCATTTTCGTTTTTAAGAGCGGAAGAGTTCCATTTGAAGGCTTAGAGTTGAGTTCTTGTTTGAAACCAGGTCCAATTGGTTTTGGCAAGTTTAATCATTGGCTTCTACTCTTATGATCACTTCAATGTTTTTTAGGCCATGTGTGACATGTGGCTGCTAGGCGATTCTCAATATTTAATTTATTGAGAATAAAATTATAAGGCAAAGTGACTACCAGGTCCAATTGGTTTTGTAGCTTAACTCCCATGACACTGGTAGAGAAAAGGATTACTTGCCCCAAGTGGGTCAATTGGAATATGATGAATAAGGTATACTCCTTTAGAAGTTGTGCATAGGACCAGTTTGGCGGTTGTCCATTGTTTTTTGTGGTTCACATGATGAGGGGATTGGTCTGATTTTTGCATCAGGTGTTCTTTGTGGTGGGGCCAAGCAATGAGTGCATCATCACAGTTTTTACTGAGTGAAGCTAATGAAGTTTTGATCAGTGCTTTTCTTGTTCTTTTGAGAGCCAAAGGAGAGTCATTCGAAGAAGTGATCAGTGGTCATATGTAACATTTTATAAAAGAAAGTAAAATGTGATGTTTTTGAATGTTAGAACACAAGCATGATTGAGAGAGAAGCTCCATAAGCTTGATTTATAGACTGAAATTGATAAGCATATTACTCCTTTATAGATTTATAGATCTCTGCATTTGCAGGTTGTGGAATTGCTAAGGTGATTCTCGTTTCACATAAGGAATAATGTTGAAATTATTCTAGTATGTACTGTAATTAATTAGAATTCTATGTTATGGTAGCAGTGAGGAAACAGATCCAGTTCTCCTGGATGTGTAGGATTCCTTTGTGGGTGTCTATCTTTATTTGAATATAAACAAGAAGCTTTGTTGCAGATGTATGAGATGCCTTCAGCAAGTGAAACAAGAGTACTACCTGGTGAAGAACAAGTTTGAATCTTTATTTGGGGTAAGGAGATTTCCTGTAGCTACTAATGTAAATCATTGAATTATATGAGAGATTTCTTATTCCTTGTAAATTTGTTTCTCTAGTATGTACAGTTTTGTTTTTAGTTCCAGTTTTTAAGTGTGTCTGTGTTCCTGCATTTGGCTTGACAATGAAAGCTTGAAGGATATGTTGTTGTAAAGTATGCTCTCAATTATGTAATCTTTTTTCCCACGTGGTTGAGAATTTTCCAATGCCATTGATCTTGCTATTGATGTTGTTGTTCTCTGTCTACAGCATCCTGAACATATTAAAAACTTGATTTTGGTGGGTCCTGTTGGATTTTCATCAAAGTCAGATGGTAAGTCAGAGTGGCTGACAACTGAAACTTTTACTTTCATGATTTCAGGTAATCCTTCTTTGATAATCAGGCAGCTCTGCTAGCCATGTGGGCCATAATGATAATCAGGTGGGATAGCTTGACCTGCATGGAGTGCATGGGGCCCGTCAAAATCATGATTTTGCATGATCCCCCCTGCTGGACCCTAAAGTGAGTTGCTATGTTGTAGAAATTTAAAGTAGATGAATTACATGTTAATCCTCTTTGATTAGTTTCTGTCAAAATCATGATCTAACAGCTCGTTATTTGGTGAAAGGTACATATCAATTTCTCATGTCCTCGTAAGCATTATTTTGATTGGACCATCCACATTATAAAAAAATAATAATAAATAATAAATAAATAACAAGGGCCTAAATCAACTACAATAAATAAGTAGGAACTATGGGAAACCAATGTTGCATGTACATGACTATTGATGACGGCTGGTGAAATCATCACGACCACTGACCCCCCCCCCCCCCCCCATAGGATTGCTTTGGAGAATCATTTTAATCAGACAATCCTGACCATCTGATGGGAAAAAAAAAATAGCAAAACATATGGTCACAACATTCATAATGAAGATAACCTAGAATTGTTCAGTTTTTGTCAATTGGCCCCACCTCAGATTGCCAATATCATTTTGATCTTGAAATCCTTACCATCTACTGATCATCTGTCTGTAAAATGGGCAACTAAATCATCGTAACAAATATAGTCTGGTGATCAATCTAGATCACAACATCCCACAAAAAGCCACCTTGATTGTGTATATAATCTAATTGGACGGTTAGATTTCATGTAGTTGCTGCCACCAGTGCTATGTGCATGCGTATGCAAGCATGGCCCAAACAGTACATGTAGCAGGGGTACTGTTTGTGCATGACACAACGACTTTTACTTCAAATACCCTGTTTCAAATTGAGCTTCTACTTTAAGGTGACCATTTCAAATTGAACAAACAACGACTTTTAATACCTGAGCCAGTTGCACTCCAAAATCTAGTTTTAATTCCTTGTTTGGGAATTACGTTTTTCCTCTGCTTTTTCTGCAGCTAAACCTCAACCAGAAGTATATAGTTGAATACTGATTTATGGTTAGTTTTGGCTCCTTATTTGGGCTTCTAGATCTTACACCATTCATTTCTAATGTTGAAATTAGTGATTGGTGTTAGTCCATTGGATCAATCCTTGTTCTAATGTTGAATCGTAACAAGGTGTGATTTTATATAAATGGATGGATTGATGGAAAAATATGTATTGTTTCCTTTTCATATTGATGGAAAAATATGCAAGTCTTGCTGAACTCAATCAGCCAACTTAGTTTTTGCTTGGGGCATGTTAGTATCTGACATTAGATACTTGGATGCAATCTACTATATGCATTCTGAAGTTCAACTGTGATAATATTAGGATGTGATACTATTTTATCTGTGATACTGATAAAAGAAATCACGATGTGATATTGATAAGCTGTTCCAATATTTATCTGTGATATGGCTGCTGGCATCTTTGATTTTACTAAGTTGAATTAAGGGGTATTTTTGTTTTTTGTTCCATTGTCGTTATCATCTTGCACATCAAATAGCTAGCATCGATTTACAGATTTTTAATACGGCCTTGTATTTACATTCAATGTTACAGGCAACTACGTGAAAAATGGAAAAAAAATGATGGATTTAGAGATGGTTCTGGACCGTCTCTAAAATTGCTTGGTTTAAAGACGCTTTAGAGACGGCCATAAACCGTCTCTAAAATTTTAGACGGCCCCTGACCGTCCTTAATATTGTTTTAAAAATTTAAACATCTACAAATCATTTAAGATAGTCGTGGACCGTCTTTTTTCAGTCATTTGAGACGGTCATTGGCCATCCACATTAGAGACGGTCTTTGACCGTCTTATATGTGGTGATCTGAGACGGTTATTGGCTGTCTGCATTAGAGGCGGTCATTGGCTATCTTTTACTTCTAATTTGAGACTGTCTAAGACCGTCTCTATTAGAGACGGTCCTTAGCCGTCTTATAGCCTTACAAAACACTATCTCTGTTAGAGACGGTCCTAAACCGTCTCTGTGAGAGACTGTCAAAGACGGTCTCTATTAGAGACGGTCCTAAACCGTCTTATAGCCCTGTCAAAGACCGTCTCTATTAGAAACTGTCCTAAACTGTCTCTAATGCTCAGGTAAAAAATTAAGAAGCTCAAAAAAATTATGAATTTTGAAAAAAAAAAAAAGTTGAGAAGCTTAAAAAAATAATTAACAATGTTTAAGAAAATTTTAAATTTTGAAAAAAAAAACTGTAATTTTATAAAAATCTAGATTTTGAAACAAAAAAATTAAGAACTTTGAATAATGTTGATAATTTTGAAAAAAAAAATCGATAAAAAAATGGTATTTTGAAAAGAAAAATTAAAAAGTTATATAACAAAAGTGAGATTTAAAAAATGATATTTTGAAAAAAAATATATTTTAAAAAATTAAAAAAATTGAAAAGAAAAAATTGAAAAAGTTATACAACAAAAATTTAAATAATGATATTTAAAAAGAAAATTTAAAAATTAAACAAATATATATATATATAAATATAAATATATATATATTTTTTAAAAAAGAAAACTAGATTTTGTATTTTGACAAGAAAAGTTAAAAAGTTATATAACAAAAGTGAGATTTAAAAAATGATATTTTGAAAAAGAAAATTTAAAAAATTAAACAAAATTATGAAAAAATTGACAAATTGTAAAAAATATATATTTTAAAAAAGAAAAGTAAATTTCGTATTTTGACAGGAAAAATTGAAAAGTTAAATAACAAAAGTGAGATTAAAAAAATGGTATTTTGAAAAAGAAAATTTAAAAAATTAAACAAAATTGTGAAAAAATTGACAAATTGTAAAACAATATATATTTTTAAAAAGAAAACTAAATTTTGTAAAAAAAAAAATGTTAAATTTATTTATAATGAAAATGATATTTAGTTAAAAGAGTAAAAAAAATATACATTTTGAAAAAAAAAATGTTAAATTTATTTATGAAAAATAAAATTACTAAATTATTAGGCACATCCACTAATTGAACCTTTAATCATTTTTGGACAATCTAATCAGTTCAAATTGAAGAGTAAATAACTTCAGATGTTTAAATCAAATTTCACTGAAATTGTTGATCAATCTTGTATGCCCAATATCTTTCTCAAATGTAGCCTGATTGAGGCGAGTAACTAGTCAAATTGAATGTATTGATCAGTAAAATAGAGTGAATGGACTAGACATGTAAAATGGGCCAAATATTCTGGTTAAAATTGTGAGCCAACTTACTGACCTCGTGAGAACCTAAGAATTGATGTTAGTAAGTTTTGTGGGCCCCATCATGATGTGTGTCGAACATCAACACTGTGGATTTGATGTGTCTCCTTTAGGTTATGAGATATCTCAAAAATCATCGGTAAATGAAACTCAAGTGGGCCATACCATTTAAAACTATGTGAAAACATCCTAAAAAAAATAAAAGCACTTGGTGGGGCCCACATGAGTTTTGAATGCGGTTGAAACTTGGTCTGACCCCTCATCCAAGTGGGACACACATAGTGAGTGGGTTGGATATGTGAATCACATTTAGGCAGGCCCAATATATGATTATGAATGTTTTAAGGAAACCTTTCTCCACTACATTTAAGTGAGTTACTTGTTACCTTTACCAGAGTAAACTCCGTGGGGTTCACCGTTATTTATTTATTTTATCCACTCCATTCATCCATGTTAACAGATAATTTGAGGTCTAAAGAACAAAAATGAAGTATATCCAAAGCTCAAGTGGACCACACCACAAGAAATAGTGTGATTGAACCTCTACCATTTAAAATTTCTTGGAGGCCATAGAAGTTTTGGATCAAGTTGATGTTTGTGTTTTCTATTCATTTATATATTTTTGATATTATGAACAATCTTTAACTGTTTTTGGACAATCTGATCAGTCCGGACATGAAGAGTAAATAACTTCAGATGTTTAAATCAAAATTCACTCATATTGTTGATCAATCTTGTTTGCCCAATATCTTTCTCATATGTAGTATGATCGAGGTGAGTAACTAGTCAAATTGAGGGTAATGATCAGTAAAATAGAGTGAATGGACCAGACATGTAAAATGGGCCCATCATGATGTGTGTCGAACATCAACACCGTGCATTTGATGTCTCCCCTTTAGCTTATGAGATATCTCAAAAATCATCCATATATGAAACTCAGGTGTTGATTACCATCTAAAACTATGTGAAGACATCTAAAAAAATATAAACAGTACAATATTGGATGTCATACCATTTTGGGGCCATAAAAGTTTTGGATCAAGCTGATTTTTGTTTTTTCCCTTCATCTGGCCCTGTATGACCTAATTAACGTATTGGATGTCAAATAAACAGTACAGTAAGCCTTAGGAGGATTTTAATGATGGATATCCAATTACTATTGATTTCATGTGGTGTGGTGCACCTAAGATTTATGTGATGGGGTCCATTATAGATTTTTATCTGCCTCATTCTTTGGCTCATGACATAAAATGATATCTCAAAATGGATGGACGGTGTGGATATAACAAATACATCATAGTGGGGCCCACAAAACTTGGTGGATGTTGGTCGGTGCTCTATGGGTCCCACCATGATGTATGTGTTTCATCCAAGTGGGACACACATAATGAATGGGCTGGATCTATGAACCACATCTAGGTGGGCCCAATAAATGCTTATTTTTAAGGTTGTGGCCCACCATGGAATGGTGCATCTGACTGACGGGGCAGATCCAAAGTTCAAGTGGACCCACCATAGAAAAGAGTGGGATAGTGACACCCACTATTGAAACCTTCTTAGGGCCCACCGCGATGTTTATTTGAGATCCAACCTGTTTATAAGTTAATACAGACATGGATACAGTTGAAAATTGGTCTGACCCCTCATCCAAGTGGGACACATGTAATGAGTGGGTTGGATATGTGAATCACATTTAGGCAGACCCAATATATGATTATGAATGTTCTAAGGAAACCCCTCCATTATATTATGTGGTGTGACCCACATTTAGGCTGATGTTTGTGTTTTCCCTTCATTCATATTTTTTTAATATTATGAATATGTTGGATGATGCTCTGTGGGCCCCGTGGCTAGTGGTCGATGCTCTGTGGGCCCCACCATAATGTATGTGTTTCATCCTATCCGTTCATCCATTTTTAGTGATCATTTTATGGCTTTATCCCAAAAAGAGAGGTATATAAATCTCAGGTGGACCACACCACATGAAAACAATAGTGATTGGATATCCATCATTAAAATCCTCTAAGGCCCATTGTACTGTTTATTTGACATCCAATAGGTTGATTAGGTCATATAGGCTCAGATGAAGGGACAAAACAAAAATCAGCTTGATCCAAAACTTTTATGGCCCCAAAATGTTTTTCAATGGTCAATGCTCATTCAACACTGTTTTCGGTAATGTGGTCCATTTAAGATTGAGATATATCTCATTTTTTGTCTCACATCATAAAATGATCTGTAAAAATAGATGGATAGCATGGATGAAACACATACATCATGGCGGGGCCGACGGAGTACCGACCACCAGCCATTGGTTGGTGTCAGGGGGAGTAGCCAATCCATTTCCACCGCGTACGGAAGTGGATTGCGTCCGACCCTGCCCAAACAATGTTTCATCCGGGCAGGGATCTGTGGGGCCCACCTTGATGTAATAGTTTAATCTACACCTTCCATCCATATTCAGATATTATTTTATGGTCTGAAGTAAAAAATTAGACGGAATTCATGTTTAAGTGGACCACAGTGGGGATTGAATGCCCACCGTTGAAAACTTCTTGGTAGTTGTAAAAGTTTTGGATCAAGCTGATATTTGTGTTTTCACTTCATCCAGGTCTACACGACCTTATGAATAGGTTGGATCGTAAAAAATCATCATGGTGGCCCTTAAAAAGGTTTCAACAGTGGGCATCATTATCATTGCTTCTTCCTTCAGTGTGGCCCACTGGAGTGTGGACCTATCTCATTTTTTTATTCATATTCTAAAATGATCTAAGAAAAGGGATGAATGGCACAGATAAAGTCTTTACATCACGATGGGCCCCACAGATCACTGCCAGATGTATTATTGTTTGGGTTGGGGTAAGACGCAATTCGCTTCCCTCTTTAGCTAATTCGCGTTGCGCTCTCTCCCCCCAAAATAAAAAAATTCCCAAAATCGCGCTCTCTACCCCTAAAATTGAAAACCCCCCCAACTCAAAAAATCCCTAAAATCGTGCGCTCTCTACCCCCAAGATCCAGATCTCTCTCCCTCCCACTCTTTCTCCCCTCTCTCTCAGGCAATCAAATGATCACTGCCTGAAGAGAGATCGCCCTATTTTGATAGCCACCATGGTACGAATGTTGACACACAAAGTGGTCGACAGAGATTTGTTTTTGGGGAGGGGTTGCAATGGAGATTTCCTGTTTTGAGATGAATGAGTAGAGAGATTTGGGCGTCCAGGTAGAGGAATGGCTTGCTGTTGGGTGGATTTCACTATCTAAAGGTATTTTTGTAACAAAGATGCAGAGATGGGTTGATGGTGATGCAGCAGAATGGCTTGATGGTGATGCAATGATGTAGAGATGGGCTTAGATGCCAAACCTGATCTAGTGAGCCGGGTGGTTGGTTGTGGTTGCAAAATATCTTCTTCATGTTCATAACCTGATTCCTTTTTTTGTTTTGTTTTTTTCTTGTGGACCTTTGCTATAAACTTTTCTTAACTTTCCAAAGTGGGTGGGTATTGGGAGTAATGAACATCAAAATGGTGCTATTGTTTGGGCTATGGGTCATCCAAGAGGTGGTCCACTAATTGGACGGTTTGGATCCATAACAAAATATGCCAATCAAGGTTAATACCAGTTATTAAAATGGTACTCAACGCTCCTAAACCTTATCTTAAGAAAACTAATCAGTAATGAAGAGTACACTTACTACACTGATGAGCATTTCAAGTTTCTACAGGAGTTGTCTGAGTTTTTTTTTTCTCCTACTGTTTGGCAGACCTGGTGCAAGTCCATCAGATACCCACGGTTTTGTTGTGGATTACTATTTGTAATCTTGAAAAAATGAATTTCCGCCATCGGGTCATAAATACAAAGTGATGAAAGATTAACATCGAATTTCACATAGTAAAGGTGAATACTGCTTTTGCAGCTTGATTGACAATTGACTCCATGGATTGAAAACCTCCATTATGATTAGATAGATGGTGTGATGTGGTCCCTGTTCTCTAACATTGACTTTCACATGGCTATTCTTATTTTTCCTTCATTTTGTGGAGCTAAACTAGTTATATGATTGATTCTTGTTATCTATCGTAGTTCTTTCAGTTGTCCTTCTATGGCATTTAACCAAATTCTCCATTTTTGTTATATAGTTATTTAAAAAATAAAAAATAAAAAATAAAAATCTATTAATTGTGCATGAATGGCTTGAAACCCAAGTGCATATGATGTGTTTGATACAATGACATTTTTTCCTTCCATCTTCCTTTCTCTATTAATTGTCTCATTCATTTGGGTAGATCTTACGTAGGTATCTATCCCCAATTTTCCCAGTAGCACAATGGTTTCTTCATGCAACAGGTATTTTGTTCTCTAAGCACTCAAATTAGAGATTAGTTGTTTTGCTAATGGAGCCTAGCATTAATTCTTTTCCAATATTTGGCAGGATGCAGAAGAATGTTGGACCCAACTTATGTATACACTTTTCTCAATCTCTAAAATCACCAGATTCGAGGTATTTTTCTTGGCACCAGATAGTGTAGAAGTGATGGCTACATGCATCCACATATTTTCTCAATCTCTAAAATCCTAACCTTTCATTAGGTTGCCAAAAAATAGGAGAAGAAACAAAATACAACCAAAACATTAAAAAAAGAAAAGAAAAGAGAAAAATACCAAGACGTAACCTCTAACCTACACTTATAACCTAAACCTAAACCTGTAACCTTAACCTAAACGTAAAACCTAAAACCTAAACCTAAACCCAAACCCGATCCCGAACCCAAATCTGAATCCCTAAACCCTTAGCCTAAACCTAAAACCCAAACGTAAACCCGATCTCGAATTTGAACCTGATTTCCTATACCTAAACCTTAACGTATTCTCAAATCCCTAAACTTAAACCTACACCTAATCCTAATCTCAACTCCCTAACCTAAACCTAGACCTAAACTTGAAAACCCAAACCTAAACCCGATCCCGAACCTGAATCTGAATCCCTAAACGCTTAGCCTAAACCTAAAACCCAAACATAAACCCGATCTCGAACCCGAACCCAATTTCCTATACCTAAACCTAAACCTACACCTAATCCTAATCTCAACTCCCTAACCTAAACCTAAACTTGAAAACCCAAAACTGAAACCGAACCCGAACCCGATCCCGATTTCCTAAGCCTAAACTTATGACTTAATCTAAACCTATTCTAAAATCCCAAAACTGTAACCTAAACCTAAACCTATTCTAAAATCCCAAAACCTAGTAACCTAAACCTAAACCTATAACCTATAACCAAAACCAAAACCTATAACCAAAACCAAAACCTATAACCTAAACTCGAACCCATTCTCAAATCCATAACCTATAATAAACCTAAACCTTAACCTAAACCAAAACCTATAACCTAAAACTAAAACCAAAACCAAAACCTAAACCCGAACCCGAACCAGAATTCCTAAACCTTAACCTAAACATATAACCTATAACCTATAACTTAAGCCTATACCTAAACCTAAAACCTTACTTATAACTTAAAACTATTCTCAAATCCTTAAACCTTAACCTATAACCTAACCTAAACCTATACTTATAACCTAAAACTATTCTCAAATCCCAAAACCTATAACCTAAACCCGAATCTAAACCCGAACCCGAACCCGAATTCCTAAACCTTAACCTAAACATATAACCTATAACCTATAACTTAAGCCTATACCTAAACTTAAAACCTTACTTATAACCTAAAACTATTCTCAAATCCTTAAACTTTAACCTATAACCTAACCTAAACCTATACTTATAACCTAAAACTATTCTCAAATTCCAAAACCTATAACCTAACTCAAATCCAAACCCGAACCGAACCCGATTTCCTAAACCTTAACCTAAACATATAACCTATAACCTATAACCTAAGCCTATAACTTAAACCTAAAGCTAAACCTATAACCTAAACTCAAATCCCTAAACCTAAACCAAATCCTATGACCTAAAACCTAAATGTATTCTCAAATCTCTAAACCTAAACCTACAACTAATCCTAATCTTAACTCCCTAACCTAAACCTATACCTAAACTTGAAAACCCAAACCTAAACCCGATCCCGAACCTGAACCCGATTTCCTAAACCTAAACCTTAACCTATTCTCAATTCCCTAAACCTATAGCTTATAACTTAAACCTAAACCTAAACCTAAACCTTAACCTAAACCTATAACCTTAACCTAAACGAAATCCTATGACCTAAAACCTAAATGTATTCTCAAATCTCTAAACCTAAACCTACACCTAATCCTAATCTCAACTCCCTAACCTAAACCTAAACTGAAACTTGAAAACCCAAACCTAAACCTGATCCCGAACACGAACCCGGTTTCCTAAACCTATACCTTAACCTAAACCGAAACTTGAAGCTTTTCTTTTGCCTTAAAAAAATAAAAATCTCTTAGTGCTATTTTTTAAGCTAACACAATGCCTAGAATAGCCCCACATGCACATTATTAATTAGAAAAGATGTTCAAATTGTAGAAGAAATGATTAAGGTGAATTTCAAATTTTAGATATTTCTACTTATAGATAGTTTTCTATCTAATTTCCAAGTTGTAATTGATATATCTTACTGATTGCCTTCATCATGTGAAAATTTTGACATTGTTTTTTTCTCTTTCTGGGTTGTCTTCTAACAGGAAATGTCTTTTGGATGGAAACTTTTTGTAAATATACATCTCTGCCTGCTTCACTTAAAGGAATATTTCATACAGTTTAAATTTACAGTTTTCCATGACATTAATATTTTTGGTGTTTCATGATGCTTTCTAAGCATTATCTTTGATCAGGTTATCTTTGTGAATGATTCACGCTAATACCATGGCTATTCGGTGGTCCCATTAACATTCAACAACAGGTTTCCTATCACAGCCTTCTTTATTCATTACACTGCAAAAGCCTATATTGCTTCTCTTGTTGAATACTTATAAAATAAATATCATGGTAGTTTACATTGTCTATTGGGCAATGAATTTATCCGACTTCAACTTTCATCCATGATGTTTGGTTGGTTAACTTTTGAAGAATACATACTGTTCAAATGAGTCAAGTACATGATATAGACTTACAATCTCAAATGGAAAATTTTCCCATGGTACAAGTGCATGGAAAACTTTCCACATATTAACTTGCATTTGGATCAGTTGGCCTCCACATCACCCATCTGGACCGTCCATTAGGAAAATATTACAAGGAAAACATCTCCACAATATCAATCCAACTTAGGCATGTATGAGAATATGAAAGTATTACAGCATAGGAAACAGTTTGATTGGACATCTACCATTGAAAATTTTTTGGAGGCCAAAGAAGTTTTGGATTAAGTTGATGTTTGTGCTTTCTCTTCATCCATGTCTTTGTGATCATATTAACAAGTTGGATGACAAATAAAAATTACTTTAGACCCTAGGAAGGTTTCAATAGTGGAAATCTGGATTTTCTTATTAGTAAATTTTAACTGAACTCGTTCTTTTGAAAAATAGAAAAATTTGAATATTAGTAAATATGGATTTTCTTATTAAGAAGAAAATGGAAGATGGATTGAAAAAACATAAAAGAGTTTTACAGAAATTATTTGTTCCAAATAGGACATTTATCAAAGGAGCACTATTGAGTAATATTTAAGATTTTCATAATAAATAGATTAAGAGCCAATGATAATTTTAAGTAGACTTGCAGCCAAAAATAAAGAATTTAATTTTTTTCAAAACATGGAAAGACTAATTAGTCCTACTTCTTGTAACTTCAGCCACTGCTTCAAATGGAGGGACTGCACAAAGATTTGGTTAGGGAGACCACTGATGGTGAACTATCAGCTGCAACAAATATGAGAGTTACAAAGGTGAAAAGAAACATAAGTCGGTCGGTAAGATAAGATGCATGATTTTCCTTTTCAATTGTTAGTCATAGAATGACAGCACTTGTTTCAATTTTCTTGGATGGATGATGAATGTATTTGGGAATGTAAATGAAAATAAAAAACTTATAATATATATATATATATGTTATCAATGGAGGATACCTTGTTTAGGGGGACATGAAATTCTTGTAGCTTATGGTATGGTGCCCCATATTGGTTGTATGTTACTAGTATGTAGTAGATAATACTAGGTTCAATAGTAGATAATACTAGAAAATCCCTAAACCTAAACCTACACCTAATCCTAATCTACTCCTTAACCCGAATCCAAACCTAAACCTATACTTATAACCTAAAACTATTCTCAAATCTCAAAACCTATAACCTAAACCCGAATCCAAACCCGAACCCGAATTCCTAAACCTTAACCTAAACATATAACCTATAACCTATAACTAAGCCCATACCTAAACCTAAAACCTAAAGCTAAAGCTAAACCTATAACTTAAACCTAAACTCAAATCCCTAAACCTTAACCTAAACCTACAACCTAAACTTAAACTTATATAACCTTAACGATAAACCTAACGAATCCAAACCTAACACCTAATAACCTAAAACTAATCTCAAATCTCAAAACCTATAACCTAAACCTAATCCAAACCCTAAACTTGAAAACCTTAAAAACTAAACCTATAACGAAGTCCGAACCTATCCTAAAGCGATTTCCTAAACCAAAACTTAAGACCTTAACCTAAAAAACCTATTCTCATAACCTAAAAAACCTTAACCTAAACCTACAATCCTAAACTCCCTAACCTAAACCTATAACCTATAACCTAAACTTGAAAACCCATAAACTCCGAACCGAAAAACCTATAACCTAAAAAAGACCTTAACCGAACCCATTCTCAAATCCCCCATAACCTATAACCTATAAACCTAAATAAAAACCTATAACCTAAACCAAAACCAAACCTAAACCAAAACCAAACCAAAACCTATAACCTAAACCCGAACCCAAACCCAAACCCGAACCCGAATTCCTAAACCTAAACTTAAACATATAACCTATAACCTATAACTTAAGCCTATACCTAAACCTAAAACCTTACTTATAACCTAAACCTTAACCTATTCTCAATTCCCTAAACCTATAGCTTATAACCTAAACCTAAACCTTAACCTAATCCTATAACCTTAACTTAAACCAAATTTTATGACCTAAAACCTAAATGTATTCTCAAATCCCTAAACTTAAACCTTCACCTAATCCTAATCTCAACTCCCTAACCTAAACCTAAGCCTAACTTGAAAACCCAAACCTAAACCCGATCCCAGATCCGACCCGATTTCTAAACCTAAACCTTAACCTTTTCTCAATTCCCTAAACCTTAACCTATAACCTAACTTAAACCTAAACCTAAACCTATAACCTATACACTTATAACCTAAACCTAAACCTAAGCCTAAAACCTAAACCTTAACATAAACCTTAACATATAACCTAAAACCTAAACCTAAACCTAAAATCTAAATGTATTCTCAAATCCCTAAACCTAAACCTACACCTAATCTTAATATCAACTCCCTAACCTAAACCTAAACCTAAACTTGAAAACCCAAACCTAAATCCGAATCCGAACCTGATTTCCTAAACCTAAACCTTAACTTATTCTCAATTCCCTAAACCTTAACCTATAACCTAACCTAAACCTAAACCTATGATCTGCACTTATAACCTAAACATAAACCTAAAACCGAAATGTATTTTCAAATCCTTAAAACCTAAACCTAATCCTAATCTCAACTCCCTAACCTTAACTTAAACCTAAACTTGAAAACCCAAACCTAAACCCGATCCCGAACCGGAACCCGATTTCCTAAACCTAAACCTATAACCTTAACCTAAACATAAAACCTAAACCTAAACTTAAACCTATTCTTATAACCTAAACCTATTATCAAATCCCAAAACCTATAACCTAAACCTAAACCTATACCCAAACCTAAAACATAAACTTAAAACTACACTTATAACCTATAACCTAAGCCTAAACCTAAAAGCCAAACGTAAACCCGATCTTGAACCCGAACCTAATTTCCTATACCTAAAGCTTAACGTATTCTCAAATCCCTAAACGGAAACCTACACCTAATACTAATCTCAACTCCCTAACCTAAACTTAAACCTAAACTTGAAAACCCAAACCTTGAAACCTAAATGTATTCTCAAATCCTAAACCTAAACCTACACCTAATTCTAATCTCAACTCCTAACCTAAACCTAAACCTAAACTTGAAAACCCAAACCTATACCCAATCCCGAACCCGAACCCGAATTCCTAAACCTAAACCTTAACCTATTTTCAAGTCCCTAAACCTAAACTATAACCTACACCTAATCCTAATCTCAACTCCCTAACCTAAACCTAAACCTAAACTTGAAAACCCAAACCTAAAACATGATCCCAGAACCCGAACACGATTTCTTAAACCAAAACCTTAACCTATTCTCAAATTCCTAAACTTAAACCTACACCTAATCCAAATCTAAACTCCTAACCTAAACCTAAACCTAAACTTGAAAACCCAAACCTAAACCCAATCCCGAACTCCTAAACCTAAACCTTAACCTATTTTCAAATTCCTAAACCTAAACCTACACCTAATCCTAATCTCAACTCCCTAACCTAAACCTAAACCTAAACTTGAAAACCCAAACCTAAAACCCGATCCCGAACCCAAACCACAACCCGATTTCTTAAACCAAAACCTTAACCTATTCTCAAATCCCTAAACTTAAACCTACACCTAATCCCAATCTAAACTCCCTAACCTAAACCTAAACCTAAACTTGAAAACTCAAACCTAAACCCAATCCAGAACCCGAACCCGATTCTTAAACCTAAACCTTAACCTATTTTCAAATCCCTAAACCTAAACCTACACCTAATCCTAATCTTAACTCCCTAACCTAAACCTAAACCTAAACTTGAAAACCCAAACCTAAACCCGATCCCAATCCCGAACCCAAACCCGATTTCCTAAACCTAAACCTTAACATATTCTCAATTCTCAAAACCTATAGCTTATAAGACCTAAAACCTTAACCTTAACCTAAACCTATAACCTTAAAACCAAAACCTATGACCTAAAACCTTAACATACAACCTATAACCTAAACTTGTAACCTATAACCTAACCTTAACCTAAACCTTAACCAATAACCTACAACCTAAACCTAAACCTAAAACCTAAATGTATTCCCAAATCCCTAAACTTAAACCTACACCTAATCCTAATCTCAACTCCCTAACCTAAACCTAAACCTAAACTTGAAAACCCAAACCTAAACCGATCCAGAACCCGAACCCGATTTCTAAACCTAAACCTTAACCTATTCTCAATTCCCTAAACCTATAGCTTATAACCTAAACCTTAACCTAAACCTAAACTTAAACCTTAATCTAAACCTATAACCATAACCTAAACCAAAACCTATGACCTAAAACCTAAATGTATTCTCAAATCGCTAAACCTAAACCTACACCTAATCCAAATCTCAACTCCCTAACCTAAACCTAAACCTAAACTTGAAAACTCAAACCTAAAATCGATCCCGAAACCGAACCCGATTTCCTAAACCTAAACCTTAACATATTCTCAAATCCCTAAACTTAAACCTACACCTAATCCTAATCTCAACTCCCTAACCTAAACCTAAACCTAAACTTGAAAACCCAAACCTAAACTCCGATCCCGAACCCGAACCCGATTCCTAAACCTAAACCTTAACCTATTCTCAATTCCCTAAACCTATAGCTTATAACCTAAACCTTAACCTAAACCTAAACTTAAACCTTAATCTAAACCTATAACCATAACCTAAACCAAAACCTATGACCTAAAACCTAAATGTATTCTCAAATCGCTAAACCTAAACCTACACCTAATCCAAATCTCAACTCCCTAACCTAAACCTAAACCTAAACTTGAAAACTCAAACCTAAAATCGATCCCGAAACCGAACCCGATTTCCTAAACCTAAACCTTAACATATTCTCAAATCCTAAACTTAAACCTACACCTAATCCTAATCTCAACTCCCTAACCTAAACCTAAACCTAAACTTGAAAACCCAAACCTAAATCCAATCCCAAACCCGAAACCGATTTCTAAACCTAAACCTTAACCTATTCTCAAATCCCTAAACTTAAACCTACACCTAATCCTAATCTAAACTCCCTAACCTAAACCTAAACTTAAACTTGAAAACCCAAACCTAAACCCAATCCCGAACCCGAACCGAATTCCTAAACCTAAACCTTAACCTATTTTCAAATCCCTAAACCTAAACCTACACCTATTCCTAATCTCAACTCCCTAACCTAAACCTAAACCTAAACTTGAAAACCCAAACCTAAACCCGATCCCGATCCCAAACCCGAACCCGATTTCCTAAACCTACACCTTAACATATTCTCAATTCCCTAAACCTATAGCTTATAAGACCTAAAACCTTAACCTTAACATAAACCTATAACCTTAAAATCAAAACCTATGACCTAAAACCTTAAACGATAACCTATAACCTAAACTTATAACCTATAACCTACCTTAACCAAAACCTTAACCAATAACCTACAACCTAAACCTAAACCTAAAACCTAAATGTATTCTCAAATTCCTTAACTTAAACCTACACCTAATCCTAATCTCAACTCCCTAACCTAAACCTAAACCTAAACTTGAAAACCCAAACCTAAACCCGATCCAGGAACCCGAACCCAATTCCCTAAACCTAAACCTTAACCTATTCTCAATTCCCTAAACCTATAGCTTATAACCTAAACGTTAACCTAAACCAAAACTTAAACCTTAACCTAAACCTATAACCTTAACCTAAACCAAAACCTATGACCTAAAACCTAAATGTATTCTCAAATCTCTAAACCTAAACCTACACCTAATCCTAATCTCAACTCCTAACCTAAACCTAAACCTAAACTTGAAAACCCTAACCTAAAACTTGATCCAGAACCCAAACCCGATTTCCTAAACCTAAGCCTTAACCTATTCTCAAATCCCTAAACTTACCTACACCTAATCTTAATCTAAACTCCTAACCTAAACCTAAACCTAAACTTGAAAACCCAAACCTAAACTCAATCCAGAACCCGAACCGAATTCCTAAACCTAAACCTAAACTTGAAAACCCAAACCTAAACCCAATCCCAGAACCTAAACCCGATTCCTAAACCTAAACCTTAACCTATTTTCAAATCCCTAAACCTAAACCTACACCTAATCCTAATATCAACTCCCTAACCTAAACCTAAACCTAAACTTGAAAACCCAAACCTAAAACCCGATCCAGAACCCGAACCTAAACCCGATTTCTTAAACCAAAACCTCAACCTATTCTCAAATCCCTAAACTTAAACCTACACCTAATCCTAATCTAAACTCCCTAACCTAAACCTAAACTTAAACTTGAAAACCCAAACCTAAACCCAATCCCGAACCCGAACCCAAATTCCTAAACCTAAACCTTAACCTATTTTCAAATCCCTAAACCTAAACCTACACCTAATCCTAATCTCAACTCCCTAACCTAAACCTAAACCTAAACTTGAAAACCCAAACATAAACCCGATCCCGATCCCAAACCCGAACCCGATTTCCTAAACCTAAACCTTAACATATTCTCGATTCCCTAAACCTATAGCTTATAAGACATAAAACCTTAACCTTAACATAAACCTATAATCTTAAAACCAAAACCTATGACCTAAAACCTTAATCGATAACCTATAACCTAAACTTATAACCTATAACCTACCTTAACCTAAACCTTAACCAATAACCTACAACCTAAACCTAAACCTAAAACCTAAATGTATTCTCAAATCCCTTAACTTAAACCTACACCTAATCCTAATCTCAACTCCTCACCTAAACCTAAACCTAAACTTGAAAACCCAAACCTAAACCCGAACCCGATTCCTAAACCTAAACCTTAACCTATTCTCAATTCCCTAAACCTATAGCTTATAACCTAAACCTTAACCTAAACCTAAACCTAAACCTATAACCTTAACCTAAACCAAAACCTATGACCTAAAACCTAAATGTATTCTCAAATCTCTAAACCTAAACCTACACCTAATCCTAATCTCAACTCCCTAACCTAAACCTAAACCTAAACTTGAAAACCCAAACCTAAAACCCGATCCCGAACCCAAACCCAATTTCCTAAACCTAAACCTTAACCTATTCTCAAATCCCTAAACTTAAACCTACACCTATTCCTAATCTAAACTCCCTAACCTAAACCTAAACCTAAACTTGAAAACCCAAACCTAAATCCAATCCCGAACCCGAACCCGAATTCCTAAACCTAAACCTTAACCTATTTTTAAATCCCTAAACCTAAACCTACACCTAATCCTAATCTCAACTCCCTAGCCTAAATCTAAACCTAAACTTGAAAACCCAAACCTAAACCCGATCCCGAACCCGAACCCGATTTCCTAAACCTAAACCTACATATTCTCAATTCCCTAAACCTATAGCTTATAAGACCTAAAACCTTAACCTTAACCTAAACCTATAACCTTAAAACCAAAACCTATGACCTAAAACCTTAACATATTCTCAATTCCCTAAACCTATAGCTTATAAGACCTAAAACCTTAACCTTAACCTAAACCTATAACCTTAAAACCAAAACCTATGACTTAAAACCTTAACCTATAACCCATAACCTAAACTTATAACCTATAACCTAAACTTAACCTAAACTTAAAACCTAAACCTTAACCAATAACCTACAACATAAACCTAAACCTAAAACCTAAATGTATTCTCAAATCCCTAAACTTAAACCTACACCTAATCCTAATCTCAACTCCCTAACCTAAACCAAAACCTAAACTTGAAAATACAAACCTAAACCTAATCCCGAACCCGAGCCCGATTCCCTAAATGTAAACCTTAACCTATTCTCAGTTCCCTAAACCTATAACTTATAACGTAAACCTAAACCTTAACCTAAACCTAAACCTAACCTTAACTTAAACCTATAACCTTAACCTAAACCAAAACCTATGACCTAAAACCTAAATGTATTCTCAAATCTCTAAACCTAAACCTACACCTAATCCTAATCTCAACTCCCAACCTAAACCTAAACCTAAACTTGAAAACCCAAACCTAAAACCCGATCCCGAACCCAAACCCAATTTCTAAACCTAAACCTTAACCTATTCTCAAATCCCTAAACTTAAACCTACACCTAATCCTAATCTAAACTCCCTAACCTAAACCTAAACCTAAACTTGAAAACCCAAACCTAAAACCAATCCCGAACCCGAACCCGAATTCCTAAACCTAAACCTTAACCTATTTTCAAATCCCTAAACCTAAACCTACACCTAATCCTAATCTCAACTCCCTAACCTAAACCTAAACCTAAACTTGAAAACCGAAACCTAAAACCCGATCCCGAACCCAAACCTCAACGATTTCTTAAACCAAAACCTTAACCGATTCTCAAATCCCTAAACTTAAACCTACACCTAATCCTAATCTAAACTCCCTAACCTAAACCTAAACCTAAACTTGAAAACTCAAACTTAAACCTAATCCCAGAACCCGAACCCGAATTCTTAAACCTAAACCTTAACCTATTTTTAAATCCTAAACCTAAACCTACACCTATTCCTAATCTCAACTCCCTAACCTAAACCTAAACCTAAACTTGAAAACCCAAACCTAAACCCGATCCCGATCCAGAACCCGAACCCGATTTCCTAAACCTAAACCTTAACATATTCTCAATTCCCAAAACCTATAGCTTATAAGACCTAAAACCTTAACCTTAACCTAAACTGTAACCTTAAAACCAAAACCTATGACCAAAAACCTTAACCTATAACCTATAATCTAAACTTATAACCTATAACCTAACCTTAACCTAAACCTTAACCAATAACCTACAACCTAAACCTAAACCTAAAACCTAAATGTATTCTCAAATCGCTAAACTTAAACCTACACCTAATCATAATCTCAACTCCCTAACCTAAACCAAAACCTAAACCTAAACCCGATCTCAAACCCGAACCCGATTCCCTAAACCTAAACCTTAACCTATTCTCAATTCCCTAAACCTATAGCTTATAACCTAAACCTTAACCTAAACCTAAACTTAAACCTTAACCTAAACCTATAACCATAACCTAAACCAAAACCTATGACCTAAAACCTAAATGTATTCTCAAATCTCTAAACCTAAACCTACACGTAATCCTAATCTCAACTCCCTAACCTAAACCTAAACCTAAACTTCAAAACCCAAACCTAAACCCGATCCCAGAATCCGAACCCGATTTCCTAAACCTAAACCTTAACATATTCTCAAATCCCTAAACTTAAACCTACACCTAACCTAATCTAAACTTCCTAACCTAAACCTAAACCTAAACTTAAAACCCAAACCTAAACCCAATCCGAACCCAAACCCGAATTCCTAAATCTAAACCTTAACCTATTTTCAAATCCCTAAACCTAAACTCGCACCTAATCCTAATCTCAACTCCCTAACCTAAACCTAAACCTAAACTTGAAAACCCAAACCTAAACCCAATCCCGAACCCGAAATCGATTTCCTAAACCTAAACCTTAACCTATTCTCAAATCCCTAAACTTAAACCTACACCTAATCCTAATCTAAACTCCTAACCTAAACCTAAACTTAAACTTGAAAACCCAAACCTAAACCCAATCCCGAACTCAAACCCGAATTCCTAAACCTAAACCTTAACCTATTTTCAAATCCCTAAACCTAAACCTACACCTAATCCTAATCTCAACTCCCTAACCTAAACCTAAACCTAAACCTAAACTTGAAAACCCAAACCTAAACCCGATCCCGATCCCAAACCCGAACCCGATTTCCTAAACCTAAACCTTAACATATTCTCAATTCCCTAAACCTATAGCTTATAAGACCTAAAACATTAACCTTAACCTAAACCTATAACCTTAAAACCAAAACCTATGACCTAAAACCTTAACATACAACCTATAAACTAAACTTATAATCTATAACCTACCTTAACCTAAACCTTAACCAATAACCTACAACCTAAACCTAAACCTAAAATCTAAATGTATTCTCAAATCCCTTAACTTAAACCTACACCTAATCCTAATCTCAACTCCCTAACCTAAACCTAAACCTAAACTTGAAAACCCAAACCTAAACCCGATCCCGAACCCGAACCCGAACCCGATTCCTAAACCTAAACCTTAACCTATTCTCAATTCCCTAAACCTATAGCTTATAACCTAAACCTTAACCTAAACCTAAACTTAAACCTTAACCTAAACCTATAACCTTAACCTAAACCAAAACCTATGACCTAAAACCTAAATGTATTCTCAAATCTCTAAACCTAAACCTACACCTAATCTAATCTCAACTCCCTAACCTAAACCTAAACCTAAACTTGAAAACCCAAACCTAAAACCCGATCCCGAACCCAAACCCGATTTCTAAACCTAAACCTTAACCTATTCTCAAATCCTTAAACTTAAACCTACACCTATTCCTAATCTAAACTCCCTAACCTAAAACTAAACCTAAACTTGAAAACCCAAACGTAAATCCAATCCCGAACCCGAATTCCTAAACCTAAACCTTAACCTATTTTCAAATCCCTAAACCTAAACCTACACCTAATCCTAATCTCAACTCCCTAACCTAAACCTAAACCTAAACTTGAAAACCCAAACCTAAACCCGATCCCGAACCCGAACCCGAACCCGATTTCCTAAACCTAAACCTTAACATATTCTCAATTCCCTAAACCTATAGCTTATAAGACCTAAAACCTTAACCTTAACCTAAACCTATAACCTTAAAACCAAAACCTATGACCTAAAACCTTAATATATTCTCAATTCCCTAAACCTATAGCTTATAAGACCTAAAACCTTAAACTTAACCTAAACCTATAACCTTAAAACCAAAACCTATGACCTAAAACCTTAACCTATAACCTATAACCTAAACTTATAACCTATAACCTAAACTTAACCTAAACCTAAAACCTAAACCTTAACTAATAACCTACAACCTAAACCTAAACTTAAAACCTAAATGTATTCTCAAATCCACAAACTTAAACCTACACCTAATCCTAATCTCAACTCCCTAACCTAAACCTAAACCTAAAATTAAAAATACAAACCTAAACCTCGATCCCGAACCCGAGCCGATTCCCTAAACCTAAACCTTAACCTATTCTTAATTCCCTAAATCTATAGCTTATAACCTAAACCTAAACCTTAACGTAAACCTAAACCTAACCTTAACCTAAACCTATAACCTTAACCTAAACCAAAACCTATGACCTAGAATCTAAATGTATTCTCAAATCTCTAAACCTATACCTACACCTAATCTTAATCTCAACTCCCTAACCTAAACCAAACCTAAACTTGAAAACCCAAACCTAAACCCGATCCCGAACCCGAACCCGATTTCTAAACCTAAACCTTAACCTATTCTCAATTTCCTAAACCTTAACCTAAACTTGAAACCTAAACCTAAACCTAAACCTATAACCTATAACCTAAACCTAAACCTAAAACCTAAATGTATTCTCAAATCCATAAACTTAGACCTACACATAATCCTAATCTCAACTCCCTAACCTAAACCTAAACTTGAAAACCCAAACCTAAACCCGATCCCGAACCCGAACCGAATTGTTGTAATAATGTAGCCCAATCACATAGCAACAAACAAGAATGTATCCCTTTTAACACATGCCCCTTTTTACAAAGCTTTAATTTTTGTTGTTGTTTCTATTAATTGAAACACTTTTTTCATTATTTACTCGTATTAGTTTTATTTTAATGATCAGTTTTATTTTAAAAAAGTGTCCACATTTTTGGAAGAAGTTTCTGCAATTCTTTATGATTCTGAATTATAATGTTTTGTTGGTTGAATATTTTTTTATCAGATGAAAGACAGAGAAAATTGTTGCTGATCGCTCAAGGGTTCGAGCATCCATAGGTGGTGAAATTCCACCAGCGTGAGTGTATGGGGTGTGTGCGTGTTTTTTTTAAAAAAAAAAAAAATTGTTGCTGATTTTTTCCTTTTTTTTTTAATGCAGGGATGAATGTAATGTGGATAAGATTGTTTGTGTTTAGATGGATGTAGTTTATGTTTGGATGGATTTACGTGGTTTGGGTTTAGATGGATATGAATGTGAATGTGATGAAATATATTGTGTAACAGGTATATATCAGGAAGAATACAATGAATGTAATAGGTCAAATTTGAAAATGTTCTTCAAGGGTCATAAGGGACGGCCCGTAGCAGTCCTTTTAAAGGACGGTCCATGACCGTCCTTTCAAGGCTCATAAGAGACGGTCCATGATAGTCCTTTTAAAGGACGGGCCATGGCCATCCTTTGAAGAGTCATAAGAGACGGTCCATGACAGTCCTTTTTAAGGACGGTCCATGGCCGTCCTTTGAAAGCTCATAAGAGACGGTCCATGACCGTCTTTTTTTCATCAATAGGAATGACGGTTTTCAACCGTCCTTCAAGTAACAAGACATGTCAAAATTTGACGGCCTATGCGACAGTCCTTTTTGGTCATTTGAGACGGTTTTGGACCGTCCTTTTTTCGCTGTTTTGGCATAGTGCTACAGGAAGGGATGTGCACAGGATTAACAGCTCATGACATGTACCAGACTGCCTTGGAAGTGGCACCGAAGGAAACTTAGATCCCTCTAATGGCAGATGGAATACTAGGCCTGAAGAACTGGTGGAAGAGATCACTCAGGTTGTGGGGGATGGACGAGAAGACATTAAAATTGAAATGTGTACTAGAAAAGAAGGAAAAGATTATTATGTGTGAATCATTCTATTATTTTTTTCTTCTATTTGTGTAATTATCTAGCATATAATACAAGTAAATTACATATCCCACTCTTTCTCTCATACAATGAGCAAAGGGGTTTAAAATTGTTCTTAAAATTCTGTCCTAAAATCTGACCGCTGGCAACATTAATAAGCATTCAAAATCGTTTGTAAAAAATTGTGACTAAAATGTGACCGTCGTCACCAGAACGGTTTAAAACCGTTCCTAAAATTTCATTTTTAAAAATTGAAACGGTACCCAAAACGGTTCTGAACCGTTCCTGATTTTCTGTGACGCCTCATTTAGGAACAGTATTAAACCGTTCCTGAGGCATTTAGGAATGGTTTAAAACCGTTCCTAAATGACGATTTTGGTGTAGTGCTGGTAGGGCTAGTCACGGGTACAATACCAAAGGATGGCAGTAAATGTGTTAGGGCCCACTTGAAGATAAGATACATTGACTTTGGACGCTTGTGTACAGGACAATCAATGCTTTCTACTCGCATGTTGCTAAAAAAAAAATTAATTAGAAAGACAATGCGCAGTGCTTTGAGAGCAGTATATCTTTTTAAGTAAAATATAGGGTTTTAAAATTTTCTTTATTTTAAAAACAAATGGGTGCTAATCTCCTCTGACCTTAAGAGTAAAATAAAAAAATAAAAAAAATCAATAAATAATGTGGAAGAAAATTTAAAATAAAAAAGAACGAAATTAAGAAGAAAGAAAGATAAAGCCAAGCTCCTAAGAAGCTTCTTAGGGGTTAGGCCACTACAAGAAAAGCCACTTTTACCAATGAAAATTTTCGTAGGCAAAAGTCTAATTTTCGTAGGCAAAAAGTTTTACCCGCGAAAATTTTCATTGGCAAATTCCTTGCTAAATGTCCGAGGGGGAAACCATTTACCCACGAAAAAAAAAATTTCGTTGGTAAAGGTAAGACTTTTGTCGACGAAATATTTCGTAGGCAAAACATTTTACCAACGCTAATTTTCGTTGAAAAAAATATTGACAAAACTTTTTACCTACGAATAATTTTGTAGGTAAAAATATTTACAGGACTTTTTAGCTACCAAAAATTTCGTAGCTAAAAATATTTAAAGATTTTTTACCTATGAATATTTTACTAGCTAAAAATATTTAAAACACTTTTTACCTACCAACAATTTCGTAGCTAAAATTATTTACAAGACTTTTTACCTACCAACAATTTCGTAGCTAAAAATATTTAAACACTTTTTACCTACCAACAATTTCGTAGCTAAAAATATTTAAACACTTTTTACCTACCAACAATTTCGTAGCTAAAAATATTTACAAGACTTTTTACCTACAAATATTTTCGTAACTAAAAATATTGAAAACACTTTTTACCTACCAATAATTTCGTAGCTAAAAGGTATTTACAAGACATTTACCCACAAATATATTCGTAGGTAACAGTACTTAGAAAACTTTTACCTACCACTATTTTCGTAGGTAAAAATATTTACCAAACATTTTCCTGCGCATGATATCACAAGTAAAAATAATTACAAAACGTTTAGCTACGAATATTTTCGTAGGGAAAAACATGGATGGTACTTTTAACTACGAAAATTTTCGTAGGTAAAAACTTGGATGAGACTTTTACTTACGAAAATTTTCGTAGGTAAAAACTTGGATAAGACTTTTACCTACGAAAATATTCGTAGGTAAAAACTTCGATGAGACTTTTACCTACGAAAATTTTCGTAGGTAAAATTATTATATTTTTTTTCCCCACACAAAATTCTTGATATGCACCTAATATACACCTGTTACAAGATATTTCTTGATATACACCTGTTATGTAATATATTTTATCATATTCACATTAAGATTCACATCCATTTAACTCCAAAGTACATAAATAAATTCATCCAAACATAAACTACATTATGCATAAATACATATAAATTTAACATCGTAAATAAAATACAAAAAATCCAATTAGGTGCGGCGGTGCGGACAATGCGCCCTCCTCGCTACTCATGCACTGCTTGTACCGCTTGTGTAACAAGGAGCGGTACTCCTTGAACCGCTCTTTGATCATGTCGTCGACAATAAAGGAAATGTGTGGAACACTCAAATCCAATTCAAAATTATCCTGCAATTTCGTAAATAATAGATTAAGACAATAAACTTATTAAGAAAATAACTTAACCGTAAATGAACTTTTATCAAATAAATTAGAATTTATAAGTATAGGTTAAGGTTAAGGTTAAGGTTAAAAGGTAAAGGTTTAGGTTTAGGTTTAGGTTTAGGTTATAGGTTATAGGTTATAGCTTCAAGGAATTGAGAATAGGTTAAGTTTTAGGTTAACGAAATCGGGTTCAGGTTCAGGATTGGGTTTAGGTTTGGGTTTTCATGTTTAGGTTTAGGTTTAGGTTAGGAAGTTGAGATCAGGATTAGGTGTAGGTTTAGGTTTAGGAATTTGAGAATACATTTAGGTTTTAAGTTTAGGTTTAGGTTTAATTTTTAGTTTATAGGTTTAGGTTATAGGTTTAGGTTTAGGTTAAGGTAAGGTTATAGGTTATAAGTTTAGGTTATAGCTTATAGGTTATAGGTTAAGGTTTAGGATATAGGTTTTGGTTTAGGTTTAGGTTTAGATTTTAGGTTTAGGTTAAAGTTATAGGTTTAGGTTATAGGTTTTGGTTAGGTTTAGGTTAAGGTTATAGGTTATAGCTTTAGGGAAGTAAGAATAGGTTAAGGTTTAGGTTTAGAAATCGGGTTCGGGTTCGGGATCGGGTTTAAGTTTGGGTTTTCAAGTTTAGGCTTAGGTTTAGGTTAGGGAGTTGAGATTAGGATTAGGTGTAAGTGTAGGTTTAGGTTTAGGATTTGAGAACACATTTAGGTTTTAGGTTTAGGTTTAGGTTTAGGTTTTAGGTTTAGGTTATAGGTTATAGTTGTAGGAACCGAGAATAGGTTAAGGTTTAGGTTTAGGAAATCGGGTTCGGGTTCGAGATGGGGTTTAGGTTTGGGTTATCAAGTTTAGGTTTAAGTTTAGGTTAGGGAGTTGAGAATAGGATTAGGTGTGGGTTTAGGTTTAGGGATTTGAGAACACATTTAGGTTTTAGGTTTAGGTTTAGGTTTAGGTTATAGGTATGTTATAGGTTATAGCTATAAGGAATTGAGAATCGGTTATGGTTTAGGTTTAGAAATCGGGTTCGGGTTCAGGATCGGGTTTTGGTTTTGGTTTTCAAATTTAGGTTTAGGTTTAGGTTAGGGAGTTGAGATTAGCATTAGATGTAGGTTTAGGATTAGGGATTGGAGAACACATTTAGGTTTTAGGTTTACGTTTAGGTTTAGGTTATAGGTTATAGCTGTAGGGAATTGAGAATATGTTAAGGTTTAGGTTTAGTAAATCGGGTTCGGGTTCGGGTTCGGGATCGGGTTTTGCTTTGGGTTTTCAAGTTTATGTTTAGTTTTAGGTTTAGGGAGTTGAGATTAGCATTAGGTGTAGGTTTAGGATTAGGGATTGGAGAACACATTTAGGTTTTAGGTTTATGTTATAGGTTTAGGTTATAGGTAGGTTATAGGTTATAGCTGTAGGGAATTGAGAATAGGTTAAGGTTTAGTTTTAGGAAATCGGGTTCGGGTTCGGGATAAGTTTAGGTTTAGGTTTAGGTTAGGAGTTGAGATTAGCATTAGGTGTAGGTTTAGGTTTAGGGATTTGAGAACACATTTAGGTTTTAGGTTTAGGAAATGGTTTAGGTTTTAGGTTATAGCCGTAGGGAATTGAGAATCGGTTATGGTTTAGGTTTAGAAATCGTGTTCGGGTTTGGGATTGGGTTTTGGTTTGGGTTTTCAAGTTTAGGTTTAGGTTTAGGTTAGGAGATGAGATTAGCATTAGGTGTAGGTTTAGGATTAGGGATTTGAGAACACATTTAGGTTTTAGGTTTAGGTTTATGTTTTAGGTTTAGGTTTTAGGTAGGTTATAGGTTATAGCTATAGGGAATTGAGAATCGGTTATGGTTTAGGTTTAAGAAATCGGGTTCGGGTTCGGGATAGGGTTTTGGTTTGGGTTTTCAAGTTTAGGTTTATGTTTAGGTTAGGGAGATGAGATTAGCATGAGGTGTAGGTTTAGGATTAGGGATTGGAGAACACATTTAAGTTTTAGGTTTACGTTTAGGTTTAGGTTATAGGTTATACCGTAGGGAATTGAGAATAGGTTAAGGTTTAGGTTTAAGAAATCGAGTTTGGGTTCGAGATTTAGCTTAGGGAGTTGAGAATAGGATTAGGTGTAGGTTTAGGTTTAGGGATTTGAGAACACATTTAGGTTTTAGGTTTAGGTTTAGGTTTTAGGTTTAGGTTAATGATAGGTTATAGGTTATAGCTGTAGGGAATTGAGAATAGGTTATGGTTTAGGTTTAGGAAATTGGGTTCGGGTTCGGGATCGGGTTTAGGTTTGGGTTTTCAAGTTTGGGTTTAGGTTTAGGTTAGGGAGTTGAGATTAGGATTAGGTGTAGGTTTAGGTTTAGGGATTTGAGAACACATTTAGGTTTGAGTTTAGGTTTAGGTTTAGGTTATAGGTTATAGTGTAGGGAATTGAGAATCGGTTATGGTTTAGGTTTAAGAAATCGAGTTCGGGTTCGGGATTGGGTTTTGGTTTGGGTTTTCAAGTTTAGGTTTAGGTTTAGCTTAGGGAGTTGAGAATAGGATTAGGTGTAGGTTTAGGTTTAGAGATTTGAGAACACATTTAGGTTTAGGTTTTAGGTTTAGGTTAATGATAGGTTATAGGTTATAGCTGTAGGGAATTGAGAATAGGTTATGGTTTACGTTTAGGAAATCGGGTTCGGGTCTGGATCGGGTTTAGGTTTGGTTTTCAAGTTTAGGTTTAGGTTTAGGTTAGGAGTTGAGATTAGGATTAGGTGTAGGTTTAGGTTTAGGGATTTGAGAACACATTTAGGTTTTGAGGTTTAGGTTTAGGTTTAGGTTTTAGGTTTAGGTCATAGGTTATATTTGTAGGGAATTGAGAATCGGTTATGGTTTAGGTTTAAGAAATCGAGTTCGGGTTGGGGATTGGGTTTTGGTTTGGGTTTTCAAGTTTAGGTTTAGGTTTAGGTTAGGAGTTGAGAATAGGATTAGGTGTAGGTTTAAGTTTAGGGATTTGAGAACACATTTACGTTTTAGGCTTAGGTTTAGGTTTAGGTTAATGATAGGTTATAGGTTATAGCCGTAGGGAATTGAGAATAGGTTATGATTTAGGTTTAGGAAATCGGGTTCGGGTTTAGGTTTGGGTTTTCAAGTTTAGGTTTAGGTTTAGGTTAGGAGTTGAGATTAGATTAGGTGTAGGTTTAGGTTTAGGATTTGAGAACACATTTAGGTTTTAGGTTTAGGTTTAGGTTTAGGTTTTAGGTTTAGATTGTAGGTTATAGCTGTAGGGAATTGAGAATCGGTTATGGTTTAGGTTTAAGAAATCGGGTTCGGGTTTGGGATTGGGTTTTGGTTTGGGTTTTCAAGTTTAGGTTTAGGTTTAGCTTAGGGAGTTGAGAATAGATTAGGTGTAGGTTTAGGTTTAGGGATTTGAGAACACATTTAGGTTTAGGTTTTAGGTTCGGGATTGGGTTTAAGTTTGGGTTTTCATGTTTAGGTTTAGGTTTAGGTTTAGGTTAGGGAGTTGAGATTAGGATTAGGTATAGGTTCAGGTGTTCGTGGAATTGAGTTAGGTTATAGGTTTTGGGATTTGGGAATAGTTTTAGGTTATAAGTATAGGTTTAGGTTAGGTTATAGGTTAAGGTTTAGGGATTTGAGTTTGGTATAGGATTAGGTTAAGGGTTACGGTTTAGTTTTAGGTTATAGGTTTTGGGATTTGAGAATGGGTTCAGTTTAGGTTATAGGTTTTGGTTTTGGTTTTGGTTATAGGTTATAGGTTATAGGTTTTTGGATTTGAGAATGGGTTCGGGTTTAGGTCATAGGTTTTAGTTTTGGTTTAGGTTATAGGTTTTGATTTAGGTTATAGGTTTAGGGGAAAGGTTATGTTTAGGTTATAGGTTTTGGGATTTGAGAACAGTTTTAGGTTATAAGTATAGGTTTAGGTTAGGTTATAGGTTAAGGTTTAGGGATTCGAGCTTAGGTTATAGGATTAGGTTTAAGTTTAGGTTTAGGATTTGAGTTTAGGTTATAGGTTTAGGTTTAGGTTTAGGTTTAGGTTTGGGTTTTGGGATTTGAGAGTGGGTTCTTTAGGTTATAGGTTTTGGTTTCGGTTTAGGTTATAGGTTTTGGGATTTGATAATGGGTTCGGGTTTAGGTTATAGGTTTTGGTTTTGGTTTAAGTTATAGGTTTTGATTTAGGTTATAGGTTATAGGTTTATGTTAAGGTTTAGGTTTATGTTAAGGTTTAGGGTTTAGGTTATAGGTTTAGGTTTTGGGATTTGAGAATGAGTTCGGGTTTAGGTTATAGGTTTTGGTTCTAGTTTAGGTTGTAGGTTTTGGTTTAGGTTATAAGTTATAGGTTTAGGTTAAGGTTCGTGTTTAGGTTATAGGTTTTGGGATTTGAGAATGCGTTCGGGTTTAGGTTATAGGTTTTGGTTTTGGTTTAGGTTATACGTTTTGGGATTTGAGAATGGGTTCGGGTTTAGGTTATAAGTTTTGGTTTTAGTTTTGGTTTAGGTTTAAGTTATAGGTTTTGGATTTGAGAATGGGTTATGGTTTGAGTTTAGGAAATCGGGTTCAGTTTTGGGTTTAAGTTTAAGTTTTCAAGTTTAGGTTTAGGTTTAGGTTAGGGAGTTGAGATTAGGATTAGGTGTAGGTTTAGCTTTAGGGAATTGAGTTTAGGTTATAGGTTTAGGGAAAGGTCAAAGTTTAGGTTATAGGTTTTGGGATTTGGGAATAGTTTTAGGTTATAAGTATAGGTTTAGGTTAGGTTATAAGTTAAGGTTTAGGGATTTGAGTTTACGTTATAGGATTAGGTTAAGGTTTTGGTTTAGGTTATAGGTTATAGGATTTGAGAATGGGTTCGGGTTTAGGTTATAGGTTTTGATTTAGGTTTAGGTTATAGGTTTTGGTTTAGGTTATAGGTTATATGTTTTGGTTATAAGTTATAGGATTTGAGAATGGGTTCAGGTGTGGTCCCTGCAAATACAAATATAAACATGGCCTGTCCAAATATCCAGGCCCTTCGAATGTCGTCCATAGGAAATGGACAGCTTTATCATGGTCATAACAGCGGTTCCCACCTTTCAGGGACCCCCGCTCATCCGGATAGCTCCGATGCACATCCGGGTCTGCTCCATTAATTTCGAGCAAATACATAAACACGGCTTGTCCAAATGGTCAGGCCCCTCCAATGTCGTCCATAGGAAATGGACAGCTTCATCATGGTCATAACAGCAGTTCCCACCTTCCAGGGACCCCCGCTCTTCCGGATAGCTCCAACGCACATCCGGGTCTGCTCAATCAATTTCGAGCAAATACAAAAATACGACCTGTCCAAATGGCCAGGTCACTCCAATCATGTGCATTCTTGACAAAAGACGTACCAAATGCTTGAATCTGAAATATGCAGCTCCAATCCTTACACATGCAACATCCACCTGAAAGAATACATATAACTGTCATGCTTGAGTAATCAATACAGGAATCTACAAGTAAAACCATAAAACCAGAGATACTCACTATATTTTTAGGATCTCTTATTGAGCAACCTAGACCCCACATTCACCCTCTATGTTTGCATTTTAGTACATGAAATCTAAGCCGGACCTATCCAATAGCAATTAGAAGCACTCTTAACTCTTAAACCGATGTGAAAGCATTGGACCATGTCTCTATAGGAAAAAAGAACTAATTGCATTTAGTGCAGCGAATCCTACATGGATGGCATGGGGCCCGCCAAAATCAACTTTAAACTAAATCGCAATCATGTGGGATTCCCTAACAAAACAGACAATTATTGAGGTCGTTCATGATAGATCCTGCTCGTGGGCTGAAAATTACAAAGCTAACTTTTGCACTTGTCTTTGAATTCGAACTCTTTCGCTCGGTAGAACATTGAACATTTCCTTTTTTACCAACTTCACATAAACAATCTCCCATGGCACTCCTCTTTCAAACTTGAGCCGCCTCGCTCTCCCGCAAGTGTTTCGACCGTGAATTCACTACCGATCAAGACTACCAACCAGTTCCAAGATACACCTTCATAGCCGGCTTGGAATTTCGATTTAACAGCTTGCACTTGATCACCAAAATCATGGCACCAAGCCAACTTGGGTCAAGGCAACAATGGTTGGACTCTTGAGATTGAAAGTGATCACATTCGAATCATTGGATGTAAGAGCCTTAAAACATTTAAATCTATTTCTTGGATCCTCATATCTCAGAAGCACTGACACACACACACACACATGTTTATATACAGTACACACACTCACACACACAAGGATCACCTAGTGCAATAATCAACCCCATCTAATCAGGTGTCCTATCCCATAGAAAACAATGTCTCACCATTGATAAATAGCAAAACACAAGTGTGACCTATTTTAGCATAAGGCAATCCTCATGGTGGGATCAACCTATTGGAACATAATGGATATTGCACACACATGAAGGATTGGAAGTTATCTGCTAGGTGGACCATAAATTGTGGTCCAACTGGTTGTACTTGAGACGACCTAGATGCGCGCACACAGATCCAAACAGCATCAGAAAATACATCACCCTGTTTTTCCTCTTTGCGGGGGCTTATCCGAAAATGCAATAGATGAAGCCTCATCCATTCTTTTCTGGTCCAAACGGGAATGGCTTGGTTGGTCCTTATTGTTTATATTAAAGCTGCTTCAAGACGAAGAGTTGAATGCATAGGGAAGAATGAGGAATGCCACTATGTATTAATGGGTTCACTCATCCAATGTGGAGAACGATTTCTATATTTTATTTAACACAGGAAAGGTTGAACCCTCTATATTTATCGACAGTATGCATGCAGGATTTGTAATAACAACATTTTTTATTTCATATATAAATAATGATATCAATTTGTATATATAAATATATTGCACATTAGGAGTATGTATTGAAGTGGCCCTTATGATCCTACTAGCATCCCACATGTGGGAGGAAGAACAGTCTAGGTAACCTTTTGTTAGGTAAAGCTGGGACTTGAACTGCGGTGCCCAAGATTGTGAGACGGCCAACCTATGGAAGTCCAGGTTAGGGGTTAGGTTGTTGGCTCAATTGGGAAGTGCTCAATGCCTCAAAACTCAAGGTTGATAAGCCCATCTCAGCTCTCTAAAACAGGTTCTCTTTTTTCCTTCCCTCCCTCCCTCCCTCCCTCTATACACTTTAAGGTAACAGAGATCAACTAAAATCACTTCAAGGCTGCAGCATTGAGTTCCATCCAAACATCATATTCTAATTAATCTATGCAAGTCTTAATTTGTCAAGACATTGGAAAGAATAGCCCTCCAAACAACACTGGCATCTATCAAACACAATTTTTCCTAAAAACAGTTAGTATCCATGCTATGCCACTGATCCTTGATCAGTTTTTATGATTTTTTTAATCAAGTACATGCATTGTATGATTAACTTTAGAAATGAAAATTAGCACATCAATGAACCACAGAGCATGGTATTAAAAAATGGTGATGCAATGGCTGTAATAGCCGTTGCATAACAGTAAAAGTAGTGCACGTTATGCAACAGGCATAATGCCTTATTGAAAAAAAAAAGGCCTAAACGGGCCGATACGGGCCGATACGTTCCTTTTAAAAAATCTCGACCATTACGTGGTATGTAACGGCCATTACGACCCATATCATAACATGCCATACAAACCTGGCCATTATGACTACCATTACCATTATTGATACCTTGCCGTGGAGTATAAATTTCCAAAAAAAAAAAAAAAAACAGAGAGCACTACACACAATTCCAAAATAAACAAATGCATTCGCAATATTCTTATTCTAATCACTTGCACATATAATTGCAACTTGAATTTTATCTCGCATGCACAAGAATATTAACTTGAAACAAACTACTATAAAACTAGAAAGCACTTTCACATACCCGAAAGTAGCTTTAAGAAAACCGCCCCCATCATTGTCCGAGGTTTAGCTGTAAGTTAAGAAGGCAATGTTGTTAATGATATGGAGGTTTCATAGGTGCGCGCGCATGCGTGTGAAGCTAGGAAAATACTAACCAGCTTGGAGATTAAGCATCTGAATGAGCATGAATGTGATGTTCACACTAGCTACAACAAACGGGTACTCCCACATAGCTCGATCACCTTCCTGCTTCCGGAGAAGATCTGGAAGGATTTCTGCAAAGGGAAAAAAAGAAAAATGAAAAAGAAGTTCAGATTCTTTACTCACGAATCTGAATATAGTAAGTAATCTATGCAACCATATATATAATATTAGATGATAATGACCATATACTAATAAATACAATAAAAATATATATATATCATGTACCATATGGTAAAGAAGCTTTCTTTTTCTCTTGTGTATGAAACTAAATAATCAATAAGTACCAAACATAGAGGGTTCTTTTTTCTTTTTTCTTTTTGGAAAGTTATAAATATAAGATGAATTCAACCTTTTCTAAAACCAATCACTAAAGAATGTCCTTATATACTATAGTAAGGGGAATACATCTGGTTAGATATTTAACACAAAAACGCTCAAGGAAACAACAAAGATTCTCCAGTCTGATTTATAATTTAAAATAAAAAAAAAAAAAAAAACCTTTCAAGCTACATGTTCTACTGCCAAAATGCACCAGAGAAGACCGTACCAGTTGGACCCATAATCAGACCGAACCACCCACAAAAATGGGTTGAGGTCTCGTCCAGGTTTTAAAACATTGAACTCAGTTAAAGATTATTTTTTTCAGTCTTACAATCTTTAGAAGATATAGTTAAAATAGTATCAACTACACAAATAAAACATACACCAAGAGATGGAAAAAAGGAAGAATTAAGCCACTGGTTAAAATTGAAATTCATAAAAAAATAAAATAAAAATCTTGATATATAGACTATATCTATCAATTTCTTGACCAAAATATAAAAAGACAATTCAAGCACATCCCACATCGATATCGTGCATGCATCCCAGTTCCAATAGAACAGTGGTCTGCTTTTTATTGATAAATTATTATTCTACTAACATTTATGCATGCACCCTTCATGCTTAACTGAGTGAGTGGCACGCCCTAAAGATACAACAGTTATCCCTCAAGTACAATTTGACATGTGATGATAGTAGATTTCACCTTCTACATCCTAAGAAAACAATCATCTCATCCTATTTTGCATGTCAAACGGATCAATATTGTATCGACTCTATTGACTTAATTTCTGCTTCTTCTTTCTTTGTTTTTTAATCCAAATTTGGTGGATTGGGGTGGACTCTTTTTAACATATTTCTTTCACTTTGAGATCTACTAAAAGGAGAAATGAACAAGTACTTTCAAGGAATGAATAATAAGTTCTTCTAGTGTTTTGTCTTTTCCATTTTTTTCCTTTTTGTTTCTCTTCTCTCTAAGTTTCCATTTTTTTCTACCCTTTTTATTTTAATATGAAAAGTCCATGGTTTAGCACTAGGACAAGAAACAACTATCTTGATCCATGTTGAAATGTATGATTTTCACTCAACAAGATCGACAGAAATAGTGTTAATGAAGAGACTCCAAAACCCCAAAACTGCACACCATAAACATGCACTAACTGGAAGTACAACAATACAAATGTAAATGATAAACCTTACCATGTAAAACTAGGAATAAAATTGGAGGATTTCCATTAGTTGGAAGTTGAGGAACAAATTCCTCTGGAACTTTACTGCACATATTCCAGAGAAAGTGTATCTGTAATTTATATAAACTGTGATAGAATAAAACATTTGTATTTATTGCTCAAACAGACACTTTGATGCAAGCTAGCATAGATTACCTTAGGGCTTCAAAGCACCCAATATCTGCTCACGTGGAATCCATCCATCAACATTCATTAGATCTAACCAGTGTCCAATGATATCCAAGCAAATACCAATATCCCAGCGCCTTCTCAAGATAGAGAGTCGAACACATGCACATATGCATAATCCAGGCATTTGATAAGAATATGGCATTAACAATGAAACCAGTTCATGCAATAACAGGTGCATGAATCTATTCTTAAAGATCATGTATGTGCTTGGCATAGGGTATGAGAACCGAGAAAACATTGAACTCCACTAGGGGCATTCTCGCTTTTCTTGCCTGTCAGGGAAACAATTGGAGAATGGAATTTCTTTAGGGCCTTCTCCAACAGTTGTTTCACTTCATTATTTAGCATCCAAACACCCTTTCTGGATTAAAAGAAATTTCAAAAACAAAAACAAAAAACTCAAGGATTTACCCACCACACAAATTGTCCCTAGAGGCTTCATTGTTTGTATATCTTATACATGCAGCTTGTAGTTTGAGCCAATTGATATCAGAGTGGGTTTGTTCTTTGTAATGCAAGCTACTTCTTAAAAGCTATATGTATTAAATAATATACTTTCAAAAATTGTGAAGAATGTTTGCAAGAATGAATGGTGTTGAACCCAATACGAGGAATTCTCTCAGTCTCATACATGCGTGGGGTTGCAACAAGTGGGCTCCACTAGGGGTTGCCACGGAACAAGTGAGTTAAGGCAATGCACACAATGCTGAGACGAATGCTAAGGCAATGCACACAAAAGTGCCAGGTTGGCATGTGCCATACAATGAATGGCAGTGGCCTGATTTTTAAGCCGAACATAACAACGCTAGGCCCCATCGATGAATGGCGGTGATCTCCAACAGTGTCAGTTGGCATGTGCCAGAATTGCTTGCTTCTTCAATTTGCCCATGCAGAAATTGCATTAGCGCCTCTTACTTGCTCATTACACACACACACACACACACACACACACACACACACACACACACACACACACACACAAAAAAAAAACAAAGACAGACAGACAAGAAGACATGGAAAAAAAAAATAGGAAAACAAATTCTGTATCTTTCTATTTGATCAGTGACAACCAAAAAAAAAAAAGAAGAAGAGGAATTTGTTGTAAATTAAACATCCCAAAAATTACAATTCACTTAATTCCTCTAATTTGAAAATTATATATATGTGATAAAATGCCAATAAAAAATTTAAAAAAAAAAAAAATTCTTCCAACGTCCTCTTTCACTATCCACTGAAATTCACTGATATCCTCCAGTTTGTTAAAATTACCTTCACAAAGCCTCTTTTTCAAACAAAAAAAATAAATAAATAAAATGAAGGACCCACTACAGAAGACAGCGATCCCACAGTATCCTATTTTCATTGTATTTCTCGCATTAATCGGTCGGCTAGGGATGTAGCAGTTGCGCCTATTAGCAAATCATTTGGAGGAGAAGAAGAAGAAGAAGAAGAAGATCCAAACGACGAAAAAGAAAACCACGAAATTGCATGAATGAAGCATCCCTAAATCCCTAAATCCCCAAATCCCTAAATCCCTAAATCCCCAAATCGTTTCAATCGATATTGAGATTGAGAGAGAGATACATGTTTGAGTTGGAGCCTCGATCACGGTCAACCGAGCTTTAGAGGATGCGTGGAGAGAGGGCGGTGGAGAGACGGCGCGGTGGAGAGATGGAGAGCACCAAGAGAGATAGACAGAGAGGGCGCGGTGGAGAGAGGGGCGGGGTGGAGAGAGGACCGAGAGAGAGAGAGAGAGAGAGAGAGAGAGAGAGAGAGGACAGAGCGAGAGTGAGAGAGGGTGCGAGAGTGAGAGAGGTCAGAGAGCGAGAGAGACTAAGTCTCTCTCACGAGCGGGATACATTCACGTGGTCGGTGCTCTGAGGGCCCCACCATGATGTATGTGTTTCATCCCTGCCGTCCATCTATTTTTCCCTTTCATTTTATGGTATGAGATAAAAAATGAGGTATATCCCAATCTCAACTGGACCACATTATAGGAAACAGTGTTGAATGAGTGTCGACCATTAAAAACCTTTTGGGGGCCTTATAAAGTTTTGGATCAATCTGATATGTTTTTTTCCCTTCATCTGGGCCTGTATGATCTAATCAACAGATTGGATGTCAAATAGAAAGTACAGTGGGCCTTGGGAGGGTTTTAATGGTGGATATCCAATCACTATGGTTTTCATGTGGTGTGGTCCACCTGAGATTTATATCCCTCTCATTTTTGGCGTCAAGCCCTAATATGATTTGTAAAGATGGATGGACGACATGGATGAAACACATACATCATGGTGGGACCCATAGAGCACCAACCAACATCCACCAAGTTTTGTGGGCCCCACTATAATGTATTTGCTATATGCACACCGTCCATCCATTTTGAGATATCATTTTATGCCATGAGCCAAAGAATGAGGCAGATAAAAATCTGTAGTGGACCCCACAATAGAAATCTCAGGTGCACCACACCACATGAAATCAATAGTAATTGGATATCCATCATTAAAATCCTCCTAAGGCTTACCGTATTGTTTATTTGACATCCAATATGTTGATTACGTCATACAGGGCCAGATGAAGGGAAAAAATAAAAATCAGCTTGGATGAATGGTACAGGTCATAATATAGATGTTTTGGATGGTACATGCCATAATATTGACAGTCTGAATGGCCTAGATTATAAAATAGACTGTATGAATGGTACAGGTCATAATATAAATGTTTTGGATGGACTATATCATAATATCAATAGTTTGGATGGTCTCGATCATAATATCCACAGATTACAGTTTAGATCATAAAATCGATGGTTTGGATTGTCTTGATCATAATATCAATTTTCCGGATGGTCTAGACTAGAATATTGATGGTTTGAATGGTCTGGATCATACAATCAATGGTCTAGATGGTTTGGATCACATTATTGATGGTCAAGATGGTTTGGATCATAATACCCACGGTTTCAATGGCCTGAATCATAATATCAATCGTGCTCTGGATCATAATATTCATGGTCAAGATGATTTTGGTAATAGCATCAACAATCTAGATGGTATGGATAATTATATTGATGATCGGAATGGTCTAGATCATAATATCCGTGGTGGTTTAGTTGATCTGGATCATATAATATCGATGATCTAGATAATGGTATTGACGATCATCCGTTACGAAACTCCGGTAGGCCATACCATCTAAAACTATGTGAAGACATCTAAAAAATATATCTTCACATAGTTTTAGATGGTATGGCCCACCTAAGTTTCGTAACGGATGATTTTTTAAATATCTCATAAGCTAAAGGGGAGACATCAAATGCACGGTGTTGATGTTCGACACACATCATGATGGGCCCATTTTACATGTCTGGTCCATTCACTCTATTCTACTAATCATTACCCTTAATTTGATCAGTTACTCACCTCGATCATACTGCATATGAGAAAGATATTGGGCAAATAAGATTGATCAACAATTTGAGTGAATTTTGATTTAAACATCTGAAGTTATTTACTCTTCAATCTGGACGGATCAGATTGTCCAAAAATGGATAAAGGTTGTTCATAATATCAAAAATATATGAATGAATAGAAAACACAAACATCAGCTTGATCCAAAACTTCTATGGCCTCCAAGAAATTTTAAATGGTATAGGTTCAATCACACTATTTCCTGTGGTGTGGTCCACTTGAGCTTTGGATATGCTTCCTTTTTGTTCTTTAGACCTCAAATTATTTGTTAACATAGATGAATGGAGTGGATAAAATAAATAAATAATGGTGGACCCCACAGAGTTTACTCTGGTAAAGGTAACGAGCAAATGTGATTCATATATTGGGCCTGCCTAAATGTGATTCACATATCCAACCCACTCATTATGTGTGTCCCACTTGGATGAGGGGTCAGACCAAGTTTCAACCACATCCAAAACTCATGTGGGCCCCACCAAGTGCTTTTATATTTTTTAGGATGTCTTCACATAGTTTTAAATGGTATGGCACACTTGAGTTTCATTTACCGATGATTTTTGAGATATCTCATAACCTAAAGGGGAGACATCAAATCGACGGTGTTGATGTTCAACAGACATCATGATTGGGCCCACAAAACTTACTAACATCAATTCTTAGGTTCTCACGAGGTCAATAAGTTGGGTCACAATTTTAACCAGAATATCTGGCCCATTTTACATGTCTGGTGCATTCACTCTATTTTACTGATCAATACTCTCAATTTGACTAGTTACTCGCCTCAATCAGGCTACATATGAGAAAGATATTGGGCATACAAGATTGATCAACAATTTCAGCGAAATTTGATTTAAACATCTGAAGTTATTTACTCTTTAATTTAAACTAATTAGATTGTCCAAAAACAATTAAAGGTTCAATTAGTGGATGTGCCTAATAATTTAGTAAATTTATTTTTCACAAATAAATTTAACATTTTTTTTTTCAAAAGGTATATTTTTTTTACTCTTTTAAATAAATATCATTTTTATTATAAAATATTTCAAAAATATTTAAAATACAAATTTTGAATTTTTATTTGCAAAATCTCAAAAATTTTCTCATATTTTAATTTTTTCTCAAAAATTTCAAAATGCCAATTTTTCTCTTCAAAAGCATTATTTTGTTCTCAAAATTTTTCTTAAACATATTTAAAATTTCTAAACTTTTCAATATTCTTTTTCATGTGATATTACAAATTATTTAAATATTACCTTTTAATTAATTAATTATATATATATATATATATAATTCCATTCATATGATATAAAAACTATATATATATATAGGTTATAGAAAAGAAATTTTAAAAATTAAAACATTTTTACATTATTACCGACGGTTTTTAGCCGTCGGAAAAAAGATTTAGGAAAAACATTTTTACCGACGACAATTTTCGTCGGTAAAAGTCTTACCACCACCGTTTCCATCATCGCGCGAAAATTTGTTTTTCGATTTTTTGTTAAAAAAATCAAAAGATCCTTTAGCTACGAATATTTTCATAGGTAAAGCTGGGTTTTACCTACGAAATTAAAATTCGTAGGTGAAAGTATGAAAAATTCTTTTTTGATTTTTTGGTAAAAAAATCAAAAGATCCTTTAGCTACGAATATTTTCATAGGTAAAGCTGGGTTTTACCTACGAAATTAAAATTCGTAGGTGAAAGTATGAAAAATTCATTGGTTGTTGTGAAAATTTCAAAAGACCCTTCAGCTACGAATAGTTTCATGGGTAAAGATTGGTTTTACCTACGAAATTATATTTCGTAGGTAAAAGTAAGGTTTTCAATTTTTTTTATTCAAAAACCCCTTCAGCTATGAATAGTTTCATAGGTAAAGATGATTTTTACTTAAGAAGTTAAAGATGGGTTTTACCTACGAAATATATACGAATATATTCGTAGGTAAAGATGGCTTTTAGCTACAAAATTCTATTTCGTAGCTAAAAGTAAATTTAATACTTTTTGAAATTCAAATGACCCTTTAGCTACGAATATTTTCGTAGGTAAATATGGGTTTTACCTACAAAATTTGAAGTAAAAGTAAATTCAAAATTGAAAAGACCCTTTAGCTACGAATATTTTCGTAGGTTAAAAAGCAAATTCAAAAACACATTTTTGTAGGTAAAAGTAAATTTAAAAAAATTTGAAATGACCCTTTAGCTACGAATATTTTCGTAGGTAAAAATGGATTTTACCTACAAAATGAAAAATTCAAAAGACAAGGGTGAAAATTAGGTGAAAATCCTACAAAATGAAATATTCAAAAGACCCTTTCGAATTAGAAAAATTCAAAACACCATTTAGCTACGAATATCTTCGTAGGTAAATATGGGTTTTACCTACGGTAAAAGTAAATTCAAAACACATTTTCGATTTTTCAATCTTTTGGAAAAATTCATTTGAAAAATTCAAAACACCATTTAGCTACGAATATTTTTGTAGGTAAATATGGGTTTTACCTACGAAATTAGATTTCGTAGGTAAAGGTATAGTTTTCGATCTTCTGTATAATGAAAAAGTCAAAAGACCCTTTACCTATGAAAATTTTCGTAGGTAAAGATGACTTTTACCTACGAAACTAAATTTTGTCGGTAAAAGTAGGCTTTTACCTATGAAAATAATTTTCGTTGGTAAAAGTCATCTTTACCTACGAAAAAAAATTTCGTAGGTAAAAACCATATTTCTTGTAGTGACGAGTGGCTTCAATATTAGATATTCTTTAATTCTGTCAAAATCCAACTAGTGATCCTCCTCCCACACAAATTTGGTCCCCTGTTTCAATTTGAGTAAAGGAGAAAAGACGTTAGTCTTGCCTACGCAGTTAGATATAAATCGTCTAAAAAAATTTACATGACCCAAGAATCTCGTCAGAATTTTCAATTTCTTTATTTCCTGGAGGCCATGCATTAATCACAACATGGGCCTTGTTTTGATCAATTTCGATCCATCTTTGATGTGCTAGGAAGCCTAAGAAATTATCAGTCGAGATGCCAAAAGCATACTATAGTGCATTCATCTTTAACCTATGACGTCTCATCCATTCAAAGGATTTACACAAATGTGCTAGATGCTCACTCACGTCGACCGACTTAACTACCACATTGTCTATATAGACCTCTATAAAGCAACCAATCATGTCGTGATGTTCATTGCCCTTTGGTATGTGGCACCTGCGTTCTTCAACCCAAAAGGCATCAAAACCTAACAATATGTTCCCAATCCTGGACATCTAAACACGGTCGTGGGAATAACATCCAATGCTATGTATATTTAATTGTACCCAGAATGTCCATTTAAGAAAGACACAATTCCGTGCCCCGCGGCCTAGTCTATAAGTTGATCGGCCACTAGCATGAGATATTCGTCCTTCGATGTAGCTAGAGTCAAATTTCGAAAATCGATACATACTCTTAACTTACCTTTCTTCTTCATCACGAGGACTATATTTGACATCCATTATACATACTTAATCGATCAAATGAAACCAACTTTCTAGAGTCGCTCGATCTCTTATGTAATCTTGATAGTGATCTTGACTATCATCTGCCTTGGTGTTTGTTTATACAGCCTATGCCCCTCCTTCTTGGGTAATCTATGTTCTGTTAGGGATCTATCAAGTCCCACATGTCTTGATAATCCCACGTGAAGCAATCAACAAACTCTGAAAGCAAGCTTGTTAACATCTCTTTTTCTGGGGGACGTAATAAGTTAATAAACTCTAGTTTTGGGTCATCATCTGTCCCCAAATTAACCTCAAAAAGTGGGTCTTGAACTTGCAGTCGACCATCCACTTTTTCTTCGAGGAGATCTTTAACCTTTAAACCGTCTTCTTCACTAGATTCATTTATTTCAGCCAAATTCACAAATAAACATTGGTCTCCTTCTGTAGACACCTCACCCAGGCTAGCATCTTGAGAAGACAAAGACAATCCAGAAACCATGATCATATCCTAAACCTGAACCCTAACCCTAATCTAAACCCTAACCACCACCCAAGCCAGTGCCTACATACAAATCAGTATAATTCCCTGAAATGCAACCAATCATTTTGAGCTAAAACTCCGAAAACAGACTTTGGACCAAGCCAAAACACCGAAGCAAGCCCACCAGCCAAAGCCCAGAGGGAGCCCAGCCCGACAGGTGTCCCCTCTGAGCACACAACTGTCCCCCGTCCCAAAGTCAACTTTAATATGGAATTACCCCCGAAGTTCACCCTATTTACCCTTTTACCTAAACCCAAGAACATATAAGAACATGGCACATGACATTTCTCTCTCCTCAACTAATCCCAAGATATCATGCCAGTTTTTACCCTTCACAAATCCAACAATTACCAAAATGTCATTACAAAAGGCTATAAATAGCCTTCACCTCTCCTCATTTCAAAAAATAACAAGATTACACAACAACTATCTCATTCCAAAAATTTTCAAGTGAGAGAGGGAGAGAGAGAAAGGAAGAGAGTGAGAGTGAGAAGGACCTCCAAGCCTTCAAGATCCAATCTTTTAGTCATCCCTTAGCCTCCTCCAAGCCATCCCAATCTGACAGTTTAGCCCAGATTGGTCGTGGTGTATTCCATATTCTAGCCATCTCAAGAGCAAGATAAAGATCATCTCATTTTCTTATTTAAGCATTCATCATATCATCTTCTATCTTCTCAACCCCCTTGCTATTCTAGATCGCTAGCAAATGTATGCTCTGTGACTTGCCATATATATCGGATCCTGTCACATCAAAAACTCATAGAGATCTAGTCCACTTTTTCTTTATCATTACATAAGCATCATTTCATCTGCCTCCCTAGATACATCTTCGGACGTATGCTCTGTAGCTTGCCGGGATCCTGGATCTTGCTACATTAAAAATTCGAGTGTGTCTAGTCCCACTCCTACTCATCATTCATCCCTTGAGATTATTTACCACACAGAGTGTACGGGTAAAGAGGGTGCTTAACACCTTCCCTCTTTGTAACCGAGGTCCCTTGCTCGAAATCCCGGATCGACTGAATTCTTGATCGAACCTACAACCGAGGAATTCCCTAGCCAAATCGATAGAACCGAGGTCCCTTGTCTTTCAGATTCGATTCTATCGATTTGGCTAGGGAATTCCTCGGTTGTAGGTTCGATCAAGAATTCAGTCGTTGGCGCATGTTTTTCTGCGTCTGCGGTTGATGAGAGTTCGTTGACCAGCCATTCTTCTGCCGGGAAACAATCTTCACTCAAATAATCGGACACATGCCACCAATATCTTCTTCTTTAAAATCTTTCGACCTTGCCAAGTTGTTTGGCGGATCGACAATGTCCTGTGCTTCAATTGGTATGACAGCCTCAACCACATTCACCGCCACTTACTCATCTAACCTAGGATTTTTCTAAAATGGACGAGGAAGTCTAGCACATATATAGCTAGTGGAATGTCCCTCCCTTCTTTGCTTCTCTCTTTATCGTGACCTTCTGTCTCTGCCATCGACTCTTCTGAGTCTTTGCCATGGTTTCCAGCACTGCTGGAAACTTTGGGTGAATAATTCATTTTCATACCCCTTCCCATGTGTTTGGAGGCTTGACCATCCTCATCAAGGGTGGTCCCCAATATGAGCAGTGAACATAAGACGAATTCGTTGGCCATTGTCGACCATGAATTCTATCGCGATATTCCCTTCCCCTTACGGGAGGGTTCCCTGATTGTGACATGATTTCTTATGTGCATCGGCCATAAATCTGAGAGTTTTGTTGCCTATCGCCGGTAATGGTCGGGCAATCATTATGAGGACAAGGAGCCTAATGGTATCTCCGCCCTTGTCGACTGGCCTTCCCTAACGAATTACGCGAGTTGAGATCAATCTTCGGCATTGGATGACTCCGCAAATTAGTTGTGACTATGTTTACCTCCGTGTTGGTTGGAAATGGATCAGTGTCGATAAACATTGCCTCCTTATCCTTCTTAGGGAAATTCAGTAGGCCACGATCGATATGGTCTTGGATTACATTTTTGAAAACAACACATTTGTTAGTGAAATATGACTAAGGGGCATGCCATTTGCAATAGTCGGTCTTTCGTAATTCATCGGCTGGTGGTATTTTATTATTAACGAGAATTTTAATGAATTTCCCAGCCAGCAAAATATCAAATATTTCCTCAGCACGGGTGATATCAAAAGTATATACTTTCTGAGCCTTTTACGAGGTCGGGGCAGCCAACTCCGCTTTAACCAACATTAAACCAACCAATGGCTTCTTAGCCACTACCTTGGCAATTGTGATTTCATAGTTAGGGTCATTGTAATACGATCCTAGCGATGAATTGGCTCTCTTGGCCCCTTCCTATATGAGCTCTTCATAGCGAAAAACTTTTTTGGTCAAATATACAGATCTGTAAACTTCGTATCAATGATTTTTTTGCCAAACAACAATAACCCCGAGCACCAAAGTAGGCAGACATAGAGTATGACCAAGTCATGAGAAGCTCGGTTGCCTATTCAGCCACTCATTCAATGTGTAAATGGATCAGGCGATAGTCAGAGGGTATGGTTCATCCTTTGATAATGGGTTACTCCTTCGCCTTCCATACTAAAGAACTTTTCAATACAAATTAAAAGGAATTAGAGAGAAATCCTTACAATTAGCCACTGTAGGTTGCTGAAGGATACTCTGATGATCGGATTAAGTTCAACATGCGAGCGTAAACTCTAATTACAACTAAAATTATCAGCTACCGGAATAATGATACGGATTACGCTACGGAATGTAAATCGCAAGTTGGAAAAGTGAACGGCGACGCTAAGAAGCGTAATTTACTCATCAATGAAAGTAAATTATTACACTAAGGAATGTAACTTAACAAGATAATTGCAAATGTAATTAATAGATAGATTTTGGTTTGATTGGCTTGGTATGAGACGAGTTTTCTGCTTGCTTTGCTTTCCTATTTATAGGCTTTGATTCAATAGTTATAAATCCTTCCCACGTTCTGACGGTTATTGTAACTGTTTCTCCATTATTAGGATTCTAGATGTTTCCCATGTTCTTGCTCTTTTAGTTTTTCTTTCAGCCATCTGTCCAGCAGTCGTGCGAATTCACTCGTTAGCCACCTATCACTTAGTCATTCGAATTTAGTCGGACCTTCACCGACCCCTTTAATGCAATTGATATGTTATGCCTCCACTTATTGAAATGTGACCGTCCATATCTACAGAAAATTCTGCAGCCATAACATGCGCATCCATACAGATTGCACGAATTTAGCCTTGATTGGCCAAAAACATGACTCGGCCGGATAGGGTACAAACACCGGCTGGAATCTAAATACATGAATTTTAGAGCTTTTCTTTTTGTCCTGTTTTGAGCACCTTCGTTAGGACTGAAGGGGGGCTTCGGTGAGACTAAAAATTGCATGAAATTGCTCTAAAGCCTAGTAGAACATGTTCAAATGAATTCTTAAGGCTTTGGATAATTAAATTGTTTCTTCACTACTTGATGCTCCATGTCTTCGATATTCCTTGTCTTCCAATGAAGGCTCAACTGACTCATTGATGCATAAACCCACATGATTGATAAATAAGGTGCACAAATAAGTATGATAACAAATATAACTCCTCATATGATAGATTTTATACGACGCATCACATGGACAGCCTAAAAGAGTGAGACAATGACATTGGTTGCATAAAATCAATGGGGTAATAACATGTGGTTAACGACCGATTGTATTTATGATATCGAGCAAAGGAACAACATCACTGTCACTTTTTTTTTTCCAAAGTTGAAGCGATGTGAGGGAAAATATTGTACCCTATTTTTAGCTATTCTATGAAAGACAATAGGAGGGAGACATGTGGCATTATATGAGGAATAGGAAATGGATAAAAAGATCTTCAAGATTTGAAGCACTTTTTGCAGGATTACAGCTGACATAAATTATTAGTTCTACACATCAATGTTTTGTCAATGGAGTGTTATGGTTGATATACAAGAAACGTGGTCAAGCTATTTAAGATATTAAAGGCAATCAAGGGCAACAAATCCTTGGTCAACAAAAGTGGAACCATTGTAAAGAGAAACATGCTAAAAGAATGAACTGGAAAAGAGAAGAATCTAGAAAGGTTTTTGAACAGTTGTGACCATTGCAACAATGAAAGAATAAGCTACAACTGAAATCTATAAATAACAAAGGAATTCAACAGAGAAAAACCCTAATCCAAAAATCCAACTAAGCGAACTATAAAACAATTATTAATTTCTCTCATCTCAGCTTATCCTACGAGTAGCAGTAATTTTTAGCCATAATCTTTAGTTATAATCCAAGTCTACACTAATACTCTGGATTTGTTTTTTTATCTAATATCAAGCAGTTCTTTTAATCGACACATTCTTGTAATTTCTCCTAGTGACCGATTGTGAGTTTTTTCCTTTGTTGGATTTGCAATGGTATTCTGAAAGTCATTTGTTGTGAAATGCACAAGGTAATTCATCTTCGAAGGAAGAACCCCAAGTTTGATTATCGCCCGATCATATTTCTGGTCATATACGTTCATATTGGACATATCTGATTTTTTTGGCGCTCGAGGTCAAAGTTGATCGGTTTGGATCGAGCCGTTGTATCGATTCTGGCACGTCTGCACAACCAAAAATAAATCGAGCAACTAACAAATTATAATGGATTTATGCCGGGCTAGGTCCTATGGGTTCTTCCTTCACATCCGACGGTTTTCCATGTAAAAAAATATCGGTGTCTCTTGCATCCTACTTGTTTGAAGACTTGTTTGTTTGTCTTAGAAATGATTTTCATCCACTAAATATTTTATATTATTAATTCTGTTAATTTCACATATAAGGGAAAGTTGTGTGGTTTCCCAAGATGTTGAGCCGTGCAAATTGTTAGCCACACAATAAACAACATCTGGGCTGAAAATCTGACCAATTCACTCATCATAGTGGCTAGCTATACCATTCAAATCGGTGGACAACATACGATCAACCTAACTGTAATGCATCCCATGAAATGAGTTGATTAGTTTGATTTCTGCCTGAGTCATATGTTCACAGGAAGTAAACCGTTTTATGAGAAAGTTTTGTATGTGAACATTTAGATACAAGGAACCGATATAGGTAATGACATGGATAATTGTGGTAATTACTTTTTTTCTAGAATGTTCACAGATGAATGTTATTCAATGGATTCCAATATGAAGATATTGTATGTTGAATCATGAAGAAGGAGAAAAAAAAAAAACACGTACCTTAGCTGTCTGCCATTAAAGTCATCTTCAAGCTTTCTTGGATGAAGAAGATGAATGCCTCTGCTTAATTCATTCGTTTAGAGTGAGGTATTGATGCTTCTTCTCTGTGCTTCATTTCATAGGGCGATTGCGAAATCCCGGAAAGAAACGCTGCTACTTTATGTTGGATGCGGAAAGCAAAGGAAACTCATCTTCAATTATTGAAGGTAACGCCATGACCGGGCACGATAAAGACATACATTAATGGCAATCTAGTCGAAGAGGGATTTTGACCAATAAATGATTAAAGAATTAAGCAATGTGGTATCCCAAATGCGCCGAATATTACGGATGCGGATTAGCTACTGACAGGTTGAGTAGCGAGACTCACTACTGAAGTGACGTCACCGAGTTCTGTGGGCCCCACCATGATGTAAGTTTTGTATTGACACCGCATCTATTGGAGAGATCATTTTAGGGCATGAGCAGAAGAATGCGTCAGATCAAAAGCTCGAGTGAACCCCACCACCAAAGAAAACAGCGGGGAGAGTGACGCCACCATTAAAAAATTCTAAGGGAACAAAAGTTTTCGATCTTGTGTTGAGCCATCGTGAGACAGCGGCATGAGGGATTCGAATGGGGTAAACACAATGGGACCCACTATGGTGTTTGTGAGAAATCCACACCGTTCACATGTTTTGTCAAATAATTTTATGACATGAACCTACAAATGAGGTAAATCTAAAGCTCAAGTGGGCCACACAACAGAAAACAGTGGAGATCATACGCCTAAACATTCATGGCTTGGATCAGGCTAATATTTTCATTCTTTCGGTCCACTCCCATGTAAGGAGTTTATGAACATTTGGGTCATTTTATGAATAGTTTAGATTGCATATAAACGCCACTGTGGAGCCTAGAAAGGTTTGAATGGTAGGCAATTCATCTCTACTATTTCCAGTCGTGTGGTCAACCTAAGTTTCAAAATTAACCAATTTTTTGTTTCATGTCTTGACATGATCTTATAAAATGAATGGATGGAGTGGATTTCCCACAAACATCACAGTGGGCCTAACATAGATTATGCTATAGTAGAAACTACCTCCGAGAAGATTTCTTTTCACACTAGCTTCAATGTAATGTAACGTAACCATATCTAGAGATGGATGGTCCTGTGGGACCCATTGTGATGGTTCTATGCGGTCCAGCTCATGGGAACTTCATGTGAGCTCAAGCTATGTGGGCCTCACCACCATGTATGTCAAACATCTACCCCATCAGTCAGATGCACCATTCCATGGTGGGCACTACGCCAAAAGTGGGGATTTGTGACGCATTTTTCCGACGGACTTCGTCCGTCGCAAAAATCTCTTGGTTTAACGACGGATTTAATTCGTCGCTAATCCCGTCTTTCTCGAAAATTCGTAGTTGAAACGTCGCGGAATTTTGCGACGGACCGAAATCCGTCGCTAAAATCTGATTTACGACGAATTTACGACGGATTTTGGTCCGTCGTAAAATAGCGACGGACTAAATCCGTCGCAAATTTTGATTTTGCGATGGGTTAATTCCGGCCCAAAATACCACTCGCGACGGTTTTCAGTTGCTTGCCTTTTGCCCTAAACATTAATTTTTTTTTTTCATTTTTTTAAGAATATGGTAGAAAAATATGTTTTTTTTTGTAGTCTAGTAATTGTTTTAAATAGAATTTCACTAGTTTAATTGTACATAAGATTATTTTTTAACAATTGATTAAATGCAAAAAAATTAAAAAAAATAAAATAAAAATTTGTTTTTATAACAAATGAGTGGAAATTATTATTTTTTTTAATTTTAAAACTAATACAAATGATTTGTAATATCACATGAAAAAAAAATATTGAGAATAAAAAATTTAACAATGTTAGAGAAAAAATGAGATTTTGAAAAAATAAAAATCGTGATTTAATAAAAATCTATCTTGTGGGGGAAAAAAGAATATTGAATAAAGTTGATAAATTTGAAAAAAAAAAAAAAGCATTTGATTTTGAGAAAAAAATAATATCCTAAAAAGAAAATTAAAAATATTTTAAAAATGTGAAAATTTTCACAATGTTGAAAAATGAAAATATTTTGAAAAAGAAAATGAGAGTTTGTATTTTGAAAAATAAAATAAAATTGAGAAGTCCGATAAAAATTGACAAATTCAAGTAAAATGCTTTTTTATTTTTTAAATAGAGAAGTTAAAAAGAATTGAAAATTTTAAAATAAAACGATATTAAAAATCGATACTTTATCAAAAAACAAACATTTTGAAACGAAAAATAAATAAGTTGAAAAAATTTGTGATTTTGAGAAATAATTGAAAATGTTCAAAATTTGAAATTAAAAGAAAAAGCTATTTATAAAAACATTGAGATTTTGAAAAACAATATATCATTTTAAAAAAGAAAATTGAAAAGTTGAAAATAAAATGATGCTTTTGAAGAAAAAAAAATCGGCATTTTGGAATTTTTGGGAAATTTTTTTTTTTTTTTTGCGAAAATTTTAAAGATTTTGAAAATAAAAATTAATTTGTATTTTATTACTTTTTTAAAAATATTTTATAATAAAAATGATATTTTGTTAAAAGTTTTCAAAGAAAAATTAGGAGTAAAAAAATATACATTTTGAAAAAAATGTTATTTTTAAATGGAAATTGAAATTTATCTGTGGAAAAAAATATTTTTAATAAATTATTAGGCACATTCAATAATTGAACATTTATCCATTTTTGGATAATCGAATTAGTCTAGATTGAAGAGTAAATAACTTTAGATGTTTAAATCAAATTTCACTTAAATTGTTGATCAATCTTTGTATGCCCAATATCTTTCTCATATGTAGCTAGCTTGATTAGGGTGAGTAACTAGTCAAATTGAGGGTATTGATCAGTAGAGTGAATGGACCAGACATATAAAATGGGCCAAATATTATTGTCAAAATTATAACCCAACTTATTGACCTCATGAGAACCTAAGAATTAATGTTAGTAAGTTTTGTGGGCCCCATTATGATGTGTGTCGAACATCAACACTGTGCATTTGATGTGTCCCCTTTAGGTTATGAGATATCTCATGAATCATCCGTATACGAAACTCAGGTGGGCCATGCCATCTAAAACCATGTGAAGACATCCTAAAAAATATAAAAGCACTTGGTGGGGCCCACATGAGTTTTGGATGCGGCTGAAACTTGGTCTGACCCCTCATCCAAGTGGGACATACATAATGAGCGGGTTGGATATGTGAATCACATTTAGGCAGACCCAATATATAATTATGAATGTTTTAAGGAAACCTCTCTCCACTACATTTAGGTGAGTTACTCATTACCCTTACCAGAGTAAACTTTATGAGGTCCACCGTTATTTATTTATTTTATCCACTCCGTTCATCCATGTTAACAGATAATTTAAGGTCTAAAGAATAAAAAGGAAGCATATCCAAAGCTCAAGTGGACCACACCACAAGAAATAGCGTGATTGAACCTCTACCATTGAAAAATTCTTGGAGGCCACAGAAGTTTTGGATTAAGCTGATGTTTGTGTTTTCTCTTCATTCATATCTTTTTGATATTATGAGCAGGTTGGATGGTAAATAAACATTACTGTGGGCCCAAGGAAGGTATTAAGGGTGGAAATCATTATTCCACACTTTTCGTGTGACATGGTCCACTTGAGCTTTAGATTTACCAAAAATTTGGGATCAACCCATACCGTTCATCCATTTTTCGAGATCATTTTCCCACTTTCACCCCTAATGAAGGCATTTTCCAATGAGGGAAGGAAATATATTTCTCAAAGATTTAAATACAAATGTGCCACCATCTACAATTGCCTTGTATGTGTCACATGTCAATGTGCCAAATTAGCCATTGTCTATCTTCAATTACCTTGTATGTGCGATGTGCCAGATGAGCCATTGTCCATCTCTAGTTACACCAGCACATGCCATTATGCCACACATGCCAATGTGCAACATGTGCCACCTGAGATCTATATCGAGCTCGTTTTTAGGTATCAACCCTGAAATGATGTTGGGAAATGGATGGACGACGGGGTTTAAACATATAGAGACGGATTGGCTACTCCCCTTGACACTAGCCCCAGGGCTGGTGGTCGGTGCTCTGTGGGCCCCACTATGATGTATGTATTTCATCTAATCCGTTCATCCATTTTTAAAGATGATTTTAGTGCTTCATCCCAAAAATGAGAGGGATATAAATCTCAGGTGGATCACACCACAGGAAAACAATAGTGATTGGATATCTATCATTTAAATCCTACCAAGGCCCACTGTACTATTTATTTGACATCCAATATGTTGATTAGGTCATAAAGACCCAGATGAAGGGAAAAAACAAATATCAGCTTGATCCAATACTTTTATGAGCCCCAAAAAGTTTTTAATGGTTGACATTCATTCAACACTGTTTCCTATAATGTGGTCCACTTGAGATTGGGATATACCTCATTTTTTGTGTAATACCATAAAATGATCTAGAAAAATAGATGGACGGAATTGATGAAACACATACATTATGGTGGGGCCCACAAACCACTGACCACCAGCCATTATCTGGTAGCAGGGGGAGTAGCCAGTCTATTTCCAAAGCATATACGCAATGGAGCCTTCCAGACCCAAAGCTCAACCGGATGGGAAGTGGATAGCGTACCAGAGTACGCTAAGCTGTGGGCCCAACTGTCATTCATGAATTTGATCAACTCCTGTCCATCTCTTTTATAGATAATTTCATTGCTTTAATAAAAAAATTGAGTGGATCCAATCCTCAGTTGGAGCACACCACCAGTGTGGACTGAACATCTACAGTTGAAAATTTATTAGGGGCCAAAGAAATTTTAGATTGAGCTGATATTTGTGTTTTCCGTTAATCCATGTGTTTATGATCTTATGAATAGGTTGGATGACAAATAAACATCACTGAGGGCCTTATAAAGTTTTCAACGGTGAAAATCAATATTTGTACTTTTTCCTGTGGTATGGTCCACTTGATCTTTACATATGCATCAATTTTGGGTTCAACCCCTAAAATGATTTGGAAAAGCGAATGGACGGCGTGGATAAACCAGATTCATTCGTGGTGGGCCCGACAGAGTGCGTACTGAGTTACCCACTTCCAACCGGATGTTTTGTTTTTTTTTTTTTTTAATTGTACAGTGACAGTGTGAGTTTTATATTTGATGCAAAATAGTGGTGACTTATTCATAACAGTAGTGACAATGAGATGGTGTTATCCAGACCATCTAAATAATGGTACTAGTTGTAAATGTCTAATATTTATACTTTTTTCCTATATAAGACTATTTAATCATCTAGTAAATGGTCCCTTATATATACGGTTGTTATTGTAGTTTATAACATAAATGATGTAAAACTCACAATTGTCGTATTTGAAAGCAACATTTAATTTTAGAAGAGGATTTCCAAATCGATCTTTTGTGTAGAGGACGCCGGTCTTCATTCCAACAAAGCTGCTGGATTTCCTCTTTCAACGTTCATTTACGTTGCAACGAAGTTGCGATCGGGGGGTTTTCAGGTACGTCGTTTCAAATTCCTCTTTTCCTTTCTATGATTTATCATAATAGAAGAAAATCTCTGCGTTTTGGTGTAAATTTCCCGGAGATCAGTTATTTTTAGGGTTTCATATATGCCATTTGATTTTTCCACGATTTTTGCATTTTCTTTTTTCCGATTTTTTTGGTTATCTCGAGTTTTTTTTTTTTTTTTTTTTTTTTTTTTTCTGGTAGATCGTTGATGTACATGCTGCAAGAAGCCCTTGGTGATGCATTGCAAGCCCATGTGGTGTCCCCGGAGTGGCCGACAGCCCTTTATCTTCAAGCAGCTGCCCTTTTCGGACTCGGAATGGATAGCGATGCTCGACAAACACTCCAGGATGGCACTGCCTTGGAATCCAAAAACAATGTATAGGTTTTACTCTTCTTCTTCTTCTTCTTCTTTTTCCACACTTGTATCTATTGTTCTTCTTTTTTCTCTTTTGAATTTTGTGATTGAATTTTATTTTATTTATTGTAATTCTTATTCTTATTCTTATTCTTATTATTTATTTATTTCTTTTGCACATCTGGATTCTCTCATGGGAACGGGGTTTTGAATTGTTTGATAGGTGGCCTAGATCTTTGTGCAATATATATGGTTTTCGGCACTGACAAGTGAGGTCCATGGTTGCGCAATCAGGCTGATTGGTCTATCCATCCCACCACTATGCCTTAGCGGTATCGTTGATAGGACCATCGACCTGGACGAGAGGAAAATGTCTATGCATTAGCAATATCATTGATAGGACCATCGACCCTGCCATGTGTGGCCCATGGACGAGTGGAAAACGTCCTAATTAGTTAGGGGGGATCTTTCAATGTGGGAGAGTTTTGTGGCATGCTTCATCAGATTACTGAACCATGGGAAGCACTTGTTAGATTGCGAACCCACTTGGTTGGGCTCAATTGGAACCCAACTATCCCAATCAGCATGGTTCGGTTGGGCTTTAGTTGAGGCCGAGGGCAAAGCAAACACAATGGATGATTCGCCCATAAGATGGATACATACAACCCCATCTTTACTGCTTTCTATTATAAAATAGTGCAAAATTGACCTAACACAAGTTAACCCGACCATTCTGAGCTGTATGTGGTTCAAATATTCAATGCCTCAAGTTGGATAGGTCGGGTTGAGTAGGATGGCTTGGGTTAGTTCTAAGGTTGGGTTTGGTCGAGACTCACGACCTTTTTGGGTTGGGCTTGGGTAGAGCATTGACCTGAGCTGACCTGCCTGAGTTGTAAAAAGAAATAGAATATAAAATAAATTTGCTTGAGTTCAACAATACATCTCGTCGATTCATTTCATTTTTGAGAAAAAAAAATTAATAAGTGGGCAGGGATGCTAAGAAATTGCACGCATTGCATATAAACCAAAAGTGGGCCCCATTTAGATACATCATAAACTGAAAGTTGCAATGACTTGATTTAAACTGGAAGATTGGTGGACGTTTAACTGAATTGAAATGTGAACAGTATTATTCCACAAGAAAATTATACGGTGATCAGAAGTTAAGATCACTCAATCAATCTTCATTTGAGAAATTTACCCACCAATCCATGGCAGTTGGTACTTTCTGTTGCCACGTGTGAAAATTTTGAGTGCCTGTGTATCATAGTTCAGAAACTTGAAAGACCGACTCGATGTTCAGCTGGGTTGGTTGACTCAAAAGACTTGACCCAAGTTGATATGATGTTTGATTATTATTAAATTAAAAACAATTGGTACCTAATAAACAATTTAAATAGTATTGTAAATATCATGATACAGTAATCTTATTAATGGCATAGTTGCTTTGCTGGTAAAGAGCAATAATTCTCAGTTTCACTGCGACTTGGACCAAAATCTCACAAGTTGTCTTGGCCGAGTTTTTAAGTCGAGTCAGCAAGTTTCAGAGCTGTTGTCCATAAATCATCACAATATTGATATTGTATGAAATAACTCCCCTTTATATCTATTTTTGGCTATGAAGACATTGATTATGATATCCACGAAAGAGTGCCTTCTGTTAGCTTATCTTCTTAATAAAGAATTCAAGGTTCTGAAGCTGTTGGCATATATAACATCAGGCCCATGTTTTGGTGGTCCACACCATCTGATTTGAGGGGCCGGGGACTGATACAAATTCAAGAGAGTAGGCTGAAGATGGGAGGGCTTAGGATCTTCCTATCTGTGAGATTTTATTGGCATGCAGCCCCCATACAAGGTGGGGTCGATTAGATCAAGTGACATTAATATCCGTCAATAGCTGAGCCTCATTGTAGATAAACAACCCAAAAAGCATCCAATCAAAGAGGTATAGAAAGGCCCATAAGTTATCAAGAGAGTCATTTTTGTTGCTATGAGGGGCAAGAGGAATAGATCTCAAGGGAATAAACAACCACATAGTGTTACCTCAACCACCAATCAGCATTTTCCATTCCAAGTCATGAGATCCTGATTACAGTCGCTTCCAATCCAGATCCAGATTGCTATTTTCATCCACCCAAAATTACGAATCTGAACTCTTGGGGTTGACCGAGTTGTTGTAACATAAGCTTATACTTAAGAACATAGAGATTTATACTTTGGTTTATGCAATAGGATGTGTATGTTTTCCGTTCACCAATACAAGTTAATAAAACCACCACATAATGCTTCCTAAATTACCATAACCTTTACATTTTCCATTCTGAATCATCCGATCCTGATTATGGCTCATTTGTCCAGATCGCTATTTTTACCAATCCAAAATATGGTTCTATACTCTGGACGTTCACTAAGTTTTAATGTAAATTTTATATATGGAATGTAGAGATTTCTACCTTGGTTTATGCAATAGCATGAAAAAAAATTAAAAACAGTATGCATATGATATATTCCCATGCAGATGATATCTATTATAATAATATTCATCAATTCATATATGAATTACAATAACAATACTCATGGATGGATCTTGTCATATATACCCTTTTTTTCAACCCATCTTACAATCTTTCTCAATTCAGTGAATAATGGCAAACCCCTATGTTTGGCTGCCTTAGCCCACCATGATTGACTAAAAGTCTCAAACATATATAGGAACAATGTATTCTTTTTTTACGCTCCAACATGTAAAATGGATGGAACCTACTGTGGACAGACATCCAATTGCTAGTGGCCAGAGACTCATCCTCATGGCAAACACAATAATCGATCTCTATGATTCGAAGATCCTAAACATTGAATTACTGGCTCATTTCTTGTTGAACATGAAATATAGATGTATTCCCCCTTCATAAATCCTCTATTTGCTAGCCATAACTGACCCATCTAGGAGGTTTTTCATCTACGGGACCACTCCAGGGTCGCCCCAAAACCAAACATACTCTATCCTTCATTTTGTCTTTCTATTTAAATGGATATTTCATTTTGTGCTCTATATGTATGAGTCAATGCTAGACTAGTAGTTATTGTCATCTAAATTCAAATAGTCCATCCAAGCACACCTATAAGGTTTGAAAATATTTGTGAACATATTTTAACTAGGTTATGCTACTTCTGTTTCTTAGTAATGATTTCTTCTTGTTTAAAATAAAAAAAAAATAAATAAATAAAAATTGTGAGGTAGATGAACGTTGGATTTTTATATAGTCACCACAGTGGGCCTAAAAATCAAGGGTGAATGTATCTTTTAACTGTTTTCTTTGGCGTGGCCTGCAGATCGGCCTGATTTTTTGTCCTAGGGCCTAATGTGGGATTACATATCTAAGAGTGGATTTTACTTATACAATGCGGTGAGCCCCCTAAAAAATCAATAGTGGGCGACATCATCCAACTATTTCTAAATTTTTGCTAATATATTTAAATAATAATAAAAAAAGTGCTCACCCTGATTTTTCACCCAGTGTATGCAAGATCCACTCCCACCATTAGACGTGTAATACCATGTTAGGCTTAGGGATAAGAAAATCAGGTTGACTTATGATATAGGTAGGCCAGACCGAAGAAAACAGTTGGGAGAGACATCCACTCTTGATTTATAGAGGGCCCATTGTGATGATTACATGATGTCAACGATTTGGATGGTGGACATTGGACAATCATGTGGTCCACCTTAATCATAATGGGGCTGATTTTTGGGCCATGGGCTTGGGGTGACGCATCTGGTGGTGGTCGGGATGGACTTCACATAAACATCATGGTGGGGCCCACCCTAGCCTCCAATAATAATTGCTTAAATTAATTAATGGGGGGTAACTTATTAAAAACCTTTTTGAAAAAGTTACCTATAAATACAGTATTACTAAGGTATTTTGTAAATTTCCCTTTCCTTTTTCTAACTGAAGCTTGTTGGTATATAATATGGGTTGGCCTACACTGTTGGGCTTTTAGTCCTAGATCTCCTTTGGTCGGATTTGGGCTGTGATATGGTTGGGCTTGGAATTAAAATGCAGGCCTGTTTTTCAAACGGGCTGCACGTAGACTGTCTACAGCCCAACCCGAATGTGGTTATATCCAACACAAACCATGGAATTCAATGCCCATCCGTCATCAAAAAAAAAAAAAAAAAACAAAAAACAAAAAAAAAAAAAAAAAAAAACAAAGTGTAGAATTTACATTTCGGTACCATTTTCAAAAGATTTTCAATAAGCCATCCTATTAATTTAAGTAATTACCTTGGTATGGCCCCACATGAATTATGAACGGGCCTTATGTGTGGGGATTAGGACTAAATTTTGGTTGGAGTGGATTTCATATTATAATGGCAGTGGACCTGTAAAAATCAAGGGTGGATGTCTCTCTCCCACACTATTCCTTTGTTGTGGCCCACTTTTTCAAATAATAGTTATTTGAAAAAGTCTTTCAAAAGGGTCTACAGATTCAGTGGGCCCATAGTGGTGTTAACGTGAAATCCATCCTCACCACAAGTAGTAGTTCTTTCATGTATACATATTGCCAGGATAAAAATAGCACATCAGGGACTGATAATCTAAAGCCACCGTACTCATTTGGTTTTTCAACATCCAGAAGTACCATATTCAATTTTTCTTTTTCAATGTCCATAAGCAGTAGAAATTTCAAAAGAGGAATTCTGACTGCACACGTGTTCCAATGGGACAAACAACTGACTGATGCTTACAAAATCCAAACTGTTCATGTGGTGGGCCACAACACGGATAGACCATGGTTAGAAAATTATGGAATTGTCGAATTTAAAACACATGAATCAACGTGTTCCCAAGGTTGCTTGGTGCAATGGTAGATTTTTGGTTATCATGCTTGGTGGAAAGGTCAAGTTATCATGCTTGGTTATCCAAGCACATGGCTGAAATGGGGACAAATTCTTTAACTCAAATGGCAAGCATGCACCGGTTCTAAGTGAGTACCTCACCCATTATGGTGAAAGCTCGGGTCAAATTCTTTAACTCAAATGGGAGTCGGAGCCTCGTTGTACATTGCTGTAAGATTAAAATCTCGGAAAATAGGTTTTTTATCAGATTATTTCCAACATTTGTTCTACACTTGCATGTATGATTGCTGCACAATTGTGACTTTGAAAGGAGAAAAAGAATGTGTGAACATTTTTTTGCTGCAGGTATTTTGAAGATAGTGTTTTGATTGATTCAGTTCTGTTTTTCATTGCGGCTTGTTCCTTTACAACTATTGTAGAATAAGCTTATTTTACATCTACTTGTGGGACCCATATGCACTCCCTCTTTTTTTCAGCTGTTGTTAGTTGGAGGGAGTAGGAATGAAGAATCAGAATTTCTTCATTTTTTTGGTAAGTCTTTTTCCTTTCAAAATCTTTATCATCAAGAAACTTCATGATATTTAACGATTAAGCAGTATAATTTTGAGAAAAATACTATGAATTGGTATGTTTGAGTGTTTTGGCTTTGTGGTGGATGGACGAATTCTATCCCAATGTGCATCAAATTGCGGGACACTTGAGTTCTATCCCAATGTGCATCAGGTGGTAGGGCACTTTATGTTTCTTTGCATGTCCAATACCGAGTTTTGGGTCAGCCTGATTTTTGTCCTCCAAAAGGAAAATGAGGGGGGGACACATGATGGACAGTGGAACCTTGCACAGATCATGATGGGCTCCACACATATTGTAGAATAAGCTTATTCTACAAATGTCACTGAAGAATCTGCCTAGTTGTAGAATAAGCTTATTCTGCTAATGTTGCAGAGAAACATTATCATGCATGAAAATATCTTTCAAAATTTCTTTTGTAGGATGCTTCTATTGATCAGTCGGAGGCCTTCAACAGGGTTGTTTCTTCTGTTTGCATTTTGCTAACCAAAGATGAGGTAAGGATTTATTTCATTTTATTTTTGTTTCCGTTGATTTGCATGAATTTCAGTTTGAGCAGCTCTATTTCTCTTATCGATTTTGTGCATCTTGTAATCACCATGCATGGATGTACTGCTGCTATATGTGATAAAGTGAAGCAGTCAGCAGAAGGTGCAATTCAGGCTGTCATTGAGTTCATTACAAGAAGAGGCAATGAGTTGAATGAAACTGATGTTTCAAGGTTCTCGCTGAGCATTGGCACATTATGTATTTTAGTTTGCATGTTCTATGTACTTACGGGTTGAATGGGTCTCATTTTATTGATGGTCCATGTGGTGATATCATTTTTTTTCCTGATGTGTCATTATCTTATGCATAGTTTCTATTCGAGTTTGAAAGTTGTACACGTTCATAGATGCATGTGCATGCTTTCCAACTCTTATATGGTTTCAAACATTTGGTAAAAGCTGGGGCAAGTTTTTGAGTAGAATCTGGGGAATAGAATTCCTGGGGAATGTAAAAACCAACAAAAAAGTGTAAACCAAACATGTTTTCTTTGTAATAACCAGGAAATTACTGAAGCCGAGAAATATAGAAACCAGCAACCTAACACACAAACTCTCAACTTGGCCTTGCCATTTCTTATATACTGGTTAGTTGCCATTTAATTTTTTGTTGTTATTTGACTTGTCATCCTCTAATTACTTTATTGTATGCTGTACAAAGGGTGCTGGAAATGAAAACCCTTCTTATTTGCTTTGCATCAAAGACTACCAATGGAGGACAGATTACATCGAAGTTACATGTGATTGAACTTGGTGCCCAACCAGGTTTGCTCCTAGCATTTTCCTGAACTTCAGCTTCATGTTGTTCCATTGTTTCACTCCACATGTTCTTGCCCCTCTAGAAATAGAGATGACATTGATAGTTCTCTATTGTAGCAGATCAGTGTTGATTTGTCTTTACCTGCAGCAGAAAGAAATCCATGGTTATATCGGCTTTACCTGCAGCAGAAAGAAATCCATGGTTTTTATATCAGCTCTTGTACCTAATGCAAGCATTTTTTTCCTGGTAATGGGTGAGTTGATTGTTGACTCAGATGATGTTTTGGATTGGTATTCCATTATAGTTTAGCCTTGTCATTGGTGGAAGACATGGGATCCACCCAATAAGTGATAGGACCCTCTATTTTTGTTGTAGGTGCTCTATTTCAGCCTTGAATAAGAAGCTAAAAAAGGTGAGCTCTATGGTTTTGTTGTACTAAAATGATTTTTGTTCTGTCATTCTTTTAATTTTATTTCATGTGTACTTGTGAGAAACCCACTGTGCATACACGTAATTGTATTCATGAATAGGATGGCTTGGACGATTAGTTGTTTGGGTTAGCGTCACTTTGGCCATTTCCTCTTTATTAAATTGAGTTGTCACCAATTTTGTGAATAAGATTCTTATTAAACAATCGTGTGAATTATTTTTTGAATGACTATCAGGTGTAAGATTCAAAAATAATAAATAAATATGACGATTTTCTTTTAATTTACAGATAGTTTAGCGACGGACCAAATCCGTCGCTAATTTCTCAGCAAGCTGAATTGACGACGGATTTGAGGTCCGTTGCTTCTCATATTAGCGACGGATCTTATCCGTCGCCAATATTTTAATTGCCGAATAATTTAGGTGGTTTTTCAGAATTTCAGCGACGAATTTTTTATTTTTTACGACGGATCTTATCCGTCGGTAATCTGCGACGGACCTTCTGCGACAGACCTTATCCATCGCAGATTAAACGACGGATTTTATCCGTTGGAAAAAAAAACGACCCAGTAAACAGCGACGGACGAAATCCGTCGTTTATTTGGTTTTACGACGGATTTGGTCCGTCGCAAATCTGCGATTTTGGTGTAGTGGGGCCTCGGGCTTAAAAATCAAGTCAATCGATGACTTTTGTAGGCCACACCACGTACAAAAGTTGAGAAGGGTTACCCTCCCATTAAAACATTTATAATCATTTGTTGGGCCCACATAGGTGTGGTTCATAAATTCAGACCATTCATTATATGTTTCCCGCTTGGATGAGGGGTCAGACCAAGTTTCAGATGCATCCAAATTTCAGATGAGCCCCACCAAGTGCTTTTATATGTTTTAGGCATGTCTTCACATGATTTTAGATGGTATGGCCCACTTGAGTTCTGTATAAGGCTGATTTTTAGGATATCCCATAATTGAAAGGGGACCCATCAAATTTACGGTGCTGATGTTTGACAAGCATCACAGTGGGGCCCACACAACTCAACCTCTATCCAGGCCTGTGTGACCTTATCAACATATTAGATGGATGGTGGGCGTCCAATGACCACTATTTCCTATTGTGCGGTCCACTTAAGATTTAGATTCATTTCATTTTTGAAATTATGATGAGCTGAAAAACTAATCTACGGCTTGCATACACTATGCATACATCAAGATGAGCCTCACGGTCAGGAAGCACCAACTCCACTACCATAGCAGCTGGTGGAATATAATTACAAAGAAATGGGAGCTGCCCGATACCATGACAGCTGGTGGAATATATTTACAAAGAAATGGGAGCTGCCCGATACCATGACAGCTGGTGGAATATATTTACAGAGAAATGGGAGCTGCCCACTACCACGACAGCTGGTTGAAATATAATTACAAAGAAATGTGAGCTGCCCAATACCATGACAGCTGGTGGAATATATTTACATAGAAATGGGAGCTGCCCACTACCACGACAGCTGGTGGAATATATTTACAAATAAATGGGAGTTATTGGACGCAGTTTGCGTGGTCACGTTTACTGGACCGACTTAGGTGGGCCTCAAAGAAAAGGGAGTGGTACGTGGGGACGCGGATTGCGTCCTGCCCCCGCCCGGACGGTAATCCGTCCGGGCAGGGCTCTGTGGGGCCCACCGTTATGTAAGTGTTTTATCCACGCCGTTGAATGAGTTTTTCAGATAAATTTAGTATGTCAACCAAAAAATGAGGCAGGTCCAAGGCTTGAGTGTACCACAATAAAGAAACCTGCATTGATATGACACCCACCGTTGAAACCTTTCTAAGGACCCACGTGATGTTTTTTCTTACCATAAAACCTATTCATAGGGTCATGTAGACGTGGATGAAGTGAAAACACAAATATCAGCTTGATCCGAAACTTCACTGGCTCAGAAGCTTTTAATGGTGGATGTTCAATCCCCACTCTGTGGTCCACTCAAGCCTTTGACATGCCTATTTTTTGGTTGGCATACTAAATTTATCTGAAAAACTCGTTCAACGGCGTGGATAAAACACTTACATAACGGTGGGCCCCACAGAGCCCTGATTACCGTCCGGGCGGGGGTAGGACGCAATCCGCGTCCCGGTACGTGGGACCCGGCTTCCCACCTATTTGGTACCCAGACTTTCTGGGAAAAGCCTTTTATCAGGAAGTTCCTGCGCTTGATGAACAGGTAGCTAGTTGATTGTCTTAAATGTGAGCTCTATATAATATATGGGATGGCCTTTCGTGTCTCCTTGGAGCTTCGTAGGGTGCTCGTTGAGTTGGCTAGTTGACTGTCTTAATGGCCTTTCGCTCCTCGCCTGATTTTGGCAGTACTGGATGGGGAGGATTCGTAGGTTGGGAGCTAAGGGATGTTTTCTGCTCTCTCCTATTCTCAGGGAGGTGAACAGCCCTGCTGACGGCTTAGTGAAGGAGGGCAGCGTAAGGCAAGAAACCCGCTCCTTCAGGGACTCCTTCAATTTCCCTCGGCTGGTTAAGGGTGGGATCTTTCTGGGCAAAGTGGGCATTGGCTTGATCAATATATTCATAGGAATTCTAATGTATAGGATATGATAGGCGGGTGGTCTCTTTTTTGAATCCGGTCCCGTCCGAATGGATGTATCTTGTAACCTTTGCTATCAATGAAATCGCTCTTTTATATATATATATATATATATATATATATATATATATATATATATATATATATATATATATATATAAGGTTCCTGTGCTGGTATATTAGGTGGGCCACCGTGATGTTTGTGAGAAATCTAACCTGTTCATCCGCTTTGCAAGCTCATTTTAGGAAATGCAATTAAAAATGAAATGGATCCAAAATTCAAATGGGTCACGCAAGAGGAAACAGTAAAGATTCAATGACTACCATTGAAACATTCATATAGCTACAGAAGTTTTACATAGCTATAAATTTACTGTGTTTTCACTTCATTCTAGAATAAATGACTTTATAAATGGCTTGGATGGCATATAAACATTGAAGTAGAGCTTGGAAGGTTTCAAGGGCAGGTGTTTTTTTCCTCTCATGTGACCTATTTGAGTTTCGGATCTGCTTTTTTTTTTTTTTCATTTTGGAACGTTGTGAAATGAGCTCTCAAAATGAATGGACCAGTCAATTTATAGAAACATCGTGGTGAGCCCCATCTAGCATCCCAGCACAGGAACTGCTGTGGTGGCGAATCCACGTCCACCTATATTTCACGGACCTGGTCTGTGAGGACTCCTTTACTTAACCGACCCAGGTGGTGTGAGGACTGTATGGCCCCCACTGTTATCTAATGAACAGTTGGATGACAAGTAAGCATCACATACTGCCCTGTGCAGGTGTCGGTGGTGGACGTCATTATTGATGGACATACACAAGGGTTCAGTTATATATATATATATATATATATATATATAAACAACTACCTAATTAATATTAAATTTATATTCCAACTAACTTTTTCAAAAAAGATTTCAAAATGCTACCCAGTGATTTAATTGAGATCATTTCATTTCCTTGTATTCTCTCAGTCGTGGAAGTAAATAGTCCGTGGCTTGACTGGTCCCTATTTACACTTGGCTTGGCACAATTAGATCCAATGGATGGGATGTTACCACGCATGGCATCTTTGTTTTGGCTCAATTAAATCAAGCTAGGCCGCACAAGTGAGGGCTTGGATTTGATTTTCGTGTGCGATTATGATGCACAAGCATGCCAGAGTATACATGACTTGAGGGTTGATTGAATTGTTGGTGTCCCCTGCACCAAGACGGCCATATTAGATACTGGGCAGGGGATTCAGAGTCCTCTCGACTACCCGTATTGCACTCAATTTAGTGATTTGTGAAATGATAGGAGGCTAAACCTTATGAATGGATTCTTTTTACCTTGTGTCAATAGACATGAGTCTACGGACTTCAGACTTATTCTTTTAGCGTGATTTACTACCAAAGTTCAACAATAAAAATAATAGGGGAAGAAGATGTAAGTCGAAAGTATTCTTCTATTAATGATTTTTACAATAATGGCACTCACGATCGGCTTGGAGGATGATGATCTATTTGTTTCCTAATCAGGTTTGAGCTTTTGTAGCGAGATGATCGTAATGTGTTGGATGAACGTCTGTTTGGGCTCGATCAGAACTCGACGTTATGGAGGGACGACTAATGGACGGCAGATCTTCAATAATCTTTTCGTTCCTCGATCGGAACTGAGTTTCATGGCAAGATGGTCGCTGAGGTGACAACATGTTCGTAGTCTTGGTTGGAACCAAGCATGCGGCAAGACGGTTATGGATTGACTATCCGTTCATCATATGGTGTAGACCATACTTTGTAGGGAGATGACTAGCAAAATCACCTTACACATTGTAGGAAAGCCTACAACTAAAAAAAAGGGCAAGGCCAATGGCTAAAAACCGTCGGCAATGACCTTCTCTGACAGCTTTTAACCGTCACAAGTGCCATCAGGAAAGGGGGTGTCGGCGTTGCTCACCAAAGGTTAAAATTCGTCGGCATTTCCGTTAGTCAAAACCATCGGCATTTCCAATGGCTTAGTCCAATGGCCAAAACTGTCTCCATTTTCGACGGCCAAAATCATCGGCGTTTCTGATGGCTAAAAAGCCATTCACTGACGGTTAAAACTGGCGTTTCTCATTAAAAAAGAAAATTAATTACGAAAATAGATTTCCTAATTAGTGCACAGATCCAAAACTAGCTTAATACCAACAAAAGTTCTCCAAAGCCCCACCTATTTGAAATGGCAAGTCAAAACATAAGAAAATGAAGAAATCAGAATTGAAATAAAAAACAGATCTACCATCCAAATCCCACACATAAAATCTATATTTCCGTAAAAAAATTAATTGTATATATGATACCCAATCCCAGGTTGCCACTTGGCCATGACGGATTATGACAAATCCATCTTAAAGCAATCTTAGGAAGAACGTTGATACAAAGATTAAATATATGCTAACAAAAAAATATATATTTCAATTCTGACTAATCATATGATGTAAATCTTAAAAACTAAAAACTAATTCTTACCTTCTTAGTAAAGATAATGATTACATTCAAACTAGCATAGAAACCAAAGTTTGATCAAGAAATAAAATTTGGGCAATTTGGATTAAACTACCTGAAATGATTACTGTTGTTGAATGGAAAAGGGAAGGGGGGGGGGGGGGGGGAGGAATACAATACATGTTGCACTTACAGTATACTTTTTCTTTTAACTTCACCCGCCAGTACCATGCTGGGCTAAGTTTGAACTCTCTAATTCTGTCATCTCCAGTTGCTGCAACACACAATTAGCAAGGTCTTCTATCAGTACAGGGGGCAACGTCTCCTCATGTAGAGTGAGACCTCTTAGAGTCTTATGTAGCATCGAATACTCAGTCACCACATCTTTGTATGCACTTGGCGATTTTGGAACGTCTTCCAAAGTTAGGTCTTCAGCCTCTGCTTCCATGTATGCATATTTCCTGCCTACAATCCATGCAATGCACGTTAGTTGGGAAGATTCAGAGTGGGGCAGAGGGGCTTGACTTGGCTGATGAGTGGTGACTACTGATCTGACAGATTTTCAATACAGAAATGTTATCAATTGATAAGGTACATATCCATGTTTATGGACCCCTAGTACATATCAATTGATTAGGTACTAAAAGATTCTTAGGAATCTATGTCATCCTAGGAAAGTGAAGCATGTAAAAAAAGTAAAGAGAATAGAGCAGAAACTGAAGTATAATAATAAAGTGAACATTATTATTCACATTACACCTGAAATAAGACGAGATTTAGGGGTAGTTTGGATGCCTGTAATTTTTTTTTTAGTTGTAAACACATTACACCTGAAAAGAGTTTCAGGTGTAATTGGTTTACATGCTATTCCGTTTGGCTTTTAAGTGGTAATCTGTTTACAGGTTAATAAATTGTGTGTTTGGCCAGCATGTAAAGAGTTTACAATGAATAAAGTAGGTATTCATACCATAGAGCAGTAGAATCACTCCCGTGTACGAGGAAATTTTCAGATTGGGCTGACAGTCAGGAGGTCATTGATCTTCCTAAGGGTGGATTCCAATTTACATGTCCACTAACCAAGATACTTAGTATATGAAATGGTGATGATAATTCGTTTGCTTCCTGAAATCTAATATTGTAGAATGCTTTGGGCTGCATTTTTGTTTCTCAGCATATCCTACCTTCTGACCAAGAAAAGCTGGTCATGCATTTGGAACACTTGCTGATTTTCTTTCCTATGTCCATCAAGCAGCAGTTTATTTCCCAAAGAGTTGAGAAAAGTCCAAACGGACTTCTACTTTCAACAGTTTTGAGTGGCTCTCAATGGCAATATGCTAAACACGACTGAAGTTGTCTGGCAGGTATCATAGAAGCACCATTACAAAGCAATGCACCATGAAATCTCAATCAGCACAGGAAAAATGAAGCCCGAATGTCTTGGGGAATCAAATGCTAGTTACTGAAGCATCAACAGGTAAAGAACCGGTGACAATGGAAACCTTCTTTAGGTCGAGCTGGATCTGAGCATGGATAAAGTTATGCAAGGCTGTTTCGGAGGCACATGGAAAAATGTAGTTGACGTAGAACAGGTGTACAAAATCAAATCTACGGAACAATATCACAGTATGGAGCCTGACTGGAGCAGAGGGGCTACAATCAGTTGAATGGATTGGATTAATTTGAAATATCTAATATGGTTTTTGAAGCAAGTAGAATACTACTCACTTCATCCTGGATGGATATTTCGGATGGACACTTCATCAAATGGATTACAACAATACTCTGTATGGTGAGCTATAGGAAGAGGCAAACTCAAAAGGATGGAGGTTATTCAAGCAGCACTGCTAATTCATATTTCATCAAGAGGAGAGTCTATATGTAGAGGCTATAGTCACTACTGAAAATGACTCTCAGGAGTTGGGAGTTGAAGGAGACGCAGAAATATTAAATTTGAAATATGAGACTTTGGACTTTCGAGATCTCAGGGAAGCATCGGGATGCATAACTGAAATGAAATGGAACATTTGGTTCAAAAAAGGAAAATGGTGAAGTTGCAATAATGTGCATGATTTTCATGAGGATATCCCCAAGTTGCAGTTTCATTCATTTCAAGTCGAACTTGAAAAGCATGTAATCGAAGACCTGCCTCATGAATGAAGATAACCAAAAAGAACTAGCCATGAATCTTCATATTCCAGATGCAGAGATGGTAAACCAGTTCTTACACTGGAAGTGAACAGAGAGATTTCAGCCGACTGGAAAGAGAATTTTAGCCCATTTGCTACATCCTTCAGAAGACTTGTAGTGCTTAATCTGGTATGTTGTTTTATGCAAACCAAGGAACTTCTCTACTTGTAAAGACTGCATCAATCAAGTCTTGTATGCATACCAAATAACCTCTCAGTTCATAAAGCCAACCTTGCTATATATCAAATGACCTGTTTCCAGTCTCTTCTTTCGAATCAATTCATCTCCATTGATAGGATTACAACACTACAAGAAAACAGGGCTTATCCAGTGCTTCGTGGGATCCTTTGCCCGGCGCTAAGTAATATCGGGTGCTGGCAAAGGGTATCTATAAATATTAAAACAACCCTCTCGTTGCGATCCCCGCCCCCGACTCTCTCCTTCTCCCCGCCCCCCCCACTCTCTCTCTCTCTCTCTCTCTCTCTCTCTCTCTCTCTGCAACTTCACGATGCCTACTCTCTCTCTACAACTCAACGATGCCTACTCTCTCTCTCTCTCTCTCTCTCTGCAGCTCCACAACCCATATTCTAGGCGAGAACCACCTTCTGCTACAACTCCAGCAGCTACCCACCGCGGTTCTCTCTCTCTCTCCCCTTCTGCCAAGCAAGAGCTCTCTCTCAATCTAGCAGCGAAGCAACCTCCATGGCACAATCACTCTCGGTCTCTCTCTCTCTCTCTCTCTCTCTCTCTCTCTCTCTCTCTCTCTCTCTCTCTCTCTCTCTTGAGATCGAATATCTTCAATGTTGAAACCCTAATTAGGATTTTACAATGATGAATTCCCAATTAGGGATTTACAATGTAAAACCTTAATTAGGGATTTGCTATGTTGAATCCCTAATTAACTTAATTTTGTGGCCACATTTTTTGGGGACATGGAGGTCATGGAGCCAATATCCTAGTTTCTGGGCTATCCCCTGTCCAGATGGAAACTCATATCGGTTCTGATAAATCTGAAGTTTTTATAGAAGCTGGGAAGTCTAGAAATATTTGAGCTCTAAGCTGATGTAGCTACTGATCAGAATTCATTTCTAAGATGGCATTCATCATTATAATTTTTTTTTTTTTTTTTTTTTTTTTTTTTTTTTTTTTTTTTTTGTTGCATAAATTCAAAAGGGTCGTTATCCAACTTATATTAGGGCCAGAACATTTTTCAGACTTCACCGCTGACGGATTTTTGCATAAATTTGAAAGGGCTGGGATTCGACTTCTGTGTCACAGTTCAGGGCCATTCATCAGGTAGAGTGCACTGTGATAGAGCCGCAGTCATACTAGCAAATTCAACAGTTCAATTACTTATCTTCTTGTATTGCTTGTGCATATTCTTGAAGCCACTGATGATTGTAAGGCTACCAAAATCTTGCCTTTTGGGCCATAGCCCATCAGACTAAATCAACAATAATGATCACCATGAAGGTTTAAGCAAGTGCAATGTGTAAGGTATATGTGTTCCAGAACACACTTCATGGAACTCCATTAGGGCCTGTTTGGACAGACTATTGACTGCTGACTATGGGAGGGTACTGCAGCCAGATAAGTTTCTGAAATCTCGTTGATTTGCCTACTAAATCATCGGGTGGGTCCCAAACTGACAATTGCGGGTGGGATCTAAACCGGCTTCAAAATCAGCGTATTGTCTCCGAACCCTGGTTGTGACAGTGTGTCCAAACGGGTCCTTGAGCGCTCTTGTTATGGTAGCTTTTTCTCAAAAGCAAAGTTAAGTTTGATGGAAAACTTTGAGTCATTGGTGCTTTGGGAAGTTGTGCTATGCACTTCAACTCCCAAATCAAGATTTTATTTGTTGGCCCATTTTCTAAGCCAATAGAGAAAGGTAAGAGTAAGCTGTAGTATTGTGGAAATCAAGAGATGCACTTCATATTGTAAGTTCTAGCAACCTGTGCTGGTATTTATTTGCTAATACATGGTAAGAGTAAGCTGTAGTACTGTGCAAATCAAGAGATGCACTTCACATTATTGGTACTAGCAACCTGTGCCAGTATTTATTTTCTAATACTATTGGAGTGTTTGAATTTTCTTTTGAAAGATAGTGTCTGAAACAGTGTTGGGAGACTTACTCTGTCGAGAATATGTACAGGGGTTAAGTTACCACGGATTGGTCAAAACTCAAAAGTTAACACATCATTTTATTTTACTGTGATTTCTTGTGCCATGTTAGTGATTTTCTTTTAGCAGTTATGGGGTTGGTTATGGTATTGTTATGTGATTACCGCACTATTCTAACACTACAAGGTAGACACAGTTTTTATATCTGTAGATGCCATTTCAACTTGTTTTTTTTTTATTAGTTTTCCAATTAGGCTCTAGTGTTCTTAACCTTGTATCTTGATTCCTAACTTCCCCCACCCCCACCTAGTTTCTTCCTTTGAAATTTGTTCCTATAAAAAAAAATCTGAATTAAAACTCAACTCATTTGTTTCATTATATTGAGCTTACCTGATTGTCCTGTGCTGACCCCATACACCGATAAAATGTTCTTGAGCATTGGTTCTAATCCTTGTATTTATAAATTGTAATATTCTGATAGCATTATTTTGGACATTTTATGCTCATTTTTTATTTTAATTCCACGCAATAACACTTCACTGAATTTGAACCATTGACTACTTAGCCACTAATGGCCTAATTATGGAATTACTTGAGTGTAATGTGGGAACTATGTGGTGTATATATCACATCCAACGTGTACATCAGATGTGTCCCCTCAAATTATCTATGGTGCTAAAAAATCAACTGCATCCAAAACTCCAGTGGGCCACAACACAGGGAACAAGGTGAGATGCAGTACAACCTGATTTTTGTCTTGCCCCAAAAATCTCCCTCCCTTATGACCCACCCAAGCTGATTTTTGGGCCCTAGGATAATGTGGGGTGGCACATTTTATAGATTTGTCTACATGTTACCAGTGCCTTAACTACTAAAGTCAGGTCATGTGCCAAACAAGTCAGGGGTGGCCATGGCCACATATGGCCCATGCCTTGTCTGATGCTAAGGCCCAAACCCTGAGGTCATACCCAAACAGGGCCTGACCTAATACATCCCTTAATCAGATAGGACTTGAATGTTTGTTGAATAGAACACATACATACCAAGTGGGGCCAGGCTAAAATAACCTAAGACCAGGCCTGACCCGAGAACTGATTGGGCCATACATGACAGGTTCAAGCATGGTCTGAAGCAGGGCCACCCCTTGGATAGGCCTAGCCATGCAAGATCCAAACCATCTAGAATCACAAGACACTTGATGTAGCATGGCTTGAAATTGATCTTAAAATCAAATTTATGGCCCCCAATTTTGGCCCCTTTTAGCAACTTAAAGATAATTTCATCTTATTTTAGTTATGGGTTATCAAAGATTTTAATCATTTCAATCTCTAATACATGATTACTGTTAAAAAAAATGACCTGAGCTCATTTCGAGTGGCAACCAAACAGGGCCTAAGGATTTTGTATTCAAAGTTGTGTTTGCATCGGATTGGCGACCTTCCCCTAATAGTGCATTAGTCATGGATTGCCAACTTGTCAAAGTCGGATGCGACCCATCCAAGCTGACTCGTACTCAGTCAAGAATCCATGTTATCAGTTCAACAAAACTCTTTTGATCTCTAGTTTCTATTATGAATGTCTCAGGTAATGCGCCAGCTCCAGTTTTTCCTATTTTTTCTTCTACTCTTAGTGCCTGTTTGAATTGTAAGTTGCTTAAGATAAGCTACTTATTCCACAAGTAGCTTATCTTAGTTTCTACTTATTAAGAAGATAAGCATGTTTGGCAAACAATATATTTACCAGCGTCTCCTCTCTTTTGTCTCTCCTAATGTCTCTCTTCAGCAACTTATGAAAAGTAGAAAAGCTAAAAAAATTAACTTAAGTAATTTAGTACTTCTAAGTAAAAAAGTTATTTATAACTAATCATAAACCAAACTTATTTCTCTGAAATAAGTCACTTATCTACTGTTGTAAGTAGAAAAGTTAACTTATTTGGTGGTATCCAAACGGATTAAATGCAAATACTCGCTTTTTGTCGTGGAGTGGGTGAACCTCTCCTTCTTGAATTCGTTAATGGATATCGCTCAAACAATTCATAAGACCTGGGACTCTCAGCCATTAGAGGAATCAGTTGTCATCCATATGTGCTTCTCCTGCACGTGCATCACAATCTAATAGGCTTCATTCATAGTTTATGGTTGGATCTCCATCATCCTGTTTTGAATGCTTCTTCTAAGCACTCTATAGTAATGAGTTACCTGCTACATTTCTGATCCTGCCAGATCACATCTTGATGTCAGATTATAATTCTTCTAGTTGTATCCTCAATTAGACCAAAAACTTACTAATTAGGTGCTTGGCTGTGTAATTGAGGTGTCCATATTAGCTGTGTGAGATGTAGACCATGTATATGGTAGAGAAGCTTTCATGGCAATTAAATACTGTTATGCTAGCGTATTGTTGTGTTACTAGAAGTACAAGGAAAAGGGTGTGTTTAAATAGTAATTTTTAGTGTTTATATCAAATGATATTTACTTGGGCTTTTCTTTTTTGATATGTTTTTATTTGATTGGAAGGAATTTGTATTGGTGGTTAACTTCAATGATGAGGATTGAATTTCTTGATCTGGGTTGCTTTAGTTTCTGATTTTGATTGTGTTGAGAGAAGATTGGAATAATGATGGATTTTATTTTAATCGAATTCTTATACGCGACCGCCATGCGTATGTGCCAACATGGTGACGCAGGGATGAACGTGATGAGGATAAATACTCCGAATCCACGGTGCTTCTCTGGACTCCTCACAGAGACTTCTCGAATCCACGAGGAAAGAAAGCAGAAAATAGAAATAAATTTTAATAAATTCGAAATTGATTAATTCATGAATAAAAATGAGTTCACAACCCTTTAAATAGGGGTACCAAGCAATGGGAAAGAAATCAGAATCAAACTACAACTAAAACTCCTAGAATTCGCGACTTACTATAAATAGTAAACTTACTATTTATAGACGGTCATGATGTCTACTAGTGCGGAAGGTTTTCGGCCAAAAATAGTAAGTGTTCTATTTGGCTTCACCAAACCGTTCCCCTCATTATTCTAAGCTCTTTTCACGTTGGACGCAACTCCTAAAGCCCGACGGATGAAGAGTTATAATCAAACTAAAACTTACTATTTATAGTAAAACGAAATTAAAACAGGGAAACAACCGTCAATCCAGGGGTTTCTCGCAATTCCGAGCGTCGCAACCCAGCATAGCTGGGTTGGTTGGCTAAAGTAGCTCGTTCTACCCCAAAATCATATATTTTACATCAGCTAACTCATTCCGGATTGCGAGATACGTCCGATCTAAGGTCCGACGGTCCGGATCACTTCTGTCGTCGACCGGGCCTTTTCTGATCCATCTTGGCCATGAAACTGTCCGCGACCCGCTCTACATCACATGGCCTGCATGTTCAAGATGCGAGCCCTTGTTTACACAAACAATCAGCCACATCCCTATTTTTATTTTATTTTATAATGATGATCTGAATTCCAACTGATTTAGACTCTATTTTCCAAATGGAAGAGTTCCGACATCTCTCTTTCAGATTTGGGAAGTTGGGCTTGGAGAACAGAAAATGCCAGTAGAGATGCTTCAAGCATTTCAAGATCATCTTTTAAATTGTGGCTTAATATTATTTTACCTGAACCCCGGGCACATTGTTTTATGTTTGGACACAAATTGCAGTGTCTAGGCATGGGAAATCAAGAGCTTCTTGAATATTTTAGCTCTGATGATGCAGTGAGGGCTCATCACTCTTATGGTCCTCACGGGCACTGCGGGATCAGTGTTCTGATGTTTGAAACTTCTACAGTGGGCGTCATACTTTGGTAGAGTTTGATGCATGATACACAGACACTTAGAGACAGAGATCTGTAAACGCGACATGCATTATCTCATTATGCCATTCAAATTGTGGGGTCCACTGTAGATAGAGGATATAATTTGAAAATCAGATTGGTTCAACAATCTTAAACTTGATTTGTGGAAACTTATTTGCTGAACTGTTGGATTTTTTATTTTTTATTTTTTCAATTTTAACCATCTGATACTTGTCCACAATTGGTTAGTTAGGTAATCAAATCAAGGTAATTTTTGGATTATGATGCATCTAAGTTGGTGCTGACAAGTTGGACATATTAATCTGAGTTACTTGTATGCCAATGCAATTAGAGGTCCTTCGTCTGCTGGCTCACCATGCCAATGCCAATATTTTCACTCTGTTTTTATAAGTATTGTTATTCCTTACTTTCAGTATTCCCATAAGATTGCTACAGACAGCGTCTACAAAATTTGTCATTTAAGTTTTAACTGAAAAGGCCAGCTAGATCAGATTGTCAACATATCTTAGATACCATGATACTCAATGAAAGAATGCTAAATCAATCCAGTGGGCTGAGGAATAAATGATATGTGGTCTCTTCTACAACACAACATGATACTCACCTGTACTCGAAACAGAAGCCACCGCTGAGAAGGTTGCCAATAAGAATTTTATTCATGGTAGCTGTCCAACCAAATGCAAACGCACTTGGTAGTACCTGAATATCCTTAAAAAATTTCTTCTAGTGGCAGTAACCTCTCTACAGTTCTTAGAGCCTTCCTCTTTTTTAATTTTAATTTTTATGCTACTGCAGGTGTTGTGAATATGCACTTCTGATCCTAGAGTATTGGGCTGATGTACCTGAAATTCAGCGATCATCCGATGTTTATGAAGATCTCATAAAATGCTATGTTGCAGATGCAATGAGCGAGGTATAACCTTGCCGTGTATTTCTTGCTCAGGATTTGCCATAAGAAAGAATGTGCATGCCTGAACTCTAGGGGTTGCAATTTTGCATATCTATTCATAAAACAAAAGTCATTTCTCTCTCTAAACTGCTCCTGGTAATGGGATTAGCACAATTTCAGGTTTTAATGCTCGGTGTTGGTTCTGACTTGGTAATTACTGGACCTGTTCTACTTGTGTGTGGAAATGATGTGAGAGTCAAATGGGTTTTGGATATCTTGGATTAGATGTTCTGCATTACAGGTTTCGAGGATGGACTCAGGCTGGTCAAGGTCAGAGGAGAAGCCATGTAGGTGGGCATCTAAACTGGTTCAATTGGTAGTTTCTCTTTCCATTCCTTAGGTAGATGATCAATAGTTTCTCTTTGCAAAACCTGGTATTGATAGATTCAAGACATTTTGCTAGTCAATGATACTTCTTCAATTTCTTCAGGAAGTTGCAGATGCTGCTAACAGTACTTGGTTGGTGTCATAGAACTAGATTCAGAAAAGGTCCAGCCGCTATGCGATGCAGCTAATGAAGAAGTAGATGAGAAAAATAAAGATCAAATTGCAAACTTCTTCTGTCCAGTAAGATTGTTATTGAGTATTTTCTTTTATCTAATTTAGGAAGCCTTTCTTTATTTCTCAATATTTGACATTAAATTCATTCCATAATGATAGGGTAACTATGTTGTTTCTGGAGGTGTGAAAGCAGTGGAAGCTAAGGCAAAGTCATTTAAGGCTCGAATGATGGTTAATTACTCTTAGATTATTAATTACCATTTTTCCATAATTTGATAAAAGCTTCATGCATTATGCTTTACAATGTTTTTGAAACTTAGCTTGTATTTCTCTTAGAAGACTAATGTTTGTGGTACAGAAATTGAAATTATGGAAAAGCTTGTATTTCCTATGTTCTTAATAAATTTATCATTTTAATAAATTCAAAAAGATATGTGGAGAAAGAACAAGGGATGCATCCAAAGTTCCAAACTTATGTAAAGAACAAGGGATGCATCCAAACCTATGTAACAAAGACATGGCACTTCTTTTGAAATTAAGCTATGTCAAGTGTTGACTCATGTCTGTCTCTCTGTCCAGCACTCCTGGATACAACTAAGAGATTTATTTTTAAGTTTAGTAATCTTATGTTTAATTTTTTAGTCTAATTAAAACAAGTTTTCTTGAAAATTTGTTTCCAAGAAAATAGATTTTCTTTGGAAAATGTTTCATTTTCAAAGAAAGTTTATTCTTTGTTGATTTCTTTTCTCCATTCCGCTCTCTCATTTCCATGTGATGTTCATTTATCAAAGGGATGGGCCATCATAGGTAAGCTGCACATGATAGGATGGTCCCAAACATCTAATTGAAATTCAGGTGGAATTTATGTCTTTGATGGGCTATAAACTTAAAGGGAATTGTAGTTCACTTGATGCCAATAATTGAATATCATTGTTTTATAATCTCACAGGAAAATCTAAATTTTCTGTACTTGTTGTTTTTGTTATCAGAGTGCATCTTCCTATGTGTTGTCATTACAATGCTACTTGTCCTTTGGGAACATGGTTCATGTGGATTGGTAAAAGTAGGACCTCATGAGTCAAGATTTTTCTTCCAGAAATTACTTCAAACTTCATTTAACTGATAGGGTAATTAGGTTCTCATTGTCCTTTTTTTAGTGTAAATCTCACTGAAAATTCTGTTCATTTGGTTGACTCTAACCTTTCCGTTTTAAGCATGTCAATACACGTTTAAAAAGAAATGCACTAACAGTCTACATTCAATGAAGAAAACGATTTGGTAGTTAGGATCTTCCAATTAGGGAGATTTTTTTTTTTCATGTTTCATCCATGATGGCGGGCATCAGATCAATGGCATGGATGAACAAATAATGAGTCCCAAATTTACAGATTAGGAACCAAACAGGAAGTTCCATGTTGGTGACAAACAGGGAACTCGGCATCTAAAATGATATTTAAAATCCTGCCAAAGTATAATTATATTAGTAAGGCCCTGTTCTAAGTTCTAACTAGCAAACCTTCATCTGCAACGTCAGATTACCGACATGAAAAAGTCCCTTTCTGAGCAGGTTCTTCTCTTCTACACTTACATAAGTAATAAGATTGGTACAACAATTTTTCTCATATTATGTAAAAAAAAAAAAAAGCCCACTTTGATTTTGAGGTGATTTTTGTCATATTGAGAGCCATTTATGTGAAGAATGCCATTTTAGGCTTCTCTAAGTTTAAAATTACTAAGGATTTCTTCTTCTTCTTCTTCTTCTTTTTTTTTTTTTCGGGTCACGGTTGCTGAAACTATTTTAGTATACATTTTTTTTTGCTTTCAATATGGATGATACAATTTATTGGAGATTATCATGGTGGGCCTATCATTTCTTCCCTGGAATGATCACATATTATGTGGAGTTCACATGATGTGTATGTGGAATCCAAATCTTGCATCTGTTGTGCCTCTTCAATTTCACTAAACATCTCAATCATCGTCCATTTCCAATACTCAGGTGCAATTTAGGTAGCAATGTACATTCTCAAGGAAGGTTGGAAAATAAAACAAAAATCTGGGTATGGTTACAGAGATTCTTAGATGAGCAATTCATTCAGTTGGAGGAGTTGCAGGACGACGTAAACCCAAATTTCATCGAGGAAGTTGTAACCTTGTTCTTCAAGGACTCTGCTAGACTAATCCTTAACATAGAGTCAACAATGTGAGTACATTAGCACTAATCTTACTATTACATTGTGGAAACCAAAACCAGATCAACGCATTTCCGTGCGTCGCCCATACGGGCACTTATGAAACTTGATTTCAACAAACCTAATAAAAGATGATAACATCAAATTACATTTCTATTTTTGTATGCAGGGAGAAGAGCCCACTTGATTTCAACAAGCTGAACACCTACATGCATCAATTCAAAGGTAGCAGTTCACAGCATGTTTGGCCGGACGGATCCCATGGGATTAGGAGGGATGGGATGGTAAAATCCCGGGATATGCCAAACGAGCCCAAACAGACCCGATGAACTTGTCTTGGGATATAGCAAACCCATGGATCTTAAACCAATCCACTGATATCACCATCATTACCTTAAAATTGATCCCATCCCTCCCAATCCCATTCAATCATGCTTGGGGCATGTTTGGTTGGACGGATTGGAAGGTAAAATTCCGGGATATGCCAGGCGTGCCAAACAAACTTGGTGAACTTGTCCCGGGATATAGCAATCCCATGGATCTTAAACCAATCCACTGACACCACCATCATTACCTTAAAATCCGTCCTATCCCTCCTAATACCTCTTAATCCGCTTGGCCAAACAGGCCTTCAAGGTATGATCATGATTGTTAAATGCTAGAATTTCTATCAGATGGGCCACATTGATTAAATATTTTGGCTAATAAATCAGGACATTTCATCCTCCGGTGGGCCATGATGTATGAAAGAATGAATGACTCAAACTAAATTTCCTAGCCATTCATTTGTTTCGTGGATTGTGGCCCTCTTGAAGCATTAAATGTCGTAATTTTTCGACGGAAGATCTAAATAATTTCTTTTTGTACCATGTTTGATGAGTTCAGATGATTAGAATAATCACATAAAAAGTCATTTAGGACATAGGAAATCTAAGGTCAGGCCCATATGCAATAGTCCATAGCAGTTAAGTACAACTTCTTTCATTAACTTGAAGATGAATTTGCTCAAATTGCTGTGCAACCAACAAAAGATGCTAATATCCAATCTCCTCTATCGAATTCGCTCGCTGCCACCACTAATAGACACCACTATCTTCTTACGTGAAGGCAATAATTTTTGAACGGAGGTCGTTGTCGGCTATATCTGCCAATTTCCGTTGACCATAGAAATAGAGGACTGCATGTTGAAACACACCACGATGTGGCTGGTGTGTTGGCATCACCTAGTTTTGTGGGTCCCATCATGAGTTATGAGTTATATCCAAACCATCCGTCCACTTAGTGAGCTCTTTGTAAGGCTTGAGCTGAAAAATAAAACAGATCAAAAAATCAAGTGGACCACACGTAGAAAGCACTGGAGGATTGAATGTCTACCATTGAAACCCTTTTAGGGGTAACAGAAGTTTTGGATGAACCTTATATTTGTTTTTTATTTTCGTCCAAGTCTGTGAGACCTTATGAACAAATTGGATGGAAGATAAATGTTATGGGTGGGCCAACAAATGTTTTAATGGTGAGAATCATTGTCCCCACTGCTATTTGTGGTGTGGTCCACTTTGAGGTTATTATATGACTCATTTTTGGACTCATGCTTTAAAATGCTCTCACCAAATGGATGAATGGTATGAATATAAATAAATACATTATTGTGGAGCCCATATAACTTTGATCTCCTTTGAATCATTGTACAACTGGGAGCCGGAGGAAAGTCACCGCTGTCTTGGCACGACACGTACCCACACCAGCTAGGTCGGTGGTGTGCATGAATGTACGACTTCAAAGAACTCGGCTGAAGTTTTCTAATCCATTCACCAATTTTAAATATTGGGACCCAAATGATGAGTGGATCAGATTTATTTTTGGAAAACATATAAAAGGTTGGACGAATCTTATAAATGGATTGGATGTCGCATGTGTGCCATTCTGTTGTCACTTAAAATAATAACAAAAGAACAAGTACATGGACGGGTTAGTGCGGCTTTACTACAGGCCAACTTGATGGGAAAAGGATCGGCTACTCCTAGTTGTCGGTGCTCTATGGACCCAACATGATGTATGTCTCATCCATGCCGTTCAACCATTTTTCTAGACAATTTTATTGTTGGAACCCAAAACTGAGGTAGATCAAAATCTCAAGTCGGCCACATAGTATTTATTGAACAATCACCATTAAAAACTTCTTGGGGCTACGAAAGTTTTGGATCAAGCTGATATTTGTTTTTTTTTTTTTTTTTTTCCTTCGTCCAGGTCTGTATGACCTAATCTATAAGTTGGATGGCAAATATACGTTACAGTAGGCCGTAGGAGGTTTTTAATGGTAGATGTTCAATCACTACTGTTTTCCCATGGTGTGGTCCACCTGAGATTTTAATCTACTTCGTTTATGGAATAAAATATTAAAATGATGTGTAAAAATGGACGAACGGTATGGATAAAGCACATAGATCTTGGTGGGTCCACATAGTACTGAGCACTATCCTGGCTAGTGGTTGCATTGCTAATTTTTATTTTTATTTTACACACGCACATACACCCTACCTACTCACGCCGTAGTGGGATTTCACCACCTATGATGCTCAACCTTTGACCGGGTGTTGAAACTCCAGGGAGTCTACCACCAGAGCAAGAGTAAGGATCCCACCTTGATGCATATATGCCATGTCTATGCCCATCCAAATCTCAAGTGACCCTGCCATAGAAAAAATGGGTGATTTACCATTAATAACTTCACCGTCTTCCTAAAGAAGTAATTACTCTGATCATGAGGCTCTCCGTGCCTCTAACATAACTCTATGTATCTCGAACCCACAAGGGATTAAAAGAAAAAAAAAATTAAATTCCAGTTATTCGAATAGAGTACTCAAACCAAGATGCAGTTTTGAACTTAGACTCCGGCTCTCCTGTTAGACTTCCTTTAATTATATATATATATATATATATATATATATATATATATATATATATATATATATATATATATATATATATATATATAGGGAAAAGGTACTATGCGCTGAGCATAAAGCGGTCGTCCGTGAGGTCGAGCTGTGACTTCATGATGTTTTCGAACATCAACATCGTCCACCAGATGCACCATTCCATAGTGGGCCTAGAAACAAAATCAGGTCAATCCGTGACTCAGGTGGGCCACACCATCTAAAACCATAAGTATATATGCCAAAAACATATAAAAGCACTGGTGGGACCCACCTGAGTTTTCCATGCACCTGAAACTTGGTCTGAACCCTCATTCAAGTGGGACACACATAATGGATGGGCTGGATTTGCAAACCACATCTCGGTGGGCCCTCAAAAATGGTTATGAATGTTTTAATGGTGCACGGCCCCTCTGCACTTCTGTATGTGGTGTGGCCCACTAAAGTCACGGATTGACTTGATTTTGGGCCGTCCAGGCCCACCATGGAATGGTGCATCTGGTGGATGGTGTTGATGTTCGAAAGGCATCACGGTGGGGCCCACACAGCTTGACCTCACGGACGACTGCTTTACGCTCGAGCGCATAGCATATATATATATATATATATATATATATATATATATATATATATATATATATATATATATATATATATATAATTTGACCTAACTATGTTATTCTCCTAACTTTTTGAAGCCATTTATATTGGACACAACTACAACTCAAAGGATGAAAAGTTATACTAGCATTAAAACTTACTATTTATAATAAAGTGAAACTAAATGGACTTTTGACTATTATGGAATCTTGCTAATCTGGCATAGGTAACATGGTGTAGCGGGGTTGGTTTGCTTAAAAAGTTCCTATTGTCCCAAAATCATATATAATATGTCGAAAAACTCATTCCAATTTGCAAGATACAACTAATTTAAGGTTATGATGATCTTCGATTGTTTCCAACTTCAATTGGGATCTCTCTGGTTCCATCTTTGCCAGGAAAGTGTCAACAACCCACTTTACATAACCTTACCAATAATTGGATGGAAAATAAATATCACCAAACATTACGGTGGGCCATAGGAAGTCTTTAATGGTGCGACGTTACATCACCACTTTTTCCTTTAGTATGTCCACCTAAGGGTTGGATATGCCTCATTTTTGGGCTCAAGCCCTAAAATAATGTGGGAAAAATGATGGCCAAGGTGGATATAGAATACATATATTAAGGTGGGCCCCATGGTAAGGCCACACTGTCTTAGGTGGATGCAAATTTCCTGCTAAAGCCTTTCAGGAAGTTGTTGCATTCGAACCTTGGTGGGACCCACTGTGATGTTTGTAAACAATCCATCCCTTGAATGGTGGATGTTCAATCCTCACTGTTCCTATTGTGCAGCCCATTTAAGTTTTGGATCTATCTCATTGTCGGACTCACATAGTAAAATGACTTGAAAAAAATGGATGGACGAGACATATTTCTCACAAACATCACAGATCCACTAAGAGCTTCTGTCACAAAAATTAATCAATGCACAACAGGAATTACACCACTGATAGTAATGTGCTATAAAAGCAGAAAATTACAAGAGATAGAGATTATCCGATCTTAACAAGCCTTGAAGCAACTCAAGCTATGCCCTTGAGACCCTAGAACGAATTAGAAAGCTCTGAGATACCCCAAGTCCCGATTACACCCATATATATAGCATATTCAAGAATCACAATAGAAATCGAAAAAAAAAAAATCTTGCTCGATGACGCCTTCAATCGCATTAAATGCCTTCAATGGCATCGAGAACACCAAAACATTTCAGCAAGAAAAGATAGATTTTTCAGATTTTTCCAATGGCATCGAGCACCTATTCAATGGCATCATAGTCTGTTAATGGTTGATTTACATATTTAAGATATTAACAACAAAAGATAATACTATGGTTTCGTGTTTCCTCCATTAGGATAATTGGCAGAGGAATGAAGGACCAATCAAAGACACATTATACAATTTGGCAAAACATAAATAGTCTAAGAGAAGGCCCACCTCACAGCATGTACAAATCCATGTTAAGCGGTCCTTGAATTATGGAAATCTTCTCTTGCCTTTTATGGTTGGCATTGTAATTCTGGCTTTATGAAGGAACTTTGGCATGTTGAACTAGTTAGTCTGATCAAAGATATGTTCATGAGAATATTGGGGAGCTTTCGATTGCGAGCTTAAAAAAAGGAAGCATTTTTCTGGGGACAACTGTGGGGTCCATGTGATCACTCGTCTAGAATCTCTAGATCTCCAACCGTGGGCCCACTCATACGGGCCCACTCGTACCCACGATGTGGAGCTAGCTTGACTCCATATTCAATAATTAAACTTGTTGTTGAGTTTTTTCAAAATAAGAAAAAAGATTTTTTGATTTATAAAAGAAAATTTGGGAAAAGGGTTGTGGCTTTTGGCGATTGTTGGTGACCATTCATTTGTGAATGGTAGTGCCTCTTGGTAAATGGAGTATCATTTGAATTCAAAATGTTGGTGAAAAGATACCATTAATGGTGGAGGGATGTCATTGTTGAAAAGACACCATGGAAGAAGATGTATTTTCATTTTTTTAAGGAAACAGTACCGTTTTGCATTGATGAGGGGGAAAATTACAGATATTCGAGCCACCCGCAAGGCATGAAAAGATCCCCGCGGACGCCTATCATATGGAGCTATACACTGTCCAATTCTCTAATTGAACCTAGACCCACCTTGTCTAGAAAGACCAGCCCTCTAATGTGAGAGGGGGAGTTGGTTCGTCTCGTAATACCGGCGGTTGCACTGGAGCTTACTTCCTTCTTAGGCCAGACCATCAGCTGGGCCATTACCTTCCCTGTAGATATGTTCGAATTAGAAAGAACATAGGTGGTTGAAGCCTAAGATCTGAGTGCTCCAATGCCTCCATTTCTAGCCTACATCGGATGTGAGGTTCAAAGCATCCACTACCAGCTTCAAATCCGACTCTACCACCACCTTCCGGTACCCCTGGTTGACATAGAGAAGTAACCCTTAACACACTGCTCTTAATTCGGTGTTGTTATTAGAGCCTAAACCATAGCCATTTGAGAAAGCAAATAGCATATTACCATCCGCCCCCCTGCAAATTCCACCTCTGCCCAATAATCTCGGGTTCCTCTTGGCCGACCCATCCACATTATGCTTTATCCAATCGCCTAAAGGTCTGGCCCAATAAACCACATCTATATGAGCCCATCTTTGGGTCATTTCGAAAACAACAATTCCAACAATCTCCTCTCCATCTTGTTCTTCATCTCTATTTTCGATTTTGGATGGTTTTTGAATAGTTATAGTTTTTCAGGTGCTAAACTGCAAATAGTTTTTCATGCAATAAATTGCAAAAAAATTTTAAGGGTAAGTTGTAACAGTATAGAAATGAGGGTTGTACACAATAAAAGTATGTTCGGGGTGTGGCTTTCCAATTTTGTAGGCTGAAGCTCACATTTCCCTGGTTTTGGAGAAGAGGCTTATTGTATCCTGGAGGCAGATTTGTTGTAGCCCTTTTGCAATTGGTTTAATCACCAGTAGGGTGCGAATATCGCCTTAAATATAGCGACATTGTAATGTGCCTTAAGCCTATCTTTAGGTGATTAATTTTCTATCTTTCCACCTCAACGCGAACACTTGTAATATTTGAATAAGTAATAACTACTTACAACTTGACAAAACATAAAAAAATAATGGGGAGTGATGACATCTGTTTTAACAAATGATAATTACCATTCATTCAAAGTTCTATGAGGCCCACCTGTGATGTTTATGTGGAATTCAAACCATGCACCTGAGGTGCCTCATGTTCACCCTAGTTTTCTCCACAACTCCGGCCCCCTCCCGCCGTCAGTGGTGATAACCAGGGTGATTTGCCCCATTAGACCGTCTCTTTAGAACTTGCAAATCAAAGACTTTCTACACAACTCCGGCCCCCTCCCGCCGTCAACGGTTTTAACCATTCTGTCCCAGCAGGACTTGGACTCTATCTTCCATAGGGGGCATTGCTTATCTGAAGGTCCTGATTTACCTTTCTGGCCGCGAACTCCTTCAGGTAACTTCACTGTTGCTTCGGCGTGGGATGTCAGCAAGATGCGCAGGCCCGTCACAACTTGGGGAGATAAAATCTGGAACGTCAACACCTCACCAAAGATTTCTCTACTGATTTGGAGGATTCTCAAAGGGGCCCTACCGGTTGATGCCAAGGTTCAACCCCGCGGCATCCACCTCGCGTCCCGCTGCTGCTGCTGCTCAGATGATAGCTCTCAGAGGCTGACACCTTTGGTTGAGACTGCCACTCACCTATTCTTACAGAGCATGCATGCGAGAGAGGTCTGGTCCCATTTCTTCAACATTTTCGACGTCCAGATGGCCCCTCTCCCCTCTGTTGAAGGATGGCTGACCCATTGGTGGAGGTCTCGTTCAGCAAACGGGCCATCGACGCCTTTCAAGAAGGTTCTTCCCTCTGTTATTCTTTGGGAGCTCTGGAAAAGCAGGAATGTGGCTCGCTACGATGGGGTGTGAATGAAGGTGGGGGTGCTCATTTCCCGAATCAGCGGCTGGGTTCGTCTCTTCGTCGACAGATGCGGCATCCCCCATTCTCAGCCGAGTGCGTCTAGCAGAGCTTTATCTGCCATGGGTATTTCTGTCCTTCCTCAATCTAAAAGTCCATCTCAGTTGGTGATTTGGAGGAAACCGCCACCAGGCTAGTTTAAGTTGAATGTAGATGGCTCATCCAGGGGTAACCCAGGCGCGATAGGGGGAGGGGGTGTTTGTAGAGGGGAGAAAAGCATTTTCTGCTTCGGTTTTTACACAGGCTATGGTGTCACATCCAACACCAGAGCAGAATTGAGGGCCATTCATGATGGCCTCCAACATTGTCTCCAGCTGGGATACTACAAAATTTTAGTGGAGTCTGACTCTCAGCTGGTGGTTCATTTCCTCTCTGGTCGATCCATCCCGCGTTGGAAATGGAAGTGTTGGATTGACAGAATCAAGAACCTCAGCATAAACATCAATGTCCATTTTGTCCATATCCTTAGAGAAGGTAACGGGCTGGCGGATGCATTGGCTCGTATGGGGAGCGAACTTCAAAGGTTGGCTTCATTCTTGGGCCATGCTGATCTCCCGCCAGTCCCTAGAGGCCTCCTCTTCCTTGACAGGATGAGTTTTGGCAATGTTAGAAGGGGGAAATAGCTATCTCTTCCCCTCCCTCTCCTGGTCAGCTGGCCATGTCCTGGTTTTTCCTTTTGCTCCTTTACGATATAGGCTTTCCTTCCCTTTTTGTCTGGGAAAGCCCGAAGTTAGGGTGATAGGATTCACCCTTTGTAAATCCTCTTTTATGGAATGAAAATATCCTTTAAAAAAAAATGTTCGCCCTAGTTTTTTTTTTTTTTTTTTTTATCTATGAATATCATATATAAGCCACAATATACAATTCTAGGCTATTCTAGCGAGAAACAGGGGCCAAAGGCCTGTCCTACCTATCATATCCTATACAGAGGATGATCTACGACACTCCCTAATGGAGCCAAGACCAGCTTTATCTAACAAGAAACGGCCTTTTACCAGCCGAAAAAGGGAGGAAACCTCACTGAAGGATTTGTCAAATTGTCCCTTGCTGCCCTCTCCAGCCAAACCATCTGCTGACCCATTTGCTTCTCTAGGAATAAGGGAGATCCAAAAGGAGCCCTTGAGACTAAGCTTCTTAATTATAGATAGCCAATATGACCATTTCCAGGCGCAGGCGGACTTCCCCTTAATGTTATTCACCACCCATTTTGAGTCAAATTCAATGAGCACTCTCTCTAAACCAAGAGCCACACAGAACTTCATTCCGTCATGAACAACCTGCAGTTCAGCCCAATTATTGGATGAGTTCCCATACCCGCTAAAGAAAGAAAAAATCAACTTACCGAGGTGGTCCCTGCATATACCCCCACCTCCTGCTGGCCCTAGATTTGAAAGAGTGGAGCCATCAACATTCAACTTAAACCAACCCTCCCTCAGCCTAATCCATTTAACTATAATGAAGTCATGGGAGGGGTGAAATGGACGGATTTGCTGATAGCCAGCAGATTCTGGAGAAAACGACACCTGAGAGGGGTTCCTCTGAATTTGAGAGAAGTAGGAATTCATCCACCATTTAGCTTTGACGAAAACCCCTTAAATAATAAAACCGCGGCCAACGAACCTTGCATCATTCCTGGCCCTCCAAATTTGCCACAACAAAAACGCTGGGGCTAACTAGAGAACAACAGGGATTCTTCTAAAAGGAAGAGACCGTTGCCACCACCAGTGGAGCCGACCCTGGATCGAAATGTGCCGAGATAGGGACACTTCGAAAAAACTAGCAAGCATATTCCACATCTTGTCAGCCAGGAATCCAGATAGAAATAGGTGAGGCAAAGATTCCCTTACTGGTCTGGAAGTCGGGTTAGCCCCACAACAATCACATTTAGAGGCCATGCAAATCCCCTTCTTCTGAATGCTATCATCGACTGGCAACGCTTCCTACAGTTAACTCCACACAAACAAAGAAATTTTTTGAGGAATCTTAGGGTGCCACACCCTCTTCACCCAGAGCATTTTCCAACCACTATCTCTTCCCACTTCCCAAGCCGTTTTGACAGAGAATTTGCCTAAGCGATCAAAAGCCAAATGTAGGAGTCTTCAGAATCCAAGTTGTAGATTCCTCTGAGCTGAATATGATCCTTGATCCAACCAGGAAGAGTAAAAGGGATTTTCGACTTGAGACTATCTTCCCCAATGAAATCTGCAATGTGTAGTCCCATCATATTCAACGGGATATCTAGAGAAAGCAAAGAGATGAGGGGGCCCATCCTAGACCAGTTACTCTCCCACATGTTGCAAGAACCTTGACCCACTTCCCATTGAACATTTCTGTCCAGAATGGAGAAGAGAGCCACCAAAACCTTCCAGATAGGCGAAGCATCCAAGGGAAGGCCTGTCGGAGCTCGCTTCAACTCCACTCTATAGGTATTTTGATCACATAAATTCCGCCCACAGGCTGCTATCCTTCCTGAACCTGATCCCCCATGCCATTTTCATGTGAAGAGCTTTGATAAGCTCCTTCAATTTCCTAATGCCCAAGCCTCCCTCCTCCTTAGGCAAGGAAATGACACTCTATTTCTTCCAATGAAGTTTCCTTTTGCCTTCCTGGCAGCCCAAAAAGAAGCTTGTAAAAAGCCTTTCCATAGGTTTCAGGACTTTCATGGGAACCACCGTGGCAGCCAATGTGTGGACCGGGATCCCACTAACGATGAAGGTGATCAACGCTAATCTACCTGCTTGGGAGAGAATTCTGGTGTTCCACCCTTGTATCTTGTCTGCCATCTTGCCAATTAACGGATTAAACATAATACATTTGATCCTACCTTTCATTATCGGGACCCCTAAGTAAGAGAAACCCCCAGCAGATTTATCGAAGCCAAGGGATCTTTCGATGCTCTTGATTTTGGCAACGGACAACTTAGGAGAATAGAAGAACGAACTCTTCCTGAGGTTAACCTTTTGACCTGAAATGGACTGGTACTTAAGGAGGAATGATTTCGTCGTTTCAATGGATTTTCGGGACCCATTAAGGAACAAGACAGTATCGTCTGCATAAAGCAGATGGAAGATCTATTTACAACCTTGCTTTAACTTGAACGACTGACATAACCCACGTGAAAGCAGTCTAGAGAGCCCTGGGCTGAAAGCTTCTACCTCGAGAATGAAAAGGCTAGGAGAATGAGGATCGCCTTTTCTCAGCCCTCTGGTGGACTTGAAGAAACCACAACTTTCATCATTCATGTTCACCCTAGTTGCCAAGAGTCATCCAAATCCAATACCCATGTTGGACATCCCATTTCTAGATAGAGTGGGGCTTGGCAATTTGAGGAAGGGTTGAGTTTTTCTTGTTTTTTTCCCCAAGGGTGTAGCTATTCATTTATTCCTCACGATAGGTGGTCCTTTTCCCCTTTTTGAGGTTAGGTCTGTCCGAATATCCCTGTGTAAATTTTTCCCTTCTATGAATATATCAAATTTTTAATTTTAAAAAAAAAAAAAAAAAAAATAATAAAAAAAATATTGTTGAACATCCCATGTTGAGCAATGTAGTACAATCTGGCCTCAAACATATTTATTTATTCAGGGAGGCCGCTACCTGAGCTTTGGAATGGCTTGTGTTTTGCGGGCCCCTTCATCTTAGTGGGGCACCCTTGATAACTGGTTTAGATGGTATATAAAGAATATTCTATGCCCCACATTCCATCTAAAAGCGTCTCTATAATCCACCCATGTTACGGATTAGGCAGAATTTGGTTTTTTTTTTTTTTTTTTTTTTTTTTTTGGAGGAAAAGAGCGGAACACTCAGAAATACATAGATATGGGAAAACCCAAAGCCCAAAATAATCATCTTGGGCTCTCCTATGATATAGCCTAGGCCCGCATAGAGTCCCTTTACAAAAGGCCCCTCCTCAGATTACCTAAGCTCACATGGTCAAGGAAAAGGGTGCCTTTAATAGCCTGCGGGAGGTTGCCCACCTCCAAGAATTCTCTACTGCATTGAGACCCACTCTCCAATCTAGCAAGTGCGTCTGCCACACCATTATTTATCAACACACATAAGCTAGCCAAGCCTAGTGAGAGAACCCAACATGATTCGTGCATGGGTACAAGTAAAATAGTACAACATAAATACAATATAACCACTGCAGTATAGAAATGTAGAAATGTAGATGAATGCGAGAGGATGTCGTGCGGATGCAATTTGCAAATGATGTAAATAATGCATTAAGTGGGAAAACCATATACTAGCTTGGGTTGGATATCCATCAAGCAGACTTCTACCATAATGGGTAGGCATGGGCAATTCTCACATCTGCCCCTTGGGCAGGCTTCTACATATCCTAGGCATCTAAGGATGGTCTCTTAAGAACTCGGTACAAAGTGTGCATGCAATTCATCTAGAGCTGGCATCTAAGAATTAACACAAAGTGTGCTATGTAATTGATGAATGTCCAATCATTGATACATCAACATAGGCAATTTTTATCACATACATCTCTTGATATTAGAGGCAATACTAATTTGGTGCATTCAACGATATAATAAATCAATACAAGCAATTCACAATGGCAACTCAGATCAACATTCATCAATCACTAAATCAATTAATTCGACATTAGTACATCAAACAAACCAATCACATCCAATCTATTTTAATCATAACGCAGATGAATCAATCACTCATATGTAATTTGGTGACGTTGAATTCGAGATGTTATCTAATTTAATCAACTTATGAAATTCCTAATTACATGACATAATCAAATTATACTTCCATCTAAATAAATTCACGTAATTGGCTCGCCTTTGAATTGAGTACACATGGAGGATTTAAACATCTGATTTTGAATTTCTTGAGATTACATCCCTTAACATAGGGTTAGGGAATCATTATTCCTCAGTGTGGGGGCCATTTAAATAAATCAAAGTGGTCTAAGTATTCCAACGTCATTAGAATGATATGTTTGATGCATTGTATTTCATCTTTTAACAAATTAAAAAAATATCAAAATTCTCATCTTTTAACAAATTAAAAAATATCATATTTCAGATTTGAAATCAATTTTCAGAAATTCCCCACAACCAAGAGTAGCAATGGTAAGAATCAATCCTATAACCTCTTCCAAGTCTAAGAGTGTCTTTATTGAATGGTTAAGTGATTTTCTTTGCTTATTAACACAAAAAGTAAATTTTTAACCATTTTTAATTTATGTTCTATGTGTTACCGTAAAATCAGGAAAGTTAACATCATTGAATGCCCACTATTAAAAAATTCCTAGGGCCCACCATAATGTTTATTTTTCCATCCAGCTTGTTGAAAAGGTTGCACAAGTCTAGACAAAGGGAAAATAAAAATATCAGCTTGATCCAGAACTTTCGTGCCCACAATAAGTTTTTAATGATCAAGAGATTTGAATCCGCTTCATTTTTGGGACCATGCCCTAAAATTAACTAGAAGAATTGATGGACTGAGTGGATATAAAACACACATATCAAGTTGGGCCCCACGGTCAGCGATTCACCCACTAAGCTATTACCCGGACTCCCCTAATCTCATATGAACCAATGGCAGCAATGTAAAATTGCACCTAAAACCAAGTTACTTGTCAGGTCTCTCTGTATTTCTTAATCAGTCTGATTTTCGTACATTCCCTTCAACTCAATGAGTTACTGCAGCTTAATGATTGGCATGCCATCCCCATCGTTCACTTGGTTTGGATCACATGAGTTATGTATCTGGGAGATCCTAGAATCAAAGATTGCAATCAATGGATGGAGTAGATTACACGTATAAAACATGTGGCCCCAGAAGAACTTGTATGTATTCCCTGTTTCCCTATAAAATAGGGACTTCAGTCACTTCAATCCAACTCCCGTGGAATTCTCAACGCACGACAGAGATTTCCTCGAAGGAGGAAAGGGAATAAAAAATAATAATAATAATAATAAATGATAGAGAGAGATTTCCTCATAATATAGGTATCTCATTGATGGCTCCGGCCCCTAGAAGGAGGCTTTCTTCGCCCTCCACCTAAGCTGCGCAGGAAAGTCCCAAAGCCAATCATAGGGAACATTAAAGCTTTATAGGGTCTTTCTGTCCAGGTGCGGTTGGCCCGCATCTTCACAAACATGTCTTTTTACAAGGCCTCTCTCTGAGACCGTGCCCGGATCATTTCACGTTTCATGTGGGTGAACTTACCTGAGAAAGAATTTCGGTACATTAGGACCGTTATAGTTACGGCTGCTATTCACTGAGATTTCAGTTGGATGTCTCATTAAACATGAGCTTGTAAAACTAATGGATGAAATAGATTTTACATGAAAGTTGCCGTAAGCCTCACATGGCTTGGTGTTGCAGGAAACTCACATCAAGTAACTTATAAGGAGATGGAAAACAAGCAAGGATTTCTGAATTAGAAAAAGAAGAAAAGGAAGAACTAAAGATCTCTCCATTACAAGGAGAGAGAAAAATAAGAGAAGAAAAAGTATGCATTACTCAAGTTATCCCCATCCACAAATTCCAGCTCCATCTCTAGAAAAAGAAATACTCCCATGATGCTTCAGGAGCTTGCAAGTATCAGACGACAATGAACTACAACCAATACAAGCAACAACATTTTTAAAACTGAAAATAAGGAATGCCAAAGTGACAATGTCACTTATTGAGTTCTAAAATAGTAACTGGAGAGCTAGAATGAGAGTCAAAGAGATATGACGCTTGCTCTTGATGTCCGTCACCAACCACCTTCTTTGTTTGCAGGTCCTGCCAAAAAATACAATCATATAAGAGAGTTTCAATGGAATGCATCCAATCCCTTGTTGGACGCAATCCTCTTCCAATGAATGTATGCTTGAAAGTAATCATGAACCAAAACATAAATGCATGAACTTAGAGGAACAAGGTGTAGCCCACCAACGCTTTGGGCTGCACACATTTCTGGGCACATGAGAAGGTGCAACTGTTAAAGAAGTGGATCTTGTCCGAACAATTTGGTGGGCTCTTATAGAATTTTTGTGTTAAACTCTGTGGGTTCCACGGTGATTTATGTATTTTATCCAGTACTCCATCCATCCATTTTACTAGATAATTTGAGGTCTCAAGCCTAAAAATGAAGTACATCCAAAGCTCAAGTGGACCACACTATAGGAAACAATGTGAATTATATGTTAAACGTTGAAAATTTCTTCAGGGCCATTGAAGTTTTGGATCAAGCTTGTATTTGTGTTTTCCCTTCTCATCTATGTCTGTGTGATCTTGTCAAGAGGTTGGATGAAAAATAAACATCACTGTGGGCCCTAGAAAGTTTTCAATGGTGGAAATCATTATTCCGATTGTTTCCTATGATATGGTCCACTTGATCTTTGGGTATGTTTAAATTTTGGGCTCAACCCCTAAAATAAGTTGGTGGACCAAAACCGAAGCTTAAATTGACCGCAACGGAGGAAATAGTGGAGATTGAAAGCCAACCGTTGAGACCTTCCTAGGGTCCACGTAATGTTTATTTACCATCTAATGTCACATAGACCTGATGGAAAAAGACAAATATCAGATTGATCCAAAACTTTTTTGTGGCATGCAAGAAGTATTCAAGTATTTTAATGGTGAGCATTCAATTAATCACCACTGTTTACTGTGTGTGGTCCACTACAACTCTCGATATACTTCATTTTTGGGCTCATGCCTTAAAATGAGCTGTCAAAAGGGATGGACGCTGTGGATAGAACACATACATCAAGGTGGACCCCACAGAGCCCAACACCACCCAATCCGATTCCATGTTAAATGTGCATACCATCTGACCTGTGCATCAAGTAAAAGAAACCCATGGTGATGGGATGCCCCAGAATCATGCCTATCTAATTAAAACGGATGAATAGCTTAGATATAAGGCACATAGAAAGCTTACTCCATATAATTTTAGAGGAGCCGATCCTCCTTGAAACAACTGTAAAAATGCCGTTTAAAAAAGAAAAGAAAAAGAAAATACAAGTAGTTATAAAAAATAATAATAATAATAATAATAAAAAAGCAACAGGGAGAACAAAAATATAAAGTGTCAATAGGAAAAAGGGAAATATAAAGCATTTACCTGACAACTGCACTTCAGAATCATGACAACTCCCAATGATATTTGTCTGAGTGTCTGTATATTGTATGAATAGGTGCAATCCACTAACTCTTCAACTCTGTCCTTTCTGAGCCCATTCAAGAAAGCCTCCGACGTATCATACAGGTCAAGTATTTTGAGGTTAGTGACGTGTTCCACAACAGCGCCTCCACTAATTCTTCGCAACGTCTAATATCTAGCTCTTCAAGGCTAGACATTGCTCCCTTCTCCACCCTCATATTCTTCAACCCGCTCAACTCAAAGAGCCATAATTTCTTGAGTCTTGGATATCCTCTACCCTCGCAACATAACTCTTCTCCATCATAAGCTCGATCTAGTTCGAGTTCCACCAAATTGGGCAGTGATTGAAGGGCTTTGAGTGGATCATCCCTCAATCTTGAGCATCTCAGACAAACGGCGACCAGATTATGAAGCGAGGCAATCCATTCAGGTAACTTCTCCAAACGCCCTATCAAATTTAGACATCGAAGAGGTAGCGCGGAGAATGCGATAAAGAATGCAGGTCGAGAACCTCCTCCTCGGCCATTGATATCACAGAAAAGGAGTGAAGGTGAATCATCTTCTCAATGGAAGTGCATAAATCATTCCCATCTTCCACTCTCAGCTTGATAATGCCTAACCTCCTCAGTTGGGTGAGATTCCCCAGCTCTCTAATGATGCCGCTCTCTGCCTCTATATGTGCCAACTTCTGTAGGGATCTCATGCTCCCGATTCCAGCAGGCACCTTAATTCCATCTACACAATCAAATGGTATATAATACCCGTCTCCAGTACTATAGCGGTCAACCAGAAGATGGCATAGGCACTTGAGCTTGAGAATCTCAGCCGGCAATTCACATACGAAAGTGCCCTTAAGATTCAATGTTTCTAAGTACTTTAGCTTCCCCAACGAACTAGGAAGCTTCTTGATCTTTGTATTCTCCAGGCTTAAGTATCTCAAATGCAACAAGCTTGTTAGATCATCAGGAAAGATTTCCATGGACGTGCTTTCAAGATCCACCACCCTCAACAACCTTAAGCTGGAAAATGAAGTGATTGCAGGGGCATTAGATAGTCCTTCCGTACCAAAAATGGACAACGAGCGAAGGCAGGAGAAGGCATCAAATTTTGGAAAATTCTCATCTTTATAAATGGACAGACGCAGGATTCTGTTACAAGGCATTGTGTTCTCATCAACAGAAGATGCAAAGAAATGCCCCTCCCTGAATTTTGGAATAATTATCTCTCGCACAAGATCATGAATGCGACAAGTGACCACATTCCCGTATAATTTCCATTCCGCCACGTGAACCCGATTTCTAGCGATGAGCTCATTGAGGTAACCTTCAGCAACCTCTTCCTTTGTCCTGCCTACATTTCTTTCTACAAACCCCTCGGCTATCCATAGGCGAGTTAGTTTCATACGCTTAATCCGATAGTCCTCGGGGAAAATACTCAAATACAAGAAGCATGATTTCAGGTAGTAAGGCAAGTCATTGAAACTGAGCAATAATATTTTCATCATTCTTCTAAGATTGTCATCGCTTTCAAACTCTGATCCAAGGCTACGGTGAATCATCTCCCACTCGTCATTCGTCTTGCTGGATAGAAGACTACCTAATTGAGTTGCAAGGAGTCAATTGATAAAGGTAATTTGCGCCACAGGCAGAGTTCTTCTCCCTCACGTTAAGGCCACTTCCCAATGGCAGATTGGTAAAGGTAATTTGCGCCTTTGGCAAGACAACTGGACCGGGCTGGGCCCCTTGCAAGACAGGTTGGCGACTACTATTCCTCTCTCTCTACTTTTGTTTAAAGTCAAGGACTTTCTAGGAAGGATGGGTCCTCTTCCTCCTTCTGCCGTTTTCTCTGTGCTTTCTCAAGAGCAAATAAACACTATTTTCCATTGGGGCTTCTGTGTGTCAGATGGTGCTAATATTCCCTTCTGGCCACATACTCCTTCTAGAGAGTTTTCTATGGCTTCGGCATGGGAAATCTGTTGAGCGCGCTGTCCACGGACTGTTTGGGGCGGGAAAATCTGGAATGCATTGATTCCCCCAAAACTGTCAACGTTTGTATGGAGGATCCTCAAAGGGGCAGTTGCGGTAGATTCTGTTGTTCAATCCCAAGGGGTGCAGATGGCCTCGAGATGCAACTGTTGTGAGCAGCCCAATAGGCAGAGGCCCTCAGTGGAATCTGCAGATCATATCTTCTTCCACAGTGTCAGGGCGAGATTGGTCTAGGCCCACTTTGCCAGGATTTATGGAGTGCACATGGTACGCAGTCTTACGGTAGGTGAATGGCTCTCCCATTGGTGGGGCTCTCGTTCAACTTTCGGATCTTCGCCTCCGTTCAAAAACCAGGTGCCGTGTTTTATATTGTGGGAGCTATGGAAGTGTAGGAATACTGCTAGGTTTGACGGGATCTTGGTGCGTGACAAGATTTTGATTTCCCGAATCACCGGATGGTTGAGAAGAATCGCTAATAGTCGAGCCTCTCCGGCTATTCACGCCACTAGCCAAAGCAGGGTTCTGTCTTCTTTGGGGATCAATCTTCAGCCCCAGCAAGATGTATCCCACATGGTGCGTTGGTCGAAACCGCCAAGTGTGTGGGTCAAACTCAATGTTGACGGGTTGTCTCGGGGTAACCCGGGACTGGCAGGAGGAGGGGGAGTGTGCAGGACTATGGATGGTCATCTTCTTTTTGGTTTTTATGCTGGATATGGACGTGCTTCTAATACCAGGGCTGAAATTCGAGCGACCCATGATGGACCCATACATTGCATCAATCACGGCCTGAAAAACATCATTCTTGAATTCGACTCGTATATGGTGGTCAGATTTCTGTTGGGTAGCTCTTGCCTGGGCTGGAAGTGGAAGTGTTGGCTGGACAGAATTCGGATTCTCTGTTCCTACGGTAATGTTCAGTTTCATCATATTTGCAGGGAAGGGAATGGGCCGGCGGATGGCATGGCCAATTTAGGTTGTGGGAAACAAGCATCTGCCCTTTTTCATAGCATTGTTGCTCTCCCTTAGGTGGTGAGAGGCCTCTTCTTCCTCGATAAAGTCGGCTTGGGGACTGTCAGAAAGAGGTTCAATCGCTAGTGGCGGAGGATTACGATGCGGTTTCGACTTGGACCCAAGTTTTCTCTTGGAAAAAAAAAAACAAGGATGGGGCGTCTTTGTAAATCATATGATAGGAGGCATCAGGCTTCTTTTCTGCTCTGATGGCAGCCCGAAGTGTCTTTTGTACAGTGTCCTTATAATGGAATGAAGGCTCTGTTTTTTTTTTTTTTTTTTAAAAAAAAAATTGACTCCTTGGCACATCGATGCCCACAAGATCAGCTTCCTCAATGAAAAGAGCTTTCAGTCGAGGATCATACCATTGATCACTCATTTTTTTGGAGCTTGAAGTTTGCTCTATACTATCCAGAGAGTAAGCATCTTTTCTTTCTTTAATCTTACTGACTTGGGTTTTGATATCTCGTATCGATGATGCAGTCTTATGGCGCACCATAAATGCTTGATGAGTATATGAAGAAACTTGATCCATCCCCAAGCACCCTGCTGCTGTTGTGCTTGGCTGAGCATAAACTCGTCGAGAACATCCTCAACGTCATAAGCCACTTCTCTTATTTGTTTCACCCATGTCTTGAGGCCTTCATCGGTATCTTGTCTTGCATTGGCATCCCTTAAGACGGATTTGATGCGCTTTCAAACTCATTTATGAGTTCACGGACTTCTCCGCGGACCCCCTTTAACGACTGCACTTCATTCACTAGCAAAGGCCCAAAGTATTGTATTAAGAAGTTCACAGCACTCTCTGCCATTTCTTTTTCTTCTCTCTGTTACTTGACGTTTCCTTAGCTTTCAAAGTCCATCACACCTATTTGACAAGGAAAATGAAACTATCTTCAATTATTTAACAGAATGGCATCCTCCTCTTAATCTCTTCCTTTTCTTTTATTAATATTTAACACTGGCTCATGAATCGTATAGAAAACCTAATGGATGGTTACAATTGATGAATATCTGACCAAACTATTATCCTGCTTTTCACTATACATTGTCATACGTTGAAATTGTCAAATGAATCGAGATCCTCTGCTTGCCACAAACAGGATATCCGATTGAGCCACACCATCGCACAAATTTTTTAAAATGTTAATCCGTATCTCACATCATCACATACTGCATTTAATGCAGCAGTGCTGATAATGTCAATGATGACGTGGACCAATCAGAATGCAGGAAGTCAAAAATTTATGGTCCATGACAAGCATAGAACCTGATTGTTATCAAATAGGTATTAAATAATCAATGTGCTGAAGGCATAGGAAATTCCTATGTGGCTGCTTCTGATTGGTCCACGTCATTCTCAAGAAATTCGGTTGCTTGAGTAGATCGAAGGCTCAAGTGGGCCACAGTACAGTGAACAATGAGAATTAGATGCCTACTGTTGAAAACTTCTTGAGCAATGTAAGCTTTGATCAAGCCGATATTTGTGTTTCACAGTCTTTGTAGCCTTAGGAAGATTTTAGATGGCAAATAAATCTCATGGATTTGATATTCTACCGCTACAATGGTGTAACAAAAAGTATGAGCAATTCATTCCCAAGACTTCATAGCACAATGGTGTAGCAGAAATGATGAATCTCACTATTGTAGATAGAATTAGGTGTATGTTTTCACATATCAAATTATCAAAATCATTTTGAAGAGAGGCTGTGTGCACCGCTTGCTACTTAATTAATCTATCTCCTTCAGCTCCTCTAAATGGAGATGTTGTAGAAAGCATATAGACCATAAAATATGTTTCCTATGAACACCTAGAGGTGTTTAGTTGCAAATCTTTTGTGCATGTTCTCAAATATGAGTGGTCCAAACTTAATGACAAAGCAAAGCAGTGTATCTTCTTGAGATATACATATGAAAATTTTGGCTAAAGGTTATGGGATCCAATTGACAATAATGATTAGAAGCAGGGACACGGTTGTAACGTTCCGTAAAATTTTGCATGGAAACCCTTAATGTACACAAGTGGAGCTGTCAGATGGTTGTACTAGTCCAACTTAGTTCCCTAATTATGGTAAAATTGATGGATTTAAGGAAATTGGAGTCGAATGACTGTTCCCGCACATCACAAATAGGTGGGCGTGTGATTTTAGACAATTCCACAGCTTGTTGACACCCATGAGAAGTCTCGAGAGTTAACATACCCCATAAATACCCAAGTTAACCAAATTAGGACTACACTGCACGTCTTAGTCTATTGGTCTCAAAATTATAGAATAATGTCTGTCTTACCAGACTTGATATCCATCACGGATATGGAGCGAAGGTGACACCTCAGATCGCTCAACTTCAGCCCACAAGTCAAGCGCATGAGTTATACGAGTACCTTAGTTAATTGCCTAGACTTAAGTGAAATGATCACCTGACCCATTTTATCGAAGTTATGACCTTCGGACCAACAGATCATGGCCAAACTCAGAGTGCCAACTTAAGATATTAATTCCCCTACGCATATCATTGGCCCCGATCCATCAATGGTGACCGTCAAATTGAGTTTGGGACCTTATCCATTAATCTGTACATTCGATCGTCGGATGACTATATCCAAACATAGATCCCCTAACGAGGAACCTGTCCCTTAACTTGTATTGACTCGTGCACTTTGCTATAGGCTCTCGTGGTTGTAAACCCACCCCGTAGGGTAAGTAAAATAAAGACTTAGCCTTTGGAGACATTTGTGCACATTCTAGCTTTATAAATACCTTTTTTACTCACACCCCCTCTTCCCATACTAATTTTCATAGAGTTGTGTGAGAGAGGGAGACTGGTTGTGAAGGTTGCCTCTTTCCCTTCCGATTGGCAATCTGGCTGCGACCAAATCCTTTGTTGGATCTCCCTTTGCAAGCATTGAAGGTAAACTTCGAACCTAAATCCCCAAATCATGATGTTAGGGTTGAGTTTCTCTAAACATTACTATGGTTATTCAAATCATTCAGGTTTATGTGAATCTTTTCAAAACCCTAACCCTATGAACAAATCTGAGTCATGCTACCTAAAGCAAGGTGTAGATTATTCTCCTACGTTTCCGTTTATCAACCCTTGAGGGTGATAGATTATGATCCATTTTGATTTAGTAAAAATCCTTAAGTCAAGTATTCCCTAAATGATATGCTAAAAAAATCCATGTTTGTGTTGTTATTGGTAGCTCACATGTTTGATGAAATGCATGTAAATTTTAATGCTTACTTTGTTGGTGGTTAATTAGGGTTTGTAAATGGCAATAGTAGATTTTAAAGGGTTTTTTTATGCCTTTACAACTTTGGGCATGTTTATTTATTTATTTATTATTATTATTATTTTGCGTATTGAATGTGGACACATGTAAATTCCGACCTACACTTGCCTTGAGATACATTTATTATTTGAGCTAAGTTTGAAACCCTATTGATGTCAAATAAATACTATATTACTGATTTCGTTATATTCTATGAATTAAGCTATGATAAGAAGAAGTCAAACCTTGCCTAACCTTGAAAACAGGGGATGACCGACTAATCTGGCCACCCCGATTCATGTGGCTGACTAAGGAGGAACTTGGGCGATCGACAGTAGTTGGAGCTACATGGCTTGCTTGCATCTAATGCCGGTCTGTCCAGGGTTCCCCTTAGACAATCAGATTAGTCCCTTGCACGGCCTGGTTGCATGTATGACAAACGTTTGAGACACATCGTGGAATACATGATGCGGACATCAGTAGTGCACCCTTTAGAGTGTATCAGAGGAGGAGGCGTCATTGACAGAGTACCGGAATAGAAGACTTGATGTGGATGGACATTGGGTCCATCAGACCCATTTTCTGACGTGCTACGAGTGTAGGAGCGGCATGACCGCACTCTGACTATAGATCCATGGGTGGGATTTCACACCCTATCACATGTGTATTTTAGTTTTAGGCATTTTTTTTCTTATTTTATGAGCTTTATTGCACTTTCTTTATTTTTCATCTTTATTTTTGTTATTATTCTTGTTTTCAAGGGCTTTTGTGCACTTTTACTTTTTCCATAACTTATATATATGTTGTGAGAAACCCTATTTTGATTTTTATTAAATGAATAGAAATTCATCTCTTTTCTTCCACTTTATTCAAGAGATTAGGGTTTCAGGATTGTCCTTTACGTGTTGAGGATTCTACTTCGATTTTAGGTTTCCTTCTTTTTAGATCTTCAAGGTGCAAGAAAAGGTAAGAATCATCCTCCTTTTCTATTGAAGACTAAAGGACCCGTACTTTCTTCATCTTGAACCCTTCATTCTTCACCCATTTTGTTCCTCTCTAGATACCTCATTTCTTATTTGAATAGAAAATAGGGATGATTAGTCAATAGAATCAGATCTAAACTTGACCGTGGACTTAGTTATGCTAGAACTGGGATATCCTCATATCCCTAAGTCCTCCCTTTTTACTGTTTACACGATCTTATGCAAAGGGGCATAATCTTGAAGGAATGACCTCATCTTTATTTTGAAATTTACTTAGTTCCTTTGATTGGAAACGGTTAGTTAATTGGAGTATTTATTTGAACATTCTTTAACCTGATTATACATACATCTAGGATTAGGTCATCACATGTCCCTACATCAAATTTGGTATCAGAGCTCCATTTTAGCGTAGGTCAATTTAACTTCAATCCGTCTTTGTGGTGAAAATTTTCTACAGAAACCCTTTACCCAAAATTTTTTTAAAAAATTTCAAGTGGTACACAAGCTAGTTGTATATAATTCATATCAGTGAATCCTATAAACAATCGTGAAGATTTCAATAAGTGAGTATGTAACGTCTCGGAAAAATCTGTACAAAGACTCGAGTACCACCTCAGGCAAAAATCACTAAGGACCAAATCCTTTAGAGATTAGATGAGAATTAACTAAGTGTTAAACTAGATTATCTGTGAAATTATCTCTAACCACTTTAAATACGAACCGCAAGACCCAACACTAGCAGAATCGCTAACGCTACATTGCCTAGAAACATAGGATCAATCTCAAAACCCAGTTGCTCTTGAGAGCGGCTTGAAACTTCGTATTGGGCCTGGACCGCACGTCAAAAGTCCGATTACCTTAAAATTATACGGTTATGACCGTCTTACTAGGCTTGACGACCATTTCGGATATCAAGTCCAGATAGTATCCAGAAACGCACAACTTGGACTCAGAGCAAAGTGTGTGAGAAACGTGAATATCTTTATAGAACGAACTTGGATTTAAGTGAATTGGCGTTCAATGCGGGCCAATTTAAGGTTTCCGATCCGATTTTGACCCAAATAAACCTCGGATCGGGAAAATTTTCCTACACAAAGTCGTGTACTTGTAGCCCTACGATCGAGTGACGATGACCATTGAGCTGAAACGGTCCAGTCGATCCACAAATTCGATTGACGAAAGTAACTTGGCATAGATCGATGTCGGGGACGTTCCAGATCGTATAGTAAAAGGGGCCTCGGATGTGCTCCAAACGAAACAACCAACTTTTGGCTATAACCTAAGTATACCATGGCCCTTGGGCCATTTCCATCAGTTTTGGGCCTATATAAGAGCCTTAACACTATTTGAGATTGGTATACTTTTATTTAGCTTTGTTAGTTTAGCAATTTGGGTTTGTATAACTTTAAAAATATTTTATATTTGATAGTGTAGACACTGAAAAATCGGGCGTCCACGTTGTTGTGAAAAATGTGGCGTTGTGGAGTGATGAAGGTGGACCAGTGAATTTTGGAGTCACCACTAGCCGATGATTTCAAATAATCCCCGGTGGCTAGGAAAAGGTTTTTCTCGGACCTTAGATTGACTCTGGGCCCTGATCCAAATAAACCCTCGGAAGGTGTTAGTCCACCTCTCTGCCCAAACACAATTACGGTCTCCAGGGACTTAGTGTGGTAAAATAATCTCATGATGATGATGTTGTGGTCATGATGGGGCTATCCACATGGATTTCGATGTGAGCTCTGAGCCGTCAACAATGCGAGCCAGAAGGCGGATGTGATGATCTTATATGTAAAGAGATAAGAAAAGTGACTAGGTCACTAGGAAATCGATGTGAGATCCAATGTCGATGCCACCGCATACATCCACCGAGATCTGGCCAGTAAGTCACAAATAGGGGTTGAGAAGAAGTAGATCATGATGAATGCTTGTAGGGCATGGATCTTTACAAATAGACTAGGATGTAGGTTGAACCATATAACACGCTTATATGTTGGAAGGGTGAGTATGACGGATCTTTGAGGGTTTGGGAGCTCCTTCCCTTTCCCTCACTCTCTTCCTCACTCACTCTTTTTCTTTTCTCCCTTCCTTGGTGGCTCATCCCATATCCCCAAAAAGAGAGGGCTATTTATAGCCCTCTATTTGCAAGGGAGATGGGTAAATCGATTTTATTTAATGCCACGTGGCGTTTTGGTATGGAGGTTAGGCATAGCGTAAATTTGGGAGGTAAATTCTCAGGAAGAGTTGACTTTTATATTTCGCTCCTTTCGAGGTACCCCATTTTTATTGGAATTCTGAGCATGGGAGGCTAGTGTCCGACTACCGCCCTATGGGATGTTAGTTGGGAACTCGTGTAGATGCTCCGTTAGTAGGTTTTTTTCGGGAGGAAGCGGTAATTTTTGCATACAGTTGCCTCAAAATTTATCTGGTATATTGGCTCGATTGTTTAGAATGATTGAAAATGTTTTATTCGGATTGAATAATGGCACAATTTGATATAATGGATTAATCCTTAACAAATATTATTAACTGGGTTGTCAAAATAGTCATTATCCTTTTATTTATTAACGTCGGTGCATGAATGTTTTGTAATTTATATGGTGTGTTTTTAGACCACCTGAAATTAGAATAGATATGTTTATCTTAACACATGACAATGATGAAATTTAGTAAGCCTACTTTTTTAGCTCATTAGAAGTTTGGAATTACATCTTTTTTTTTTTTTTTTTTTTCCAATGTGTATATTTTGATGGGCTTGTTATAACTATTATTTATGTTGTAGTATATTTTAATCAATTTGGATATTTTAAATAATTTACTCAGTCTCTTTAAATATTCATGCAAATATACTACAAATTTTGAGGGAGTTTCAAATCCACACTCCCAAACACAAATTTTACAATCCAGGGGGTTCCAAATCCAAGGTGCCAAACAAAAACAGGGGGTTCCGAATCCAGGGGGTTAACAATCCAGGGGGTTCCGAATCTAGGGGGTTTCAAATCCACGCTCCCAAACAGGCCCTTAGATCATGAGCCCCAAAATCAATCATATCCAAAGTTCAAGTGGACCCTACCACAAATAGCAATAGAATAATGATTCTCACCGTTAAAACGGTTGTAGTGCCACCATAACGTTTATTTTCCATCCACCCTGTTCGTAAGGTCACAAATAGAAAAAACAAATATTTTATTGATACAAAACTACATGACTCCCAAATTATTTTCAATGGTAGACATTCAATCCTTGCTACGATTTTGCACTGTGGTCCACTTGATATTTGGATTTATTATATTTTTGGCTCTAGCCTCATGACTAGCTCGTCAAATGGACTGGCGGTTCGGATATAACACTTCGTGATGAAACCCACGGGATCAAGATTATATTTATTTTTTTCCCTTCATTCATGTCTGTATGATCTTATCCATAAGTTGGATGACAAACGAACAACACTGTAGGACCCAGAAAGGTTTCAACAGCGGATATCATTATTCCTGCTGTTTCCACTTGCAATGTGCTTCAATTTTATCTGGAAAAACCGATGAACGGCATAGATAGGCTACATACATTCACGATGGGCCCAACTGAGTAACTCGGTACGCAGTCCAATTTCTATACCACGCGTACATCAAGGTGGACCCCACAGTTAGGGAAACAGTTACCCAGCTGCCATGACAGTTGGTGGAAGACAATTACAAAGAAATGGGAGGCGTGTGTGTGGGACCCGGCTTCCCACCACCTATCTGAGGGATGCGGTTTGCGTGGTCAGGTTTGCTCGACCGACATAGGTGGGCTCCACACGGGAGCAGATTGGATACTGAACGCTTCAGTAGCCAAAACGCTACTGAAGTGACGTGGTGAAATTTAATTGGTTGAAAGTCACGAGCGTGTTGCCTCACAATTAATGCCCTTTTCTCTCGAGTTCCGTTAGACGGCTCTCTCCGTTTGCCGGTGCACGCACTCGACCAAATAAGGGGTAAACGTTATTTTCAACTCACTTCTTTTCTTCACTCCATTACGAAATGACATCACCACTTTCGATGGGCGCGCCACCGTGATGTATGTATTGTATCCACACCGTTCATGCATTTAGTGATATCATTTTAGGGCATAATGCAAAGAGTGAGAAAGATCCAAATTTCAAGTGCACCCCACCATAGAGAACAATAGAAATTAAATGCCTACCATTAAAACCTCTTTGGGCCATAGAAGCTTTCGATCAAGTTAATATTTATGCTTTACCTTATTCCATGTCTTTTTTAACTTATAAAAAGGTTGGATCTCAAATAAACATCATGGTTGGCCCTAGGAAGGTTTCAACGATAACTGTCATCTCCTACTGTTATCTGTGGTGGGTCCACTTGAACTTTGGATCTCTCCTAATTCTTTTGCTCACTGCCTAAAATGATCTCTCCAAATGGATGGATGGTGTGGATACTACATATGCATCATGGTGGGCCCAATAACAAGGTGACGTGACATCAGTAGCTAGAATAGTTACCCTCTGGTTCAGTAGCCAACCGGCGTTCCAAGTCTTTTTAATTTAAAGAATTAAAAGTCCCTTCCCCTGCAAATTACAAAAATGCGGTCACATGAGTCTTAAAAGTGGTAACATGTCTAGGTGGCACCCACCGTAATGTTTTTTATAAATCTATCCCGGCTGTCAGTTTTTCTAGATTATGTTACAGCATAGACCTAACAATATAATGATCCAAACTTCTAGTGGGCCACACGATAAGAAAAGGTGAGGATTAAGCTTCCGCCATTGAAATATTCAAGTGGCCACAAATGCTTTGGATTATGTTAATGTTTTAATAATTTCAGTTCATCCCAGTAGGAATGACCTCGTGAACCATATGGATGACATATATACATCATGGTGGACCTAGGAAATTTTCAACCACAGGAATTCCCCTACTTATTGTTTCCCACCTGTACGGCCTACATCAGTTTTAGATCTGCATCATTTTTAAGCCTACGTTATCAGATTATATGGAAAAAATGATGGACAGTGGATTTCTCACAAATATCATTGTGTGCCCCACCTAGCTTGCCGTGGAAGGAGGGCAATTGGAAACGGAAGCGGGTTGGCTTCTTAACTAGATAGGATGTTACGTCACCAAGTTTTTTGGGCCCATCATGATGTATGTATTGTATCCACACCATCTATCCATTTGGAGAGATCATTTTAGGTAGGCTTAGGCAGATGCAAAGTTTAAGTGGACCACACCACAGAAAACAGTGGGAGGTGACGGCCACCGTTGAAACCTTCCTGGTGCCGACCATGATGTTTATTTGAGATCCAACTTTTTTATAAGTTGTAAAAGATATGGAATAAGGTAAAGCATAAATATTAACTTGATCAAAAGTCTCTGTGCCTAGAGTGGTTTTATTGGTAGGCTTTCAATCTCTACTGTTTTCTACAGTGGGGTGCACTTGAAATTTAGACCTTTCTCACTCTTTGCATTACACCCTAAAATTATATCACGAAATGGAAATGGATGGACGGTGTGGATATAATACATACATTAGGGTGGCGCCCATAGAAAGTGGTGACTCCACTTCAGCAGGGGAGCAAAGAAAAAAATGACTTGAAAACAAAGTTTACCATTATGTGGTCGAGTGCGTGCCTTTCAGGGAACTGAAAAAGCGTAATTATAAGGGAACATGCTATTATTATTAACCAATTGTATTTTTGCCAAGTCACTTCTAGCGTTTTGGCTCTTGAAGTGTTCGATATCCAACCGTCCTCCCTCCAACGAATTATTGAATGCCCATGTGATCTGTGTGAGTGGTGGAATTGGAAAGGGAGCTGTGCGTGGACCCAGCTTTGCCACCCATCACCCGTTTGTTGGGATTTTGGCTAGAAAATCACAGATCTAGATAGGATGGTAATCAATGGCACCAAGCACACAACTTGAAAAGGAACACATGCAGTTGCGTGAAAACTTGAAAAAATTTATACAATAATAATCTTGAAAGCATGATTCAAAGAGAAAAGACTTCCGATTGAAATGACCTCGAATCTCACCCTTCTACACCCTTTTAGAAACCAACCCTTTTAGCCTTAGCATTCATCAAATGGAAAGCCTTTTAGGATACTATTTATAGTTTAGGACTGGGACTGTGCGTGATGCGTGTAGATGGTCGTAGACCACCCTACGACCAGTCCCCCTACGGTAAAAAAACACAAAACTTTACCCCGGACTTTGAGTCGTCTGAGGGCTCGAACCTAGCAGTCGGCGTCTCCTACGACCCGGTCGAAGCTTAAATAAAGAAGAGGTCGAACGACCTCAAAATGACTTGCCAGATTTAAGACAAGTTTTCATTAGCTTAAGATCACATTGGCCAGCCGGTGATCACGGATCGATAATGGGTCGGCACGAAACGCAGCCAGATCCCTTCTCTACCGAGCATAAAGCTACCAACCTCACCATGTATCTATCTTTGGATCAAGAAATCCATGCCCATTGAAGCTCCATCAGCGGCTCCCATATGTCGGTGGTACAACAAATCCATCACATCACCCATATCACCTTCCAACCAATTGTATTTCGAATAGAAATGAATCTCTGCGATATTGGAGTCGTCCATGTACCTCGCCGATATCCTGCGATCATCTTGGTATGATTCTTCACCACAGGATGGCTATGAAGCTCCAATGCTGGTGTAAGTGTCGGCACTCCTCAACGCTCATGGCCAATGCCAACATGCGAAGGTGGTCGCATTGGATGATGACTTAGTATACCCACCTTTTGAAGATGATCCATCTGTAAACATGATCGATCTTATCCTCATGAACCCGTGCCCCATTGGATACCTTAAGAGCACCATCAATACCTGCATCCCTTTGCCCATGAAATGAATGAACGTGCCTCACATTGGAAAGGGTGCGCTCCACCCCATCAAACATCTGTTACCAATAGCCCATTAGAAGCAAAGTTTTGCCCATTGCCCACCATCGCACTCCCTATCGTAGCATTTGGTGAACCAACTCAGATGAGGAGTCATGTCAAAAAGATGTCCACGTGTCTAGCATCCACTGCATTTTTCATTTCGATCACGTATGGCCGTCATGAGTTCCAACACAGATATCCGATGGGACAAACATCACCATCACAACTCGATTCACAACGTGTTGCACATGAAGCCTCAATCTTCCCTCTTAGATTTGGATCCCTTTTCACATGTCCTTCCTTCCGCCAAAACTTTTACCTTTCCTTTTTCATCCAGAAATGAAGCTGTACCTGTTGAAATAATTCAATTTGCATGGCCATGTAATCAATGAAATTTGATGATGCCGATGCTCGACAATTTTGCACATAATCCAATAATAGGATAAGTTAACAACATACATGCTTGTCTCTTCATCTTTCATCACTTCCTCCGTACATTGAGATCCGGAATTTAAAAATTTGCAAACCAATTTATTAAAGTCTGCCGATGTCATGACATCCACCCTTGCCATCTTGAAGTTAGTTAGCTGAAAATCGTTTCGAAGTTCAATAATTCCCAGAGGAATAAACATCCTCCAATCTATCGCCATAGACCGGATATCGCAGCTTTTTCTCCCTCAATTGTAGAGAAATCGTCGTGAGACACTTAAAAGATCTGACTTTTTCGAAATGCCGTAGTGGATGAAGAGCACCATCCTGCCTTCTTGAACTAATATATCTTGATGGGTAACTAAAAACAGAATAATAATACTGGCGCGCCATTATTACTTACCTGATCGCGTTCAACCGAATACCCTGGAATTCCAGATCTAGAAGCTAGGATGGTAATCCAATCGACAAACAACAAGAAAAGAGAACACATTATTTAACGTGGAAAATTATGGGGAAAACCTTCTACGGCAAACCGACATATTAGTCTTGACTATGTAGCATCAATTTAGAAGAGGAACAAGACTATTTCCTATGTGAAAGACACTCGAATCCTCTAACAACTACCAGTTAGTACGGCCACGGAACCCTAGAAAAAAGCATTCATCACCATACGACTAAAAAGTTTTAGAAATACCTATTTAAGTTTATTCCTCTTTACGTAACCTACGACTATCCCGGCTCTCCTACGGAGTCGTAGCTCACTATCTTACTCACCTAATTTCACACAGACAAAACTTCTCCGGACTTTGTCGTCTGAGGAGGGCTCCACGACCGGCCGGTCTCTCTACCCTATCGAACGTAGAGATGGTCGAACGACCTCATGAAAGTTAAGACTTTTCTCAACACCGATTTGCCCCGTATAGGTTAATGTGGTAAGCACGTCATTATTGATGGACGTATGAGGGTTGGGTAAAAAAACACAAGTGCCGCTATGGGTTAGCTCTTCCATGCGTTTCATGAGTAGTTGCATGAGTAGTATTTCGACAGAGTTTTGAGATAATACATAATAATAATAATAATAATAAAGTTCTATAAACAATTTGCCTAATTAATATCAAATATATAGACTAACTTTTTTAAAAAAGATTTCAAAATGCTACCCGTGATTTAAACGATCTTTTAATTTTCTTGTAATCTCTTAGAAGTAAATAAAAGGTTTGAGTGATCCCTATTTATTGTTTGGGAATTTTGGGATGCAATTTATTCCATTAAGCCCACATGTAAGGGGCTTGGATTATGTGTGATTATGATAGGCCAGCATGCTAGAGTCTGCTCAACTTAAAGGTTAATTGAATTGTTGGTATCCTACACCAATACAGACATATTAGAGACTGGACACTGGATTCAGTCCTCTTAGCCCTTTGTATTTAATGCGATTTGTGCATAATTAAATAAGAGGTTAAACCTTTCAAATTAATTTTATTTTATTTTTACCTTGTATCTATAGACATAAATATACTGACTTAAGGAATTATTCTTTTAGCATGATTTGCTAACAAATTTCAACAGGAAAAATAATAGGAGAAGAATATGACAATCAAAAGTATTCTTTTTAATAAGGATTTTTACAATAATAATATTTATGATTGACTTAGATGATGATGATCTATTTGTTACCCAATCAGGATTGACTTTCTTAGCAGGACTGTTGGGATGTACAGGGTGGACGTCTGATTGTCACCTTGGCCAGTGAGGTGATAACTTGTTTATGGTTTTGGTCTAGCCAAGCACATGGCAAGACCGTCATGGATTGACTATTGGTTCATTATCCAGCGCGGACCAAATTTCATGGTGAAATGGTCAGCAAAATCATCTAGTGTGTCACAAGAAATCCCTGTAGTCTTCCGTTTGAAATTGAATGTTCTTCCTTACAATTTAACGGTGGCGTCACTCTCCCCACTGTTTTCTACGGTGGGGTTCATTGGAGCTTTGGATGTGACTTATCCTTGGATCTTACCCTGAAATGATCTCTTCAAATGAATGAACAGGCGCGGATACAAAACATACATCATGTTGGCCCACATAACTTGGTGACGTCACGTCAGTAGCATTCTCGCTGCTCAACCTGTCAGTAGCCAGTCCGCGTCGCAATCCGCATCTCAGTGCTCGAGCCTGATTCAAAATTTCGGTGGCCCCAGTAAGCTTTGGTGGGTTTTTCAATTTCCACAGTTTCTGTGCTACGTTCATTCGTCAGCCATCCTCTGTTCTATTACCGAAAAGTTAAGCCGTCAATGTCTTCTAAGAAACCATGCCGTAATTGCCTGGGTAAGTATTACCCATTTACCAGGTAATTACCTCTTAGAAGCGGAGACCATCCGGCGCATTTTCACCGGCGGGCATCAGCAACTGCCAGAGCCACACGCTCGGACGACTTAAAAAGAAAATCCCTGTCTCTCTTTACCTCTCACTATCTCTCTCTCCCTCTCCATCTCCATCTCCGCCGTCTCGTCTCTCCCTCTCCCGTCCTCCATCTCTCTCCGTCATACTCTCTCGATCTCTCTCCCTTCCTCTCCCTCCCCCTCTCTCCTCCATCTCTTCCCTCTCTATCGATCTCTCTTTCCCTCGTTTTCTTCGACGTGTTGTTCCTTCTTCGATCTCTCTCAAACAATCGAAGAAAATAGAAGAAAGAAGAGAAAATCGAAGGTACTCTCTCGATCTCTCTCCCTTCATCTCTGTCTCTCTCTCACTTCCCCTTTCGATTATCAAATTTTGGGCAGCAGCCATCGCAGCGGCAGTCGTATCCGCCGCCTACGTCTGCATGTTAGTTTTTTGAAGAAATGCTTCAGCCAATAACGTGTACCACTATTGTACATTTAATCTCTCTGTTTCTTTCATACTTTTTTGGCCCATCCATGAGTGGACTAGCCTGATATATGGGAGGGGAACAATCAACATTGATCCACCTCATTAGAGGCAGTGATCCCACTCATATACCACTTTAGACCATGTGTTTGTGCGGATAGGGCATTCCTCCTCTGTTTATTCACTTCGATGAATGTAACTAAGAAATACAGATGGGAACATTACACGTACGAATTCCAAATGCAGTATGAATTGATCGGATGGTCGGTGGGAGCGACACTCGGTTATGCACAAGTGTTTACAATTATTATTCCTTGTCGTGTTAACTTTGAAAGTAAATCTTAGTGCTGCTAAAAAATTTTATTAACTTTTCTAACAACTAGTGCTACAGATTGACCTTGCCTTTCTAACAACTTGTAAATCTCAATTTTTTTCAAGTTCATGATCTGACTCACCAACTTACATGCAAATTTTCCAGCTGCCACCCCACATTGAATTACTAGTTGCTGCGGTCACACAAATCAATGAACCTGACAGCATATATGGGATCATCCAATCACATAAGGTGAATTGTTTTATCATAGTTGCATGACTTTTGTTTTGGTTTTGTACTGCAATCTTCAAGCTTAGGAATTGATCCATTACTGTTATAGGATGAAGCTTTATTTGGCATGTATTTACTAAGAAGAGGGAATGTTTACAATGAAACGAACTTCTATTTGTACCAAATTGTATAATAAGTATGAGTTAATCATGATATCATGCTTCACTAAATATACGGTAGTCATTAGTCGATTCTGGCTTTTTGATCACTGACTGAAGCCTTTGTAGAGTAGAATTCGTACTACATAATTCTACTGAAAAGAACTCCTTAAGCACAACGCGGAGCTTCTCTTTCTCCCTCATAAGTTGCTGTGCTGCCTAACATTATGTGATTTGTTTGCTTTTGTAGAATGCGTGATACTCTCGTGTTAACAATGAGAATCTTCCAAAACAAGGTATTCTTCATCACAGAACTTAATGTTAACATGTTATCATAGTGATATACATTGATCTTTAGGTAGATGATGCATAAAGCAGTCACAATAATTTGTATTGGAAAATTATGATCGACATGAGGTTGCAGTCTTGTAGAAATTGACCGTAATCATTTTCTATTTCTTTCTGCTGATGGTGGCACCACCTCCTCAGGGTGTGTGCAACTGTTACATGGACCAGTTAAACAAAAGGGAGCAATGGTTACTTCTGCTCTATTTGTTGATGAGACCCGCATTGAATAGATAGGAATAGAAAATCCATTCCTCTTTCACGTGCGCTATAGAAAAGCAACACAGGTTTTAAAGACATTTCTTTAAAATTCCAAGGCATGCCAGATTCACGATATCAGATCATCATCGTCAAAGCCTTGATGCTAAGGAAACAAGTTCCCTTTTTCCCTCTTTTTTTTTTCTTTTTTTTTAAATTTTTTTATTTATTATTATTATTATTTTTTATGGGAGAAACATAGATTTCGTAGTTCGATAGGTTTAGACTTAACCTTTTTGCTTTCAAGAACAAAAGAGGACAAGTTCTTTCGACAAAAAATAATAACAATAAAATGCATCATTTTTAGAGAAGGAATGTACAATGAATGCATTGTTTGGTCATGCTTTTGAAAATTTAGAATTTTCATGTTCATTTTGGAACAGGCAGTGCACCAAACATTAAACTGTTTTATCACACCCCAGACATGTCCTAGAAAGATATGAATTCACAGAAAATTGCACTGTTCTGCTGCGCCCTTGACGGCATCTTAGAAAGAAATTCTGAATCTCTTTTGTTATATATTTCCTCTTAGTTTCACTGATCAATATTGGCACTATGATTCAAATTCTCATTCAAGCAATAAACAAAAGAGAGGGACAGGATAACCTTGAGTGGGGCCTCTTTGAAACACCTCAAGAGAGAAGGCTACGGCAACTCGGCAAGGATTAGTCACTGCTCAATAAGCATGATCACGTCAAAATACTTTTCTAATGTTATCTCAGGAACTCTGGATTTCTTGTCTTGGGGAAGAGGAATCCTTTATTGAGTAGTGAAGTATCAGATTCTGGTACTTCAGTGTTTTGAAGGGACCCGAGTATCATAGCTCAGTGCTATCTTGATTTAAGATTTTTAATTATTATTATTTTAATTCCTTGTACCAACTATTTTTATTTGTCCATGGATTCATAAATAGCATTATTATCTTTTCATGCAGACTTTGGATGATAAGAGGAAGGGGAAAGCTTAGATCACATTCTTTATTTTCTACCCTGTACAATATCTCACTATCATTCTTTACTGCAAAATTCAATACTAAATAAGGTACGTACTCAGTTTTCTGCAAACATATGGGTTATCTTTCTTGCCCTCATCCTTTATAAATTGGAATTCTCTATAAGGCGATTGATCGTAACGTTGAGTCATCATTAGAATTGTATCATAGACACTGAGGCGGCTGTTTGTAACATGTATGAATTTTCATTGTAGATCTATTTTTGAGTCATAATTTGCTCCCTCCCTCCCCCTTTAAGTCTGATTGAATCTTTCCCCACTTGTAGGAACTCAGAGCCCATAGCCTGTTAGGATCAGAAAATTTGCCATCAGGAACAGGAGTAGCGGTTAGGAAGGTTTAATTGGTCTGACCTTTGGGTTATGGCCCATCTTGGTGGGGCCTGCCGGAGGCTGGAGCCTCCATGCCTGGCAAATGTACGATGCATGTGTGTGACGGAGGGTGTAGTTTCCAATTATGCAATGCTGATTCCAGGAATATCTATATGCTCAGGTTTTGCATAATGGAGCCACGTTCAGTGATCCAGACCACTGATATGATGGGCCACCACGGATGCCCCATGCACCAAAATATACCCGGATTGGAATATCCTAAGAATTGATTCCTTTTCATCCTTTTTTATATATATATATATATATAAATATATATATATATATATATATATATATTTTATCTTTTCCTGGTTGAATATGAACCTTTGTTGTATGTCTTTTTAATAACTATTTGCTAGCCACCATTTGAAGGGTTACGATTCTCTACATGGGGTAAATAATAAAAAAGTTATATATACAGGGATACCATGATGGTTTTAGAGCCGGAAGAATTGCAATTTCGTAGAGCCTCCCAAACAACGTAGTGGGGTGACTAATAACTTGCAGCATCCAGAGCAGTGTTGATACATATCTGATCAGATTATTGCTTTACACCGTGAGTCCTTAGTTTGTGGTTTATTGTTTGCTTTTACTGTTGTTAGGTTGTATGCTCACTGCTCACTATTTGCTCTCTTGAGTCGGACACTTAAAGTATGTTCAGATGGTCACAGATTGTCACTGCTCTCTATGACAAATGTGCAAAACATAAATATTCTCAGGTACCATATGCCAATCTGTTCGCATTTAGAAACTGCACATTTGGATGGGAAACTTTTATTACCTGCATCATCTGTTAATTGTCCGTCTTTGTTTATTGATGTTTCAAAGGGGTAGAATTGTGTTTGAGAGTAAATTATTCTTGTATCTTGCTTGTTAAATGATAAGTTTATGTCTGCATTTCTGAGGGTTATTGCATTCCTCTAAAATCCCCAAGGTTTATTCTTGTAGATATTGGATTCAAAATGTGCTTTATGTTGATAGTTTTGCCAAGTTGTTTTTCAAATGTATGTTCTGTTTTTGAAACAAATGAGCTAGGTTTCTGTTTCTCCAGAGCTGGAAAAATGGATAAACAACCTAGATATGCAACAGGGATATTCCTACGGTGGGTGCCACATGCAATTTGCTTCTGTGTACGCAACCTAAAGGCCTTAGCATTGTATTACAGCTCTGGCAGATTTCATCAGCATGCAATGGCATTGATTATTAGCCTGGTGTGAGTTTCCTTCCGGGCCTACTAATCAGGAACGAACTCCTGTGAAGAACTCTGGCAGAATGTGATGGATGATACGCAGGCGCTTATTAAATTACTTAGAAACGTGGTAGCCTTTGGAAAAAGGTTACAGCCAACAGGTACAGTGAATTAGTAAGGGTTTGAACTTTGGATAATGTGATGAGGGAAAGGGGCTATCTTATTTGGAATGGCATATCTAAATTCAGAGATAGGTTGAGAGGAATTGGTGAAATCTTTTTTATTTTTTATTTTTTATTTTTTATTTTTTATTTATTTTTGCATCCAAATCCTTTATTTTGTCTTTCCAATGCTTTCCAGAGTATCAGATAAAAGAAACACAACACTTCGCACCTTTATTTGCTCCATTGAGAAAGTTTCTATTATTGTTGTTTCTCTTGTATGTTCTTTGTACAGTAGAAGGTTTGTTCATACCAAGCTTGTTATATAACAGTATTTTTTTGGTCCTTTACAAGTCAGCTCTGTTTCTCATATATGTTCTTTGTACAGTAGAAGGTTTGCTTAGTGCATGCATTAATGATGTCAGGTGACTTGTCTGTTGTCATTTATATTTCTACAGCACCAAAACTGAATCATGTCAGGAGAGGTTAGTTCCAATGCCCACTGCTATTTATTTATTTTTTATTTATTTTTAATTTTTTTAAACCACACACCACAATGGATGACCTTAGTGTTGAAACTCTAGTGAGTCTACCACTAAGCCATGAGTAGAGATCCTTATCCCTTGTTTCCCTTGTTTACTCCTCATCCCTTGCATAAGGCTTCTAACACGATTTTCCAATCAATGGTGTATAACTCTTCAAAGAGTGGGACTTTTCTTTCTAGCTTTCAGATGCTAAGGTAACCCATGTATGTCCTAATTTTTCTTGTTGGTTTGTTCTATTAAAAAGCAACATGTTTTTGGTAAATAGAACATATAATACCTAAGTCTGCAACTGGTTTTATAAGCTCCTCAACTTTTACTTCCTCTGTTTTTGCATAGTTCTCTAAATGACATGCCATGGTTAGTTGAACCTAGAAGAATCTTGGTCAGTTAGTTAGATTAAGCATGACACTGATAGAACTAGATGAAACTGATGTTTACAGGAGGTTCAACGTTGGCTGATCTTCGACAGGCTCTTAAAGTTACTTGCCACTTCTGTTGGGATTAGTAAAAGATGGAGTCCCAGTATGCAGGCCATCAAAAGGCACTGTGCAAAGCTTGCTGTTTGGGAAGCGGATTTGGAACCTTATGGAGTCCCAGTATTGCTTTTCCGTCAATCGGCGAGTGCTCTACTGTAGGGAGTGATATAACATTACTGCCAGTTTTGAGTTGCAAAGCATTTATATTCCATAGACCACATCCAAGTGCACCCTTTTAATACTAACAGATTTTCAATTTTGAAACTAGAAACTGAAACTCCAGCGTTGCTTCAAGTGATACCAATGCAATCGACCGAAAGATGATTAAGATAAACAAAAAGCAATTTCTACTGAAACAGAAAATTTTGTTTGCTTAATGATGTGAATTTGGTTTTCAGATTTTGGTAATTATGTGATTTGTTTATTTTCTTTTCATTAATTTTGCATTTCGTTGTGATGATTTGTTCGCTTCTAATCATGTGATGGTTGAAAGGCAACATGAACAGAGCTGTGTTTTCTTTAGCCTGGTGAACTTGCATGTTCTTAATAAAATGGTATTCTTGTGTTTTTACTGAACTGACCCATTACACTGAGGAGTTTCAGTCCCAGCCAAAACCTGTCCTGTTTCAGTGATGAGTTCTGATCCCAACCAATCCGACAGTCTGGTCCATTCCAGGTAAGTAAACACCGGTCATTGCTGAGGCTTATCAAACTGGAAGCTCCTAATTGATCAAGTGAGTTTAATGTGATTTTTTCCCCTCTTATGGTTGCTGGATGAATTTGATTATTTTTCACTTTAGCCAAACAATTGATGTAAATGAATCAGCTAGTTAGAAGATCAGATCAGAGAGATAATTGATCATCTGAATCAACTTGCCATGAAACTACCTTCCAAAAATGATAATAATAATATTAATAAAACTAAACTAAACTAAACAAGGTCTGAAACTTGAGTCAGGCCTGCTGCTACCATAAATATCCTGAAATGACAGCTTTGTAGCAGATTTTTCCTCGATTTGTGAGGAAAAGTTAGGAAAAGGAAATCAATTTCCCCATTTTTTTGGGTTTCTAAAATAGAAGAAACCATCTCATGATTGAGGTCATATGCTTCTCCATGGATTTCCACTAAAACAAACAGATTTGTTGGAAGCTCAACTGAATTGAATCACAATGATTAAGCTCCAAATTGCTATAGTGTTTCCTACTAACCATTGCATTCCTTTCAATTCCAACTTGAATATTACATGATTGCGAATTTGAGCCAAGCACCTCAAGATGCAAATGAGGAATGGCTTCTCCATTTAGCTAGTTCCACTTTGTTAAACTAATCATTATAATTCAATTCAGTAGTCATCCAAACAGAACCTAAATCAATTAAAAGTGTTTTCAAACCTGGCCCATTGCCCGGTGGGACCCATTGTCAATTAAACCAGACTCATTCACTAGCCTAAAGTTGAAACCTAAAACCAGACCACTGCAGATGGGACCTGGGACCTAGCCATCAGCTTAAAAGCATATGTTTGTGATTGTATTGCAGGTGATAGTGGTGGCATTTCGGAACCGAAATCTGATGCTGCCAGAGAACTACAATGAATTGTATGAAATTCATGACAAGGAATTAGCATCTCTTGATGAACAAAGTATTTTACACACGCGTCAGTTCAGGTAATGCTTCAATGAGATTCCATGCCATGTTTGTGCAACATGCATACACAAAATGCTATTAATGCCCAAGCACGTGGGATCATCAGGACTTTATGATCTGGTGGGCCACCACCTGGATAAGACGTGTTCCAGAAAGAAAGGATATTGGACTGTCTTTAACCTTTGATCTGATGTGTGGAGTTTCTGCCTATTCTCCATCGGAACAGAGCAAATGCATATAAGCACAAATGAACCATACACACATGCACATGCACATGCACACGTTCATGTTAACACAAGTAGTTTTGAACGACTGCCCATCCATGATCAGGTTCTTGGACAGAGCTGCCATTCTTGAACAAGGCTCCACGCCACAGCCATGGAGAGAATGTACAGTGACCCAAGTTGAAGAGGTGAAGATCCTAACAAGGATGATGCCCATCATAGCCAGCACCATCATCATGAACACAAGCCTGGCCCAACTACAAACATTCTCTGTCCAACAAGGCAACATCATGGACCTCCATCTGGGCTCCATCAAAGTCGAGGCGCCGTTGATCCTGTCATCCCGCTTGTGTTATATCCACACCTTCTAGGCATTTCTTTTCTATCTTTTTTTTTTTTTTTTTTTTTTTATTTTTATTTTTTTTACTTGTTGATGAGAAAGATTTTCTCTATGGCTATGGATAATATGAAGCCACAAGTTCTATGGATACGGATCTAATTCGTAGCTATATCTTTAATACGGATAAAAATAGCTTTTCTTTTCTGGTATAGCTTTTGACCTTTTCTGGTAGTTCAGCAAAAACCTTATGATTTAGGGCGTCCAGCACAACCACCGGTAAAACCTTTACTGGTGGTTAAACAATTTTCTTGTAGTGCTAATCTGTGCCCATTAAAATCTCATATGGGACACACCAACTGAAGCAATGTAAAATCGCACTTAAAAACCAAGTAGCTTGTCAAGTCTCTCTGTATTTCTTAATCAGTCTGATTTTTGTACAATCCCTCCAACTCGGTGAGTTACTGCTGATGAACCAGTTTGACGAATGCTGCATACACGCACAAAATTATGATTGGCATGTCATCCCCATCGTTCACTTTGGTTTAGATCACATGAGTTGTGTATCTGGGAGATCCTTCTTAGAATCAAGGATCACAACCAATGGATGGAGTGCATTACACGTATAAAACATGTGGCCACAGAAGAATAGAAGTGTATAGGAGTTGAACTGAGTCGAGCTTGGCATAGCTCGACTTGGCTCGGCCACTAGCCGACCCTAGAGCTTGACTCAGTCCTCGAGCCTAAGTGGCCAGCTCGGCTCGGTTCGGTCAGTAGCTCAAGCCAGTTCGATTTGAGTTCGAGCCACGACATTTTCACAAACACATGGAGTGCACTTTCAATATCTTACTATATGTAAAACAACAATAAATGTTTACAGGTATTTCATCAAATACCTCGTTGGCAATGTCAAAATCAAGAAAATTTTTTTTTTTTTAAAAGGGTATTTGTTTCGTATACATACCTTCCTTGCCACCAGCTGACACTTCGTTGAGTCATTTCATTGAACACTTGGTGAGCAACATCAATATCAAAGTAACCGAGTTACCGAACTGGTTCGATTTGAGTTGGGGTTCGATCCGAGTTGAGTCGAGCTTAGGCAAGCTTGAACTCGGTTTGAAATTTTTTTGAGTTCAAAAAATCAGCTGGACACGGATCGAACTCAGTTTCAAACCGAGACAAATTGAGTTTTTTCGAGTCGAGCGAGCTAACCGAGCTAACTCAGTTCGTGTACAGCCCTACAAAAGAACTTGTACGTTTCATCTGTTGCGCTATAGTAGATGGACTTCAGTCACTCCAATCCAACTCTCGTGGAATTAATTAATTTATATAATTTAAAAAATTGACAGAGTGATTTCCTCCTAATATAGGGAGTTCCTGCAACACGAAGCCTTGTGGGGCCCACTGATGTCCGTTTGAAAATCCACTCTATCCATAACAACAAATCATGTTACCTTGAGAGCACAAAAATAAACCAGTTCCAAGACAAACCACAAGAAACAGCGTTCCAAGACAAACCACAAGAAACAGCGGAGACTGAATGCTCACCATTGAGACTTTATTGGAGCCCATGGAGTTTTTGGATAAGCTTGATATATGTATTTTCCCTTCGTTCTGGTGGGAATCATCTTTTGAATGGATTGGATGGCTTATAAACATCATGATAGTGTGGGTGTTTGCATTCTACTTTTTGATGTGGTGTGTGACACACTTGCATCTTCTCCCTTCTGCCTTTGCACTTGAGGGGCCATCTTCATCCGACCCAAGGAAACCTTTGCACGCCTCTGTTAGCTTTTAGAAGGCCTACGCCCCATAGAAACTCTCTACCCGATTGTCCCTTGGCTCATAGGTCCTGACACAAGGTTAGAATTCTAATTCTTCCATAGTGGTATCTTGATGCATGATGCCCCCCCCAAGAAGGAGGCCTTCTCATCCCTCCACCAAATTGCACAGGAAAGGCCCAAAGCCAATCCTAGGGAACTGTAAAGCTTCGTAGGGTTTTTAAGTCTAGGTGCAGGTGCAATTAGCCCGCATCTTCACAGACATGTCTATTTCACTGAGCCTCTCTCTGAGACAGTGCCCAGGTGGATCCAATCATGAAGTAGGCTGATCTATAAAAAAAAATAATATACGCCATTCAAAACATCCAAATTGAAGTGTAACCTATTTGATGATTTGAAAGCTTATTTTTGGTTCTTGTGATCACCATTATGGGTTGCATATGTTGGATGACTTAAGTGTTATTCACATACAACGCAGACTCACAAGCCTCAACTTTCACTAATATTTAAAGAAAAAAATTAAGGCCCGTTTGTTAAATCTGAAGTTTGAAGCTTGAATCTGATATATGAATTTGAAGTTTGAATTTTAAAGATCAAAAATGTATTTAGTAATTGTATGAAAGAAGTGCTAAAGTTTGAAAATTAAGTATAAAAACAATAGTTGAGAGTGGATGCCCACTTATTAAAACCTTTTTGATTGTATATAAGGCCTGGTGAGAAGTAGTTTATACATCAAACACATTCATTTTGTGTGTCCCACTTGGATGAACCGAAAAAAATGAAAGAAAGATGGGAAGGGAGGTCTTACACGTGAGGGTTACACCAGGTATATAGATGTATTGACGTCAACAAATTCTGTGGGTCCCATCATGAGGTATGTGTTATATCCAAACTGTCCATCTATTTTACGCGCTCGTCTTAAGGCTTAAGACTAAAAATAAAACAAATCTAACGATCAAGTAGACCACACTGCAAAAAGCAGTGGGGGATTGAACGTCTACCATTGAAACCCTTTTGGGTTTCCCAGATGTTTTGGATCAATATGAAATTTATTTTTCCTCTTATCTTTGTGACCTTATGGACATATTGGATGGAAAATAAAAGTTACGTGGGCCCTACGAAAATTTTAACGGTGAAAATCATTATCTCTGCTGCTATTTGTGGTGGATCCATTTGATCTTCGGATATGATTCATTTTTTGTATATTACTATAAAATGATCTCAACAAATGGATGAACGGTGTGGATATAATAAATACATCATTGTGGGCCCATGTAGCTTTGATCTCCTTTGAACTGTTCGTACGACTCGGAGCTCGAGGAGTGTCAGAACTCGTCTTCGCGGGCGCGATTAGGTACTACCCCGCATGTTCGGAGCTCGGGACAGTAAGAGGCTCCACATGATTTATGAATTTTATCCACACTGTCCATCCGTATTTTCATATCATTTTAGATTTATGAACAAAAACCAAGACAGTTCTAAGTCTCAAGTGGACCACACCACTGGAAGCAGCGGTACTAAGGACGCCCACCATTGAAACCTTCGTAGGGTCCACTGTATCGATTATTTTCCATCCGACCTGTTGATATGGTCATATATAGTTGGATGAAGCGAAAAAACAAATATAGTCTTGATCCAAAACTTCTATGGTTCCTAAGAAATTTTCAACGGTAGGAATCTAATTCCCACTGTGTGGTCCATTTGGGCATTGGAAATTCTCTATTTTTAATTTCATTATCTAAAATGATATGTGAAAATGAATGAACGGTATAGATAAAACTCATAAATCACGGTGACCCCTCAGTGGCCCTCAGAGCCTCTGCCTGTACCGAGCTCGGAACAGGTTGGGATAGTACCTAATCACGGTCACCCCGTATTCGCACGACACGTACCTACATCAGTTATATAGCCGGTGTGTGGTACACCACCTAATCCGTTTCCTTTGCAAAAGGGGTTTAAGACCCCGTTCCTTGCCATTTTCCTTCACCATTCGCACCCTTCCTCTTCCCAAATCAAAACCCAGGATTGCAACTCCTCTTCCACTGGCTATACCATTCAAATCGGTGGATTACATATGATCTACCTAACTATGGATGCATCCCATGAAATGAGTTGATTAGTTAGATTTCTGCCTGAGTCACATGTTCACAGGAAATAAACCGTTTTATGAGAAAGTGTTGTATGTGAACGTTTAGATATTAGGAATCTACGGTATGGACATGGATGATTGTGGTAATTACTTTTTTCTAGGATAATCGTGGTATTTACTTTTTTTCTTTTCTTTTTTAAAGAATGTTCACCTATGAATGTTATTCAGTGGATTCCAATATGAAAATTTTGTGTGTTGAATCATGAAGAAGGAAAAAGAAAAATGAAAAAAACCGTACCTTAGCTGTCTGCCATTAAAGTTAGCTTCAAGTTTTGTTGGATCTCTGCTTAATTCATTCATTTATAATGAGGTATTGATACTTTCTCTCTCTGCTTCATTCCACGAAAGAAACGCTGCTACTTTATGTTGGACGCGTAAAGCAAAGGAAACTCAGCTTCAATTATAGTAGGTAAAGCCATGGCACAGAAAAGTCATACATGAAGGGCAGATAGTCAAATATTCATCATTCCTCACCATCCCTGCTTTTCATGGGCTACTGTTAAAAATAAAAGGTAAAAACGAATATTGGGTGGAGGATGCTCATGTTTCCATATGTTTTTAACCGTAGATGCTATTTACCTTATGTTTCCTTTGGTGTGGTCCACTTTAATTTGGGATACGTTTCATTTTGGAATCATGTACTAAAATGTATGGAAAAATGGATGGATGGTATGAATAATGACACATACATCACAGTGGGCCCTTCGAATTTATACAACACGCTATTGCACACTGATTTACCCGCCGAAAGGTACGGGCGAAAGAAAGTTGTCGGGCGTCGCCTCACCTGCCGAAAGGTACGGGCGAAAGAAGGAAAGTTCGTTTTACGTCGCGATGGACGTAGATACTAGCATATATCTCTACCTGGTGGGGCCAACTTTCCGAGGCAATCCAATGTTTTGAGCCGTCTATATTGTAAATAAAATGATGGATGTAAGATATGATTCCATAACAATGCATTAGAATTGTCTAACCTTCGATTTTCAGATTTTAATTAGATCCATTAACCATTTTTTTCTCATTCTTTTAAAATCATCTGCATATGGTCATTGAAAAAACCCACCGTTCAGTAAAACGTATCATACTTTTATCCTCACAAATAGAATCGGAAAGATGGACAGTTCAGATCATTGGGATATTCAAAATGTACGCGCCAAAGGTGGCGAGAGACGCTTGTTGCTTAGTCGCGACGGACATAAAACGGCCACAAAAGGAGAAGAGGATAGAGTTCGGCGGATGTGAGAAAATTTCAAAAGTGGATTTGATAAAAAGAAGAGGAGATTTTATTTTGAATTTTTTAAAAAAACAAAGAGAAAGAGAGGGAAAGAAAAAGCGGGAAAAGCATGCGAATAGAAACTGGCGGTGTCTGTTGGACGGCCTGCAACAAATGCTTGTTTTTGGAAAATTAAAATGCGTTTTCTTTATTTCTCGATCGGAATTTCGGAATTCCCGCGGAGAGGGGAGCAGCAACGGTCACTTTCTGATGTGGACCATCGAGCTTCTTACTCTATAGTTACGACTTACGATATTCAAATTGCTGAGTGCTTCATGTTCGGTCGCCCACTCGGGCACTTGCCCTTTCTTGAAATCTCTGGTCACTGGAGTGCACCGTTTGGTGAGGCTCACGTGAAAGGATTAGGTGAGGTTTTATCATAGGGCCCACCTTGATGCATGTATGTTATATCCATGCCCTAAAATGAAGCAAATCCAAATCTATCTCAGGTGGGCCGTACCATTAGGAAAAATTGGTGATGGATGGTTAACAACTTATAATGGACTACTTAAGTTTTCTATCAAGCTGATTTTTTATTTTATTTTATTTTTTTCTTTTAAGTTAGATTTTTGTGACCTTATTAATAAGTTGATGTCAAATATACATCATAGAAACATTATGGTGGACCGTAGGAAGTTTTTAATGGTGGAACATTGAACATTACATCACCACCTTTTTCTTTAGTATGGTCCACCCATCATAGAAACATTACAAGGCCATAGAAGTTTTCAATGGTGGAATGTTACATCACCACTTTTTTCTTTTCTATGGTCCACTTAAGGGTTGGATATGCCTTATTTTTGGGTTCGAGCCCTAAAATAACGTGGTAAACTGATGATCAGGGTATACATAGAATAAATATATTAAGGTGGGCCCTACGGTAAGGTCGCACCATCTTCGGTGGATGCAGATTTCCTGCTGAAGCCTTTCAAGAAGTTGGGCGCCGACCGTGATGTTTGTGAAAAATCCATTTTGTTAATCCGTTTTGCATGCTAATTTTAAGACTTGTAAGAAAAAATGAGTTCGGATACAAGGCTCAGGTGGGCCATACAAGAGGAAAATGGGGATTGAAAAACCATCATTGCAACATTCATATAGCTGCAAAAGTCCTGTATCATGATAACCTTTTTGTGTTTTCAGCTCATCCCATTAGAAATGACCGTACAAACGGTTTGGATGGCATATAAGTTTACAGGTGGAGCCTAAGAAGGTTTTAGCTTGCATATTCTAAAATAAGCTCTCAAAACGGATGAATAAGGCGGGCATCCCATCCTCAAATGTACCGTGGTGTGACCCACCTGTGCTTTGGATCGGCCTGGACTTGAGGTCCTGGTTCACGGTGGGCCCCACACAAAACAATGCAGAATAAACCTATTCTACAACAGTGGTGGAGGGGCCTCTCTGACGCAAGAGGGGCCGATCTCTGACGCAGGTCGAGCACCGTCTTCCTCAAGAGGATAAGTATTCCAAATCCATGGAACTTCTCTAGACTCCTCACAGAGACTTCTCGAATCCACGAGGAAAGAAAGCATAAAATAGAAATAAATTCTAATAAATTCGAAATTGATTAATGAATGAATAAAAACGAGTTCACAACCCTTTAAATAGGGGTACCAAGCAACGAGAGAGAAATCAGAATCAAACTACAACTAAAACTCCTAGAAATCACGAATTACTATAAATAGTAAACTTACTATTTATAGACTGTCGTGATGTCTACTAGTGTGCAAGGTTTTCGGCTAAAAATAGTAAGTGTCCTATTTTGCTTCACCAAACCTTTCTCCTAATTATTCTAAGCTCTTTTCACGTTGGCACAACTCCTAAAGCCCGACGGATGAAGAGTTATAGTCAAACTAAAACTTACTATTTATAGTAAAAACGAAATTAAAACAGGGAAACAACTGTCGATCCAGGGGTTTTTTGCAATTCCGGGCGTCGTAACCCAGCATAACTAGGTTGGTTGGCTAAAGTAGCTCGTTCTACCCCAAAATCATATATTTTACGTTAGGTAACTCATTTCGGATTGTAAGATATGCCCGATTTAAAGTCTGATGGTCTGGATCACTTTTGTCGCCGAACGACCCTTTTCTGATCCATCTTGGCCATGAAATTGTCCACGACCCGCTCTACATCAGTCCCCTCCACTTCAAAAGAACTTGTCCTCGAGTTCTCATCCTACGCTGGTTCATGATACTCGGTCAGGTCCGCGACGTTGAAAGTCCGTGAGATCGCTATGTCATCTGGAAGATCAACAACATAAGCATTGTCATTGATCTTTCGGATGATTGGTACCGGTCCAATCTTTTTATTCTTTAACTTGTTGTACGTTCCAGTCGGAAATCTTTTTTGAGCAGATTGACCATTACTTGATCGCCCACCTCGAACACTTTTTGTCGTTGATGCTTATCCGCTTGCTTCTTGTACTTTTCGTTCGAGGCATGTAGCTTGGTTTGTACCTCCGCATGAATGCCTATGATCTTGTCAGCCATATGTTCTGCTGCAATGCTCATGCCTGGGAGCTTGGGCAGAGGGACCAAGTCTAGTGTGTGGCGAGATACTCGTCCGTAAATAACCTGGAACGGAGATTTCCCTGTCGAGCGGTTCACCATGTTGTTGAATGCAAACTCCGCTTGAGACAAAGTCAAATCCCACTACTTCGATTTTTCTCCTGAAATACATCGAAGGAGGTTTCCCAACGTGTGATTCGTAACCTCAGTTTGATCGTCAGTTTGTGGGTGGTAGGCACTGCTGAACTGAAGTCGTGTATCGAATCAAGTCCACAAAGTCCGTAAAAGTGGCTTATAAACTTCGTGTCACGATCAGAAGTAATAGTGTTGGGAACCCCATGTAGCAGCACAATTTCTCTAAAGAATAGATTCGCCACGTGTATTGCATCGAGAGTCTTCTTGCATGGAATAAAGTGCGCCATCTTAGAGAAACGATCTACTACCACGAACACCGAATCCATGCCGCGTTGTGTTTGCAGGAGACCAAGCACAAAGTCCATAGATAAATCCTCTCAAGGGTCGTCAGGCATGGGTAACAGGGTGTAGAGGCTCGTATTATGAGATTGCCCATTAGCGGTCTAACAAATATAACAACGTTGGACTGCCTTTCGCACATCACGTACCAATTGCGGCTAGTAATACCGTTCTTTCACAAGAGCTCGCATCTTGTCTCGCCCAAGGTGTCCACTTAGGCCACCTCCATGTAGCTCTTGGATTATCTATTCCCTCAGCGAACTGTTCAGGATGCACAGTCGATTTTTCTTGAAAAGGAACCCGTCTTGCATATGTAAGTCACTGGGGTGACCTTCTTGGCATCTAACTCATGCGTCCTTGAAGTCGTTGTCATCGGCATATATGTCTTTGAGGCGCTCGAACCCAATAACCTCATTGCTCATAGTGACTAACAAAGTTGTACGATGACTCAGTGCATCAGCTACTTTGTTCTATTGCCCTGACTTGTGTTTTAGTACGAACGTGAATTCCTGCAAAAACGAGATCCATTTAGCATGCACACGATTAATGTTAGCTTGATTATTAATGAATTTGAGAGCTTGATAGTCCGTGTAAAGTATGAATTCCTTTTAAATCAAATAATGTCGCCAGTGTCGCAATGCCTGAACCACCGCGTATAACTCGATCTCATATGTAGACCACTTCTTGCGTGCATCGCTAAGTTTCTCACTGTAGAAGTCTACCGGCTTACATTCTTGAGACAAAACTCCCCCAATTCTGACATATGAGGCATCACATTCGACTTCAAACAGTTTGTCGAAGTTGGGAAGTACAAGAACCGGGGTCGTGGATAATCTGTGCTTGATTTTGACAAAGCTCCTGTCAGCTTCGTCAGTCCACTGAAACTGTCCTTTCTTCATGCAATTTGTGATTGGTGACACAATGGTACTGAAATTTTTCACAAACCGACGATAGAATGTTGTCAGTCCATGAAAACTTCGCACTTCGTGAATATTTGTAGGAACCGGCCATTCTCTGATTGCCTTCACCTTTTTCTCATTCACCCGAATGCTCGTGGATGTTATGACAAAACCCAGAAACAATAGGCTATCATTCATGAAGCTGCACTTTTTAAAATTGAGATACAATTTATTTTTAGTGAGCACTTGAAGGACTTTCTTGAGGTGTTCCATATGGGTGGTTTCGTCTTTACTGTATATCAAAATATCATCGAAATAAACCACAACAAATCGCCCAATGAAAGGTTTCAGAACTTGGTTCATCAATCTCATAAATGTGTTAGGCGCATTCGAAAGACTGAAGGGCATGACCATCCATTCGTATAATCCTTCCTTGGTCTTAAAGGCCGTTTTCTACTCATCACCCGACTGTATTCGAATCTGATGGTAGCCGCTCCTTAGGTCCAATTTAGAGAATATTTTTGCACCCTCTAACATGTCCAACATATCGTCCAACCTAGGAAACCTGTATTTTATTGTAATTTTGTTGATGGCTCGGCTGTCGACACACATGCGCCAACTCCCATCCTTCTTTGGAGTTAATAAAGCTGGTATAACACATGGACTCATGCTTTCTCGAATAAGACCCTTACGGATCAACTCCTCTACTTGTCCCTGCAGAATCTCACACTCATTCGGGCTTATTTAATAATAAGGACGATTAGGTAAAATAGACCCAGGGACAAAGTTGATATGGTGTTGGATATCCCGCATGGGGGGTAACCCATCGGGAAGGTCATCAGGCTAGATTTCTTTGAATTCATGTAGCAGGAGCCTTAGTCTTTCAGAGATGATGGTAGGCTCGAGTTCTTTCCCTTTTACAATTAATGCATAAGTTTGTCCTGTTTCTTTGGATTCTTCCACGAAGTCCCATATGGTTAAGAGAAAACAGCCCTCAACTTTAAAAGTTTCAGGTGGTCCCTCTGGATCCATAGGGGCCAATATAGTCTTCCGGCCGTCCTTGATGAAGATATATATGTTATCTCGCCCTTTATGAGTGGCGTCACGGTCAGATTGTCAGGGCCGACCGAGTAGCATGTGACATGCTTCCATGTCAACCACATCGTTTACTACTTCATCTTATAATGTTTGCCAATTGAAAGGATATGGTGCACCGTTCAGTTACCTTTGTTTCGTTAACCTTCTTGATCTAACCGATTGTATATGGAGAGGGATGACACTCCGTTTTCAATTGCAATTTTTCCATCATGACCTTGGATACGATGTTCTCGCTGCTCCCACTGTCAATGATTACGTCACAAACCTTTCGATTCACCGTACACCTAATGCGGAAGATGTTATGTCACTGTGGATGCACTTCTTTTCTTGGCAACCTGAATCATCTGCCTCATCCTCGGTGGTATGCTCCTATTCTTCAAGATCTGGATCTTCATAAGCGTTATCAACACTACCATCATTAATGGCGAGGTTTGCCACTTTTCACCGGGGACAAGTATTTGATAAGTGGCCCGGTTGGCCACAACGATAGCAGTTGTCGAGCCTTCGCCGACATAGGGGTTCGAGATTTTACTTGGACCAGCAGCAGTCGATATGCCCCTTTGGGGTCTAGCCTGATCTCGGTTCTTAGCCGTATAGCAGTTGTCGAGCCTTCGCCGACATAGGGGTTCGAGATTTTACTTAGACCAGCAGCAGTCGATATGCCCCTTTGGGGTCTAGCCTGATCTCGGTTCTTAGCCGTAGGAGGTTGAGTGCGTGCTCCTACAGGCTCCTTCCCCTTGGGCTGTGCAGTTCCCTGGGGCGGACCTGCCACAGGGATCCTTGTAGTAGGATAGGTCCGTGTGTTAGGACGTTCAAGTTGTGCTTCTGCCCGAGTAGGTAACTTGATCGCATCATTCATCGTCTAGACGGACTGCATCTGGACCCGATCCTGGATAGCCATACGCAATCCACCGTTGAATCGGGCGACTTGCTGCGATTCAGTTTCGACCAAATCGTTACGGACCGCCAGGCGGTAAAATTCTTCTGCGTATTCTCTCACCGACCTACTACCTTGTCGACAATTTTGGTATTGTTGGAATAATACCTGATCGTAATCGCTAGGGAGGAATTGGGCACGTAGTAGCTGCTTCATCCGCTGCCAGGTGCGGATTAATGCTTTCGTCTGCCTGGTTCGCGCGAGCTGCAGTTGTTCCCACTAAGCTGAAGCTCCTCCTTTTAGCTTGTACGCCACAAGCTTGACCTTCTTTACTTTAGGGATGTCCATATAGTCGAAAAATCGCTCAACTTTAGAAAGCCAATCGAAGAAATCTTCAATTTGTAGTTGGCCATTGAAGCTAGGAATATCAACTTGCATCTTGAATTCTCGATCCGTTTGATCTACTCGATCGCCGCCAGGTTTGGGGTGTTGGAAGATTATGTATCGATTTCCTCCTCACTGGAGCCCCCTTCCTCAGGAATGACCCTTGGATGCATTGCCGGTATTATCCTACGATCAGGGCGATTACGAGTTTCAGCAATTGGCGGTGGAGGATTTCCACCAGGAACATGGAGTTGCCTTAGGTTTTCCGCCAAGAGATCCGCTATGTGGTCAATAGAAGCCTGCAGCCCTTGCATGACTTGTCGATTCTCTTGTTGTGCTACTTCAAAAGCTGCCGCCATTAAAGGTAAATTCCCTAGAGCACCGCCCATGGGATTGTTGTCCGACCCGTCGTTAGAAGCCATCAATCCGAGGAGAAACCTCGCTCTGATACCAAATTGACGCAGGGGAGGACGTGAGGTCGAGCACCGTCTTCCTCAAGAGGATAAGTATTCCGAATCCACAGAACTTCTCTGGACTCCTCACAGAGATTTCTCGAATCCACAAGGAAAGGAAGCATAAAATAGAAATAAATTCGAAATTGATTAATGAATGAATAAAAACGAGTTCACAACCCTTTAAATAAGGGTACCAAGCAACGAGAGAGAAATCAGAATCAAACTACAACTAAAACTCCTAGAAATCGCGACTTACTATAAATAGTAAACTTACTATTTATAGGCGGTCGTGATGTCTACTAGTGCGCAAGGTTTTCGGCCAAAAATAGTAAGTGTCCTATTTGGCTTCACCAAAACGTTCTCCTAATTATTCTAAGCTCTTTTCACATTGGGCGCAACTCCTAAAGCCCGATGGATGAAGAGTTATAATCAAACTAAAACTTACTATTTATAGTAAAAACGAAATTAAAACAGGGAAACGACTGTCGATCCAGGGGTTTTTCGTAATTCCGGGCGTCACAACCCTGCATAGCTGGGTTGGTTGGCTAAAGTAGCTCATTCTATCCCAAAATCATATATTTTACGTCAGGTAACTCATTCCGGATTGTGAGATATGCCCGATTTAAGGTCTGATGGTCTGGATCACTTCTATCGTCAACCAGGCCTTTTCTGATCCATCTTGGCCATGAAATTGTCCGCGACCCGCTCTACATCAATCTCCTTGGAATGCACACATAATTCCTCAACCCTAGAACGCATGGGCCCCACATTACAGAGTGGCAGTGTAATAAATCCTCAGCTGTAGAATGAATGGACCACATATTGCAGAACTGAGATAGGCTCTTTAATACCTCAGTTCTAGAATACATGGGGGAGTGCTCGCTAGATCAGGTGAAACATCATGTACGGTCAAGATGGGTTGGGCGCCACCAGGCCCAATCGAATTTGGCTTGTTCTGGACTGGTGGGTGGACTGGTGGGCCAGCCCATGTTAGGAGTGAACCCAAAAATTTCACTGATCCAAAATTCAAGTGGACCACATTACAGGTAAATGTTGGGATGGGTATACTTATGTAACGACCCGTAAATTTCCGTACGTTGGCTCGAGTACCACCTCGACCAGAAATCAATTAGGATTAAATCCTTTAGAAATTTAACAAAGTTAACTAAGTACTAAACTCGATTAGCCATGAAATCCGTTGGGATCACTTTAAATACGATCTGTAAGACCCAAAACTTGTAAAACAAGTGACTCTAGGTTACCCTAAAGTTTAGAACCAAACTCATTTCCCGGCTGCTCTCGGGAATGAAACGAAACTTTCAGATTAGGTCTAGATCGCACATCTAAGTCCGATTAACACGAAGCTAAGGAACTAGGACCGCCTTTACCGGGCTTGACAATCATCTCTAAAATCGGAGTCCAGTGATGTCCCACGGCCATTCGTTTCGATTCGGAGTGAGGTGTGTGTGAAAAACACTATTCCCATTCCAAAATAAATATCGGGAATAGTGATCGCACCATTCGTTTACACGTCAAGATATAACAACCTGACCGTCAGAATCGGAATCAGACCAAATTACACCCTCGGATTAAGAAAAATTTCAGGAACATTTATATGTACTTGGAATTTCGGATCGTGGCCCACTGACCATTGAACTGAAAGTGGTATGCCACGTGCGATCTGGGAATCCGATCGAGTCAAAGACGTAATCCCACATAGATCCATGTGTGGTGAGCTTAAGTCTGACGTTTGGCTCAAGGGGGGCCACCAGAAACACTCTTTTGAGCTGAAAAAGTGACGAATTACCTATATAAGCAATAACCCTTGAACCTGAGCCTATTTTGGGAAGGGTTTTGGCTATAAAAGGAGCTTAGAACAGCCCCTCTCACAGCCATACGATTTTGGGATAAAACCCTAGAGAGAGAGAAAAGAGAGAGAAGAGCTTGAGATTTGTGGGAGATCTTCCTCCTACTGCTTTCATTCATCACACGGCCTACACCGCTTCCTTCCAGGCGTTTTTCCGACGGTATCCACTCCGTTTGAAGGTGAGAAACCCTAACCCTAGGTCTGATTTGAAGTAGGAAGGTTGTAGGTTGTGTAAAGACTAACCGATTCCGCTCTTTAAGCTAGAAAACTCCCGTATCTACGGAAGCTCAACAACCTCTTGCCGATTCGTTGTGATTCCAAGGGCAAAGGTGAGGACTTTAAGTGTATAAGTTACGGTTTTCAACGCTTTCAATGTCAGATAATGGTAGATTCATGATCTGCATGCAATTGCACATGTACAAAGTGCTTTCCGTTTCCTGTTTTGATTAACGTTGTAGAATATGGAATTTCATATACTCTAGGTATACGTAGAAATACCGTATACGTATTTTTTTTGGAAAAATGTTTGACATGTTTATTTAATGTATGATTATACAATATATGGATAAAATACTAGTTTGGCGAAAGGAATCGCCGTAATATATATTCGCTTGTAAACACTATGTATGTTGAAATTGTGTATTCTAGAAATACCGCATATGTGAAAATTTTGGAAGTGTAATTGTCATGATTATTTGTTGTATGAATATGGTATACGCGGATAAAATAACCGCTTGGCGAAAGAATAGCCCTAATACGCATTTGCTAACATACGTCATGTATGTTGGAATAACGCACTCTAAGTGTTTGTGTAAATGCTTGTGTGTGAAAAAGCTTGAGTGTTAGTGCCTTAGAGATAGGCCGATATGGAATTCCCGACTACCTTAGAGACATGTAGGATCCCCTCCATGTGGTGGTTCGCTATAACCACTCACTTGTGATGTGTATGTAATTGTATCCCTACTTGTATAGTGCTTTATAACATGCTTTACAACATGCTTTACTTCATGCTGTATTTCATGCTTTATAATATGCCTGCTAACATGCTTGTATTACTTCATTATCATGCTTTACTCCACATGCTATTGATGAGATCTGTTTGAGTTTGGGACTAAGTCTATAGTCCAAACATTCGGTACCAGACTTAAGATTGTGGCTGAGACTCATGTCGCCACAAAGGATGTGTCTGGCGAACCCGAGTCGTACTTCGGTTGGCGATAGTGGTTGGCCACACGGAGTACTTTTGTGCTCCATATCGCCCAACTTGTGGTGCGCTCAAGCTAGTCAGGCTCATCAAGTAAACTGATATGTGTATGTGTGTTCACCATGTTTGGTCGTTACTGCTTGAACCTAGGGTACATAACTTACCAGTGGCGATCCCGTTAACCATGGTACCTCGATCCGCTAAGACGTATGAGCCGGGCATGGTGGTATGGGACACCGTGGTCGAGCTGTCGGCCTACGCTGGGGCCATGTGCCTCCCCGTAGTGACCATTGCGCAACTAAACTCGTGAGCCGAATACGGTGGTATGGGACACTGTATTCGAGCTGTCGATACTTACGGCGAGAGCCGAGTACGGTGAGACCTGTGCTCGTGCTGACGGGCGACGAGTCCTCCGTAGTATCTTCGAGTATACTCCAAGTGTCTGTGATTGGCGACGAGTCTTTCACAGCAACTAGAGTATGAGTTGAGCCGAGTACGGTGAGACCTGTACTCGAGCTGACGGCTAGTGATTGAGCCAAGTACGGTGAGACCTGTACTTAAGCTGACGGCCAGCAATTGAGCCGCATACGGTGAGATCTGTATCCGAGCTGACGGGTGACGAGCCCTTTGCGATGCCTTCACTACATTTCTCAAACCATAATATCGTATGAGATTAGCTAGGATTGACGACCCTAGAATGGATCATGTTTAGGAATGATACAAGGGAGGTACCTTAGTTTCCCAATAACTTCTTTGGTTGAAATGGACTAATAATAACTCGGTAATCATGATCATCATCACACCGCATGTGCTTAGTAGATGTGACGCACTGAGGGAGTTAAGCATTCGCGAACGTAAGATGATGTCGCTTGAGGGTGGTTTGGCAAGGGCATACAGCATCATGTCATTTCATTTTCGCACTTAATAAGAGTAGTTAGAATTTTTTGATTTGTACTGCTTTATCATTACTGCTTGATTGAATTGATAACATGTTAACCTATGCTTTATTGTTTAACTGAGTTAGCTACTCACTCCCACGTTACGGGACGGTGTTTGCAACACCCACCGGACTCTCTGTCAGCAGTATAGATGGTGCCTCGGCTCGGGAGCCGGAGCCGACTTCGAGGAGGATCGGGATGAGTTCTCCTTTATGCAAGACTCGACGGATATGCTTAGGCCGATTGCATCGCGAGGATTCCAGGGCTTATCTACGGAATTGTATTTTGATTTTGACTTAGAAACAATACATGTATATTGGTACTCAGTTAGTACTCATACTCTGGAGTTCACAAAATTTTATTACTTTACATACTTTGAATATAAAATTTCAGTCTTCCGCTTGCCTTTATACAATTGAACCTGGAGTATGATTTCTTGTTTTGGTATAATCTCATTCATGTTTATTGCTCTAACTCAGACAACATTTAACCATCATTGTGTATGTTGCATAAGTGATGCGTTGGAACTTGGGAGTTGAGTTCATACTCGACCCCCGATTTTCAGGGCGTTACAACTTACCATTCAAACCCTCTGTGGCCCACTGAAAATTTTAATCAGGCTGATATGTGGCTTTTCCCTTTGCCGGGATTACTCACCTTTTAATTTTTTAATTTTTTTAACTTTTAATTTTAATTTTTACACTCGCACACACACCCCCACACACTCACACCATAGTGAAACTTCACCACTTACAAAAACTCAAACCCTGACTAGGTGTTGAAACTCCTAAGAGTCTACTTGATGTCATAAAAACATTGCGGTGGGCTTCATGAAGGTTTCAATAGTAAGCATCTCATCCCTACTATTCCTTGTTGTTGTCTACTTGAGTTTTTCATTCGCCACATCTTTTAGATAAAGTCCTACCTCGAGGTGGCACCAACGATGAATGGTGAATCCCAATGATTTTTGTTGTAAAAGGAGATCACCTTGTGATATAATGTGGTGGGATTTTATTGGGCTTATATCATCTCTGAGAATACTCAACCAAACAAATTTCATAGTGCAAATTCACCTCGTACAACAACACATGGCCGGATGAAATACCACCACATTAGATAAGTAACCAATCCGTTACAGCCTGTCATGGGTAAAACATAGGCCTGTCAGGGGCTAAAACAGGCAGATACGATACAGCTGTATAGATAACGGCTGCCACCATTACCATTATAGACACCTTTTACATCAAAGATCCAGTGGTTCACAACATGTGATACTTCAAGAATGGTTAAGGTTGGCTACACACAATCAGAGCCGTTGATCCGATCCCGAAGGCAAAATAATTGAATGAGTTCAATTGATAAAATGTTCCTCGGAAAAAGACCAATATACCCCTAATTTAAAGGGAATCTCCAAGGGCTTGCTTCATTCGTTTATAAGAAGGTATTGATACTTCCTCTCTCTCTGCTTCATTCCACGAAAGAAACGCTGCTACTTTATGTTGGACGCGTAAAGCAAAGGAAACTCAGCTTCAATTATTGTAGGTAAAGCCATGGCACAGAAAAGTCATACATGAATGGCAGTCTTGTCAAATATTCTTCTTTCCTCAGCATCCCTGCTTTTCATCGGCTACTGTTAAAAATAAAAGGTAAAAACGAATATTGGGTGGAGGATGCTTATGTTTCCACATGTTTTCAACCGTAGATGCCATTTTCCTAATGTTTCTTGTGGTGTGGTCCACGTTAGTTTTGGATATGCTTCATTTTGGGATCATGTACTAAAACGTATGGAAAAATGGATGGACGGTATGGATGCGACACATACATCACAGTGGGCCCTTCAAATTTATTCAACACGCTATTCCACACTGATTTACCCGCGTCTGTACCACCGGAGCCAAGAAGCCGACAAAGTGTAGTGCTTTGAGAGCGCATATCTTCTTCAGTAAAATATAGGGTTTCAAAATTTTCTTTATTTAAAAAACAAATGGGTGCTAATCTCCACTGAGCCTAAGAGCTATAAAAATAAAAATAAATAATCAATAAATAATGTGGAAGAAAATTTAAAATGAAGAAAAGATAAAAAATTAAGAAGTAAGAAAAATAAAGCCAAGATCCTGAGAAGCTGCTTAGGGGCTAGGGCTGTCATGGGTTGGGTCCAGGTTGGATCCTAAAGTACCAATATACAAGCTACCTACGTGCAGGTCTTGCTGGGTTTGAGTTCTTTTGGCCCCAGTTTCATGTTTCATATTTTAAGACCTGGACCAAGATTTAATTGAGTTTGGGTTTTGTTTTTGAAGACCCATACCTAGATCCAATTGGACTTGGGTCTAGTTCTTGAAGACCCAAATTCTGTTGGGCTCAAGGGTTTTTTGATCTACATTTCGCGTTGGGAATAGGACAAATAAAAGCATTTACATTGCTCACGAGTGTTTGTAAACGGGCTCTCTTACATGTCTGCTTAGAAAACCTTATTGTATTGCAATAATCATCAAATATATATTAATTACTTATAAGTATGCTACTAAAACTAGCTGGACCCCCACCCAGACAGTTAGATTCTACCCGACTTTATCAGGTTCATCACATGGACTTAACCCAAACCTGATTAGGCCAATTTTTAACCAAGTTACGGTCCAAAATGTAAGACCCAAATCCAACCCAATTTTGTAATGGGTCTAAAAGATGAGACCGGTATCAAGTTCGTTGATGCAAAAATCCGGCTCACCCTCGCCGAGCTCCGAGCACTAGTGTCGAGCCCTGTAAGCCTAGGATGTAAACAAAGGAGACTTTGGATAGAGCAGGGGACCCTCCGATGCCAAAGTCAGGCTAGGAATCTGGGTTTAAGTAGTGTAGATGGGGGTTTGGGTGAGAGATTTTGCTTACCTGTTCCTATTGATATGTCTCCTATTTATACCTCCTGGTTGCAATGATCGTGTCCGTTATTCTTGGCATGATTTATGTCATAAAAGGGAGCTTGTATCAGGTGTCGATCGACGGCTACCTTGAGATTTTGCACCGGATGTTGCTCTTTAACTAGGCAGGTCCATTGGAGTTAGACCTTGGGCATGAATGTAAGATACATCTTCCTTCGAGTCGACCCTATAATTTGACTCTTTCCTATGACGATCCGATTTTTAACAGTAGGCGGGCCGAGCATAGTCGGGGCCAATGACCGGAGTGTATAATGGCTTTCCCTGGATCCCGCTGATGTTAAAGCTCTATAAAAAAACTTGAAAGCCAAACCTTGATTGTTATGACCGGTGTGAACGTCGTGGGTGAAAAGGCAAGCTACCTTGGTGACAGGTGTATCCTCTCTACCATTATTGTATGGCTCACATGAACAGCGGAATAGACTAGCTTTGACACTACAAGACAACCGACTTTTAGCGGCGGCCAAAACCGCCGCAAAACCCCTAAAACACCCCGGCTTATCCTTATAGCGGCGCTCGACAAGCGCCGAGGGAGGAGTATGAAGTTTCCGCGGCGCTAAGAAATTTTAGCGGCGCTTCTCAGAGCGCCACTGATTGTAGAGTCTGTTGCGGCGGTCTCTCTGGTTTCACCAGCGCTTTTGCTGGCGCTGCTATATCTGCCAGAAGCGCCGATATAATTAGAAATAGCACCGACAAAGATCTATACAAGAGCCACTAAAGTCCTTGTACAAATTTGAATAGCCCCAGTGCATGCCAGTAATTTTTTTTTTATATATATAATTCAATTGAAACTTGTATTTTTTTTTTAAATATTTGAAACATAAAAAATTTTGCAATACAATTTAAACTAAATATTAAACATTATCTATATTACTTCACAATAAAAATTATATATATTATTTTTTACAATAAATTGAAAATGGTCTTAAATAATGATATATATATATATATATATATATATATATATATATCCTCTGTATGGTACTCCCGGAGCGAGTAGCGTCAAAAAAATCCTCTGAAGATAGGAACCCTTGATACTTGATTAAATACAACAATGGAAACTCCTATGGAAGCAAGCTCCACTGGACCTGCAAAACAAAACAAAACGGCAAGGATACATGACATATTCTTCCAGGAGTGGTGGTACTGGGGGCCCAATTGATGTTTGCATCAAAATACCCTTGTGGTCAGCCACTAAAATGCATTTGCCTCACTGTAACAATGTTTGAAGTTCCAAATGTAAATTGAACAGCTAACCATAAGAAACATTTTGAAAATGAGAATAGAAAATCACTGGGGAGGGAGTTTTATCCACTAAACGTGTGCAAGTGAAATACCTTCCTGTTCTTGTCATCAAGGGGCTGTACTTCAATGGCAAGGTATGAATGAACATCATCAGCAGTAACCAGATAGTCAGGTTGCGTCGTTCCCGTTGCCAGAAATATTTTTATAAACTGGATATTCAGGAAAAGTGAGCAATGATAGAAGACTAGAAATAAGATCCATTACCAACTATGTAATTCGCAGACCCATCTTCCAAAAGCGTACCCACCGGCAGTGCAAAAATAAGAACTGTCAGTTATAATGGAAAGTGAAATAAGGAAAAAGTCAGCAATGATAGAAGACTAGAAATAAGGAAGAACATCCTGCTCCCATGACCAAAACAATCAGCTAACACACCTTGCAGCTCCTCCTACAGGCACCAAGAACCTCTGCAGATCCCACCATATACTCTGGGCTTTTTGTGCACTCTCCGAGAGTGGCCCACCTCTCACAGCTTGTGTGCTCATCGGGTGCAACCACCACTGTTAACCCCCAGGGCCAAGCATAGATACGTGGGCATCATAAGTGAATGTGTGTCTGTATTGATAAATAATTAAAAGATTACATCTAACCACATGTTGTAGTGCAAAACTGTTTGCAATCAAAGCAAGAGATCACCCAAATCACTCTACTGATTTTTTGCAGAAAGTTACAAAATATGGAAAAAATCACTAACTGATTTGCAGGAAAACAATAACCAAAATTCTACAGTTTTTGCCATGGCCTGAGGACAACGCCCAGGCTTGAAATCTAATTCGGTATGGATAGGGCTGAAGGTTTTGAAGAAAGAAAGAAGGCAGATTGTCAATGGATTATTGCTGAAGGAGTCTTCCAATCATTTGCAAGGATTATCCATTCATTGGTTTCTATGGAATACATGATCTTTGGTATACTTGTCATCCATGATGTGCCGGTCATTATTTGCTACATGTATTTTCTTCGAGAGATGATAACTAAGATATAAGCAATAGTTTCTGCCATCTACACACCATAGGTATTTTCTATCGAAAAAAGGTGATCTAGTTGAAAAAAGATGCCTGGTATTTAGATATTTTATTCAACCTGTGGGTAGCTATCTATTGCACTGCAATCCAAAGATTGTATCAAGATTGATGTGTTTAAGGTGGTGCACCTACTCACAAAACTTTTACTAATCAATCATGACAAAAGCATTACATTTTGATTAGTCTGATTTTTAGTTGTAGATAGAGAGACTGAAAAATACATTTAGATCCCAAGAATAGTTCATTTTGATTGATACATGAGGACTGAATTTTAGTTATGATAGAACTGACTAACTAAAGCATTTGGTGAGAATTTCATTCAAAATGACGCAATACCCAAGCATTGGCACCTGCATTGGAACCAAGGAATGTTCATGGTGGGACCTGATCGATGGATGGCTAGCTAGGATCTTAAGAAGGTGCTCCTCGAACTAGCAAGTGTCTACTGGAAAAACAGTACTCAGAGGAATCATAACAAACAATAGGAGGAAAGGAAAAAAAAAAAAAAAAAACTACAAGAACCCCAAATAAAAAATATATTTATCCGTTTTATAGTTACCCAATTAGTTGTCTTCATCATGCAGATCGCAAGAAAGAAAAAATAAAAACAGGAATTCCAATTTTTCAACTGGAGAAATTTATTACAAAACGTTACAAAACGTATTGGCCATATCAGATCTGTATTATCTACCTATATTGGCAGTTAATAAGTTACAAGCTCTCAGATGTAACTGCCAATTGAGGACTACTTCCTCATTATGAATAGTAAGGAAGGTTGCAGTTGTAACTGCCAATCAAGCCCTTCTCCCTTCCTCATTATCTACCTATAAGAGATATTGCTCACAAATCAATAAAATAGAAGGTAAAAAGTCTCTGGTAGAAAGTACCTGAATTGCTCTAAGAAAACTGGCCAAGATCTGCAAACAGTGCCTCTAAGCCTACAAATATCGCCATACAACATGGAGAGAATTATTGGCAGTTGATTAGCTAAATATTGCTCTTGCATGTTGGCCATGAGTTCACTGGACTCATTCTTGAGTCGCCTCAAAAAGTTTTTAATCACTTTCCAAACGAATACTAGAAACTCCTTTTAGGACCTGTTTAGATTGGTGGAATCTAAAAAGTAGCCGTGGAAAAGAACACGTTTTCCACATATGGGACTTTTTCTGCTACCGTGACAATAAAGTAACACGTTGAAAATTGTTTTCCTAAAAAAATGGTCTTTTCCCTTCACCCCAAGAACTGGATAATCCTCATTTCTTCACTTTCTGAGAAATAGATTTCCCTTTCTGACCATTGACCATCCGAGATTTCCTTGGATATCTTTTTAAAATTATTTTCCGTGGATTTCCTTATCCACAGCTTTCCTCAGAAGTAACCCTGATGACTGCGTTTGACAGACAAAGTGGGAGTCACATACGCAGCACCGTATCATTATGATGCTAGTGTGTCGTACCCATTGTGTGCAACACGTCTGGTGAGGGCACTGGTCTGTTCTGGTGTGTAAAGGTAACCAAGTACTGTGGATATATATGTATATGTTATATCCACACCGTCCATCCATTTTATGAGATTATTTTACGGCATGAGCCTAAAAATGAGGCAGATCTAATACTCAATTAACAATTAAACACAACAAATAACAGAAGCTATTAAATGCCTATCCTTGAAAATCTTCTCAGGCACCATTGAAGTTTTGGATCAAGCTTTAAATCTACCTCATGTTTGGGCTCATGTCTTCGTGTTTGGGCTCATGTCATCAAAATGGGTTGGCAAAACGGAAGGACAGTGTAGGTATAACAAAGTCTGCAAGCAATCCTCCTTAGAAATGAAGTAGCCACTCACCATATATTGTCAACAAGTGCCAAAGTTGTCTACTCCCAAGGATTTGATGTGATTCCATCAAAATAGAATACAGATGACTGTATTGGTATAGGATACATACGGACTGCCATGAATACCAAATCCGTTGGATCGGGGTCATGGACGTCAGCAGCCTCTAGCTGTAACTACGTGAGGCCAATCGTGATATTCGTGTGAAATCCACTCCGTTCATAAGTTTCACCAGATCATGTTAATACATAAGTCTCAAAGTGAAGGAGATCCAAAGCTCAAGTGGGGGCAGTCCTCACTAAACAGCAGAGATTTAAAGCCTACCACTGAAACCTTTGAAGGACCACATAAATTTTGCATCAGGCTAATATTTGTGCCGTGAGTTCATCACCGTGAAAATAAACCTTATGAACGGTTTAGATGGCATATAAACATCAGGGTGGGCCCACAAAAGTTTTGACGTTGGGTGTTTCTGTCCGTAATTTTCGTGTTGTGTACGTGAAGCAGGCATGTACGTTCGGGAAGCACGAACATTAGCCTTTATTGAAGGCGTGTATGTTTAGGGAAGCACGAGCAATTAATAAATAAGAAATAACAAAAAAAAATAGAATACATGCATTAAGGTGACTCCCCGGCAAGCGCTGCACCGTTTGGTGAAGCCCACGTGAATGGATTAGGTGCGGTTTTATTATAGGCCCACCTTAATGCATGTATGATACATCCATGCCCTAAAATGAAGCAAATCCAAATCTCAGGTGGGCCGTACCATAGGAAAAATTGGTGATTGATGATTAACAACTTATTATGGACTATTTAAGTTTTCTATCTAGCTGTTTTTTTTTTTTTATTTTTTTTTTTTCATGTTGGATTGTTGTGACCTTATTAATAAGTTGGATGGCAAATATACATCACAGAAACATTATGATGTGCCGTAGGAAGTTTTTAATGGTGGAACATTATATCACCATCTTTTTCTTTAGTATGGTCCACCCATCATAGAAACATTACGGTGGGCCATACAAGTTTTCAATGGTGGAATGCTACATCACCACTTTTTTCTTTTCTATGGTCCACCTAAGGGTTGGATTGCCTCATTTTTGAGCTCGAGCCCTAAAATAATGTGGAAAAACTGATGATCAGGGTTTACATAGAACACATATATTAAGGTGGGCCCTACGGTAAGTGACGCAGGGGAGGACGTGAGGTCGAGCACCGTCTTCCTCAAGAAGATAACTATTCCGAATCCAGGAACTTCTCTGGACTCCTCACAGAGACTTTCTGAAGAAGCCATTAATGTTTAGGGAACCTCGCTCGATACCAAAACGACCTTGAGGAGGGACGTGAGGTCGAGCATTAAGGTCTTCCTCAAGAGGATAACTATTTGGTGAATCCACGTGAATGGACTCCTCACACGAGGAATCCACGAGAAAAGAGAGGAAAACCTTAAATAAATTCTAAATAAATTGAAATAGATTAATGAATAATTGATAATCTCGTAATGTGCGTCTCCTTACACCATTAATAAATAGAAAAAATTAAAATTGTATTAACAAAAATATGGAAAATTTAACTTTAATAAAAATCCTAATTTAATAAAACTCTTTAAGGCCTAGTTTTAAAAATAAAAATTACAAATAAACTTTCTCTAGAAGAGTCCTAAGTATAACTAAAAGTTATTTAAAAAGGAAAGAAAATCTAAAACTCTAAAAATATTTAAAAATTCAATTACTAAAAATAGTAAAATTTTCCTAAAAATTCATTTTTGAGTTGAATGGTGCTTTCGATGAAACGGACAGATGCGACCCAGGAGTTGTGGGTGGGTTACATCGGATGGCCTTTTTCGTTTTAGTAAAGATTGATAGGTTGTGCGCCCCATAACGATACCTGGATCAAAAGTTATGGTCAATTTACGATCCATCTTCTTTTGGCCCAACCATGCTAGGAACGTATCTATGACACGTTCTACATCAGTAAGTTTGCACAATCTTGGGTGGACGCAGATTTCCTGCTGAATCCTTTCAGGAAGTTGGGTGCCCACCATGATGTTTGCAAAAAATCCATTCCATTAATCCATTTTGCAAGCTAATTTTAGGACTTGTGACCGAAAACAAGCTGGATACAAGGCTCAAGTGGGCCATACAAGAGGAAAATGGGGATTGAACAACCATAGTTGCAACATTCATATAGCCACAAAAGTCCTGTATCGTGATAACCTTTTCGTGTTTTCAGTTCATCCCATTAGAAATGACCGTACAAATGGTTTGGATGGCATATAAGCGTATAGCTGGAGCCTAAGAAGGTTTCATCTGTAAGAATTGCTTTCGCTAGTTTTTCATCTCGTATGGCCCACTTGAGTTTTGGATCTGGCCTAATTTTAGTTGCATGTTCTAAAATAAGCTCGGCCCACTTGAGTTTTGGATCTGGCCTAATTTTAGTTGCATGTTCTAAAATAAGCTCTCAAAACAGATGAATAAGGCGGATTTCTCACAAACATCATAGAGGCCCACAGGAAATCCGTGTCCTATCTTATGGGAAATTCCTACTGTTGAAACTTCCCCGAGTCGACAGTGATGTTTACATGGCATCTATACCGTTCATGAGGTCATTGGGATGAAACGAAAACACGAATATTAGCATGATTCAAAACTTATGTGTCCCAACAAATATTTCTGTGTACATTCAATTCTCACGTTTTCAGTCAAATGAGTATGGAATCTGGCTTATTTTTGGCCTCATGTCCTAAAATAAACTCAAAAAACGGATGAACGGGATGGATTTCTTACAAACATCAGGCCCCATTTGGTTCCCAGTGTAGAAACTTCAAAAGGTTTTGGCGTGAAATCTGCGTCCGCACATTCCCAATATCCAAACCAAACGCGGATTGCCTTCTCAGTAATTCCCCCTAAGAGAAACACCGATGATTGAACATCCACCATTGAAACATTCATGGTGCCACAAAAATTTTAGATCAGCCTAACCTTTCTCTGTTTTCAGTTCATCCCACCAGGTATAACGTTATGAATGGTATGGATGGTATAAAACCATCACAGTTTAACTCAGGGTAGTTTCGACGGTGGATGTTCAATCTCTACTGTTCCTGTCGTGCGACCCACTTGAGTTTTTGGATGTTGAAATTTAGTGGTATTTTGAAAAAAAAATTCAAAATTTCAAAATTTCTAGATTTTGCCGCCAAAACGCTTTTCCAAAAATTTCAAATCCAAAAAGTGCGGTGTGTGCTTTATCCCACATCGGAAATGGTTGAAATCCTTTTGTGGTTTATATGTGAACTTGTGAAGAGTATTCTTACTTGGTGTTTTGGATGTGGAGATGCTCGGGTTGCGTGTTCCAGTGCACTGGAACACACACATGTACGCGCTCGGGCATGGGCATGGGCGAGGGCGAGGGCGTGGGCAGTGTGTCTGTAGTCGCACTATTTGGCATACCTTGCACTTCACACGTGCGCATCGCGGTGCGATAGGTCTGGTCAGTGCCTGTGTGCGGTGGTGTCTGAAATGGTCTGGGTTTTATAAGAGACTGAAAACGGTCATTCAGCAGTTTCTGAAAACTGCTCTCTACCTTGAAAGCCACAACGGTCTGAAAACAGACGGACCATGATGATCCAATGGTCAGATCCTTTGATCCGACGACCAGAAATGCCTGGAGTTAATGATCAACGGTCAGAAACGTTTTGCAAACATTATGAACCATTAATAGCCGCCTAGCAATGGTCCACTACCTGATGCCTATATAAACTAGACCATTCCAGTCTGATTTTCATCATCTCAACACACCATCTCTCCCATCAGATCAGATACAATCCAAATCACCTTTTTATAATACCGTGAACATCTCTACTGTTCTGCGTCTGCCAGAATAGATCTGCTGCATTCAACTGTTTCATAGTGGACCCATCGTGATTGTTGTCTGCTGGATCCAGATAAGTCTTGTCTTATCCTGGAAGTAATTCACCTGTAACCCATCAACAGTTGATATGAGGGCGAATTACGCTTTAAGGACAACGCAATTTTTTACTTGATTGCGCCTAGTGAAAGAAATTTTTTCACATTTTATTTTTATTTTCGGTGTATCCAAAAACATTTTTCTAACATCAGATCTGCCCCATTGTTCGGTTCCTATAATAAAATGACCCGAAAAAATGGATGGAGGGGACAGATTTATTAGAAACATCACGGTGGCCTCACCGAGAGCTTCAGTCGCAAGGAAGTTCCTTGGAGAGAAGATGTCGTAGACAATCCACGTCCAATATATAAAACGCTTTTATTAGCAAACGAAAAAAAAGAAGAAGAAGAAGAAGAAGAAAAAAAAGGCATGAAAGATCAAAGACTTAGGACAATTCGAGCCAAGACCCTCGCGAGCGTATCCAATCCTCTCAAGAATTCCAGTAAAATCTCTAATAAGAATGAGGTTAGTATGCAAGCTTTGGTTCTCTTTAATCTTCGGTCTTATTTTTCTTCATTTTTCTCTTCCATCGCAATCTCATCAACTAGTTGTAAGAATTCTACAATGTGGGCCTATTGTTCAACGCTCTGGATTTTTCTAAGGGTTGGATAATGTGATCGAGAATACCAATAGACCCCACAAAGTTGTGATTAATCTAAAATTGTATAAGGGGTGGTGCGTTGCAAATATGTCACATGCACGGTGTTCTAGTTGGATTAGGATTGACTCTATTCCCATCCCCATGCTTCTCTAAAGAGTGTTAAAGAGTGTAAGGTGGAGAAGACTCTGACAATCAAATATGGCTATGGCTTCCCAATCAGGTATGAATTTTATTCAATTTATTTGATATCCATACTTGATGCATAACTATATCAGTTTCAATTCTGCATATAGTTTATAGTTGGTACCAAGGCCAACTGTGCATCAAGTATGCCAAATTCTTTTAGTTTCAGAAATATTTTCTAATCAACCGTCAAAGGGTTTATTTAACCTAAATCTAAATAGTCCATTATTGGATCAAGAGGACTGGGTTAGGACTATAAATTAAGTCATTCCTAAGTCCCAAGAAGCATTCGGATCGCTTCGGTGGTGGGCCTGATTTCAGGTCATTGGACTTGACAATAAGGGTTTTCATATGCAAACCCTACTCAGATGTAGTTTCTGACCGATCTTCGATATGTCAAGATTGGTTTTAGAGCTAATGCACAATCATGATCATCTGTCCCCTTTTGTCAACATTAAAAAAAAAAAAAACCTTACTTGTGGCTGTCTAATTTGGAAGGCTTGGATGGCATTCAATTTCACATCTGAACTCATCGTCCGACCGCCATCATGTTTGAAATTGGCAGTCATGCAGTCCTCTGTTTTTTTGGTCGACGTAAATTTGCAGCCATTGCAAACAACAAAATAAGGTTTATCCATCATTCCTGTTCGGAAATCCATGCCTTCACTTGAAAAGATAGTGGCAGTCATTAATGGTGGCAATGAGCGACATCCAACAGAGAAGACGGGTTTCTAACCCTCCCGTTGTTGCTATCGTGGATTCTTACGCATGATGGCCACTTGTAAAGGAATCCTAGCTAGACTATTGCATTTTGACGTACGATTACTAGTCCTTTCTCAGACTATTGATTCAGATGCCATTGTTTCCGGCGTGATCAAGAGGGTCACAATCACCATCAAGGGTAGCTTTTCATCACCATTACTAGCCAAAAATCATGGTGGTGGCCAATTTTCGAAGGGATGGTAGGGGATGAGGTTGAGGCTGCTTTAGGGTCAAGGTGGTCCTCTCTCTCTCTCTCTCTCTCTCTCTCTCTCTCTCTCTCTCTCTCTCTTTTAATTGTTGGTTATGCCAAAAAACGAGCCCTTAAGGTCTTTTTTATAATTCCAATATATTTTAACGATTGATGTCAACTACTTTCTGGCTTAAATCAGACTATTTGATTGATAATCCGTTGATGGCATGATTATATTCGCAATCTTAAAGTTCAAACCTATAAAATTGAATTTGGTTATATTAGCCACCAAAGTGACCTCAATCAATGAAGATTTTACAGATTTTGACTCTTAATATTAGGATACAGTGGTAGAATTACATATGGTTGCATTTGCGTTTAATGCAGATGATGATGAAAATGCAGACAATCATTGTCTGGTATAGACATAAATGGTGCGGAGTAAACGTCGCCAGTGGTGTAAGGTTGAGACACTCATCTTAACAGAGTACCCTATCATTTTAGGCTCTCTATGACAGGTTGAGCCATCCACATGATCTGTCATGACATATCTCAATACTAACGACGTAAGAGGCATCTCCAAGATCCTTTATTTTAAATATTTGAGATAGGCATATCGTGATATTGCTCAAAATTCATGTGTCACTACTAGCCAACAAAATGTCATCAACATATAAAACTAATATGAAGAACTTGCTCCTACTAATTTTAATACAGATACACCCATCTGCATTGTTTTCTATGAAACCATGTAAGTAAATCACTTCATGAAACTTCAGGTACAATTATCGTGATGCCTGTTTCAACCCGTAGATGGATTTCTTTAGTTTACAAACCATATGTTCTTAGCCATCAACTACAAAACTTTCATGTTGCAACATATATATGTTCTCATTTAGAACTCCATTGAGAAACACAGTCTTTATATCCATTTGATGTAGCTCCAAATTCGTATGAGCCACAAGAGTCATTATAATTCTAAATGAGTTCTTTTTAAGATACTAGTGATCAGAAAGTCTCCTTAAATTCAATGCATTCACATTGATTAAAACCTTTAGTAACAAGTTTGGCTTTATATCTTTCGATATTACCCTTGGAGTCCCATTTGGTTTTGAATACCCATTTATAACCAATCAACTTTCTTCCTTAGAGTAACTTAAGAAGATCCCACACTTTATTGTCTTTCATGGATTTCAATTCATCATATATGGCATCAATCTAACGAGAATGGTTAACACTTTGTTTGGCTTTCGGCCACACCATTCTGGTCTGGGGTCCCAAGTATAGTGTACTGTACGCTAATACCACAATCTTGTGGCTATCTAGCGAAGAGTTCTAGATTACGACTTGATTCGTCATATCTGCTATAATATTCGTCACCACGGTTAGACTTGACAAACTTAATCTTCCCATCAAGTAGATTTTTAACTTCAGCTTTATTGATTTTAAAAGCATCTAGGGCATCTGATTTTTCACTAATAAAATAAAGGTACCCAAAATGAGAGTAATCATTTATAAATGTGATAAAATATTTGTGCCCACTCCAAGATGTTATAGGGAATGGCCCACAAAATGTCTGTGTGTTTCACTTCTAAGAGTCATTCACTCCTTATTGCACCATTCTTTCTGGTTCTGGTCAGTTTACCCTTAATACAATTAACACATATTTTATAGTCGGATAAGTGTAGAGAATGAAGAATCTCTTCTCACACCAGCCTATCCAATCTCCCATGAGAGATATGACATAATTGCTTATGCCACAATATGGAGGAATTTTTATAATATAGTCTTCTCTTAGATCCCATTTTATTTCTATGTAGGGCATTTACATTATAAACGTGTGATGCGATCAAATCTAATTGGTATAGGTTGTTCACCATATAGCTGGTGCCATTATTAATTGAATCAAAGTAAATAATCAATTTTAATTCTCAAATTTAAAATGAATAACTTAATTCATCTAAATGAAAAAAATAAAGATCAAATTATGCCTTATAGAAAGCACACAAAATGTATATACTAGATTCAATAAATGACCTCACCCTAACCTAAGTTTATAAATTTTGTCTGCCTCCACGTCAACCTTAACGCCATTACCTACGTATACTGAGTATTCCACATTAGTTGGTGGCTTGATTTATTGCAAGTCTTGGATAAAAGTATATATGCATGTAAATAGTTATTCCCAAATCTATCCACCAAGAATTTACTAACACATCAGTTAGATTAGATTCAAAACAAACCAAGATAGTATTATTACCCTTCTTTATGAGCCACTACTTTATGCAGTCTTTCTTCTGATAGCCCAGTTTCTTGCAGAAGAAGTAGTTATTCCTTTTAGTCTACTTATTGCTCGATCTATTCCCAGGTTGATTTTCATGATTTCCAGTCGGATCACCTGAGGATCCCTTATTATAACCTTGTTTCCTTTTTTCTTCATATAATGTCCGTGTTCGTGTCTAGAGGTTACTAGATCAACATTTCGTGCCTTGCTTGGTATCTTGAGCCTTTTCTCCTCTTGGACACATTGAGAAATCAGTTCATCCAACGTCCATTTATCTTTTAGTATATTATAGTTCACTAAGAAGGTACTGTATTGAGGAGAAAATTTATTCATGACCAAGTAAACCAGTTGGTCATCTTTAACTTCCAAGCCCAAAGAGCAGATCTTAGAAACCACTTCGAACTGCTCTATGGTGTATTAACGAATGTTTCCTTTTTCATCATAGGATGAGCTGGTTGATTTATTCAGTAAGAAATCCACTTCAGCCTTATCCGATTTCTTAAATTGGTTTTCCATTTCGGTCAAGAAAACTTTAGCCTTATCCACATTAGGCATGACACCTTTCATTGTCTTAGAAATCGAGTGTTTTATAATTTTGAAACACATATTGTTGGATTTGGACCGTGCCTCATAACGATTAACCTCTGACTCAGTAGCATTTTCAGATAGTTTTGGACGTTCTGATTTATTCAAGGCAAGGTCTAGCTATAAGCAACCTATGAAAATTTTTATAGACTATTTTCATTAAACATAATTAGACCTAGTTAATGCAGGGACATGATGCGTTTGAGTGAGAATTGTAATGGATTTAAAAAAAAACTCACATTGGCAGATTGTTTGTATAAAATTATTCATAAATAAAACTAAATATCAGCATAAATAAAACTAAATATCAGGCAAATTTATCAATTCAATTAATTGGGCCCTTCAATTGAATTACTCGGAATGAAGACGGGTCCAACTAAATCAACCTTGGTGAGAATCTATCACATCATCATTACTCCTCTTGTGGGAGAAAGTCATGACACGTAAGTGACTCTCATGAATATGAAGTCAAGTAATATCGATCATGTAAATATGAGATACTCAACACCTGTGGGTGAGATGAGTGTCTCAATCTTACACCACTAGCGATGTTTACTCCACACCATTTACGTTTATGCCAGACGGTAATTGTCTGCATTTTCATCATTGTCTGCATTGAATGCAAATGCAACCTTATGCAATCCTACCACTGTATCCCAATATTAAGAGTTAAAATCTACAAAATCTTCATTGATTGAGGTCACTGTGGTGGCTAACACAATCGGATCCAATTCCACAGATTTGAACTTCAAGATTGCGGATATAATCTTGCCCTCAATGGATTATCAATCAAATACTCCGATTTGACCCAGAAAGTAGTTGGTATCATTCGTTAAAATATATTGGAAATTTTTAAAAGGATACATATGGGTAGGTTTCTCTCTCCTTTCCTTTTAAATCAAGGGTCTTTGCCAGCTTCTATAGTATGGGTCCAAGGCATAACTGAAAAATGTCAGCATATGCCTAAATTGGACCTCACAAGATATGTGAATTTAGTCAATTGACTTAGTTGGAAAAATTGGTTCAACCCATGCACATTGAACTTAAGCCTAATAAATTCCCAACCAAGCTGGCCCTTGACAAAGAAAATGCCAGAATCAGGACAAAAATAGGGCCTAAAATAGTCCAAACAAGCTTGAACCAGGTCTTGAACACACGGCCCAATCATATGGCTCACCATGCAACATCTACGAACTAAAGCCCATTAGAACTCTGACCCATAGAGATGCGCCAACGCGAATGGTTGATGGACATTTAATTGGTCCAAAGACAGAGCCACAAATAGAATGAAGTGGGCTAGTAAGCTCACTGGATAACGGGGGTGGGCTAGTAAGCTCATTGGATAACGGGTGGGGGAAGGGCCTTA